>CM029562.1:2363785-2396537 GCA_017309665.1 Coelopa frigida
AATTATTTTTTATTTTAGTTGTTTGAAAAAAATTAATTTATTATTTATTTAATTTATTTTTGTACTTCAATAAATTGAGAAAACAATTTTTTATTTTTTCAAATATATATTTTTATTAACTTGAAAAAGTTATAAAAATCATTGATTGTTTTATTTCCTTGAAACAATTAGAAAACCATTTAAATCCTTTAAAAATGTCCTCATAATTCAATATCACAATCTTTTTCCCCCAACTTTCACACTTCTGCTTCTTCGACTTCCAAATCTAATCATCATTCATGCTGTTCATCTTTCGTCCTTTCATTCATTTGTTTCCTTTTTCTGACCAACCCTTTATCCGTGTGTCTGTCTCCCTCTCTCCCATCCATCTATCTGTTCATCTGTCCGTTCATTTGGCCATCTGTCTGTCCGTATTTTCGGTCCACGGTCACTCTACATATATATTAAAAACGTCTTCAGCCAAGCGGAAGTTGATTCCAAGCGAATGCTCGCGTCAGTGAAACAAGAGAAAAAAAAAAAATAACGAATACTTTTGTCACGAGCCAACTACAGGGCCAGTGTTGCCATCCTGACCAAATCGAGGTTGTCTCTTTCTCTCTCTCTTCTATCTTCCTCTTTGTATGTCTCACTCTTTCGTCTCTCACTCTTGTAACCACGCGGTTGGTTCCCATCGTTCCACGCATCGCCGAAAATTCTGCGAGCAGCCAAAAATGAAAGAGACGGCCAATCATAGAATGAAGAAAGGAGAGGAGAATAGAGAGAGGAAGAGGGAAATAGAAGGGCGAAAATATCGAAAAAGTGAGCATAGAACATCGAAAAAGTGATCATAGAGCATAGAAAGAGTAGGAAAGAGAGGGTGAAAGAGTGAGAAAGGGTGGGTGAAAGAGTAAGACAGAGTTTTGTGAATTTATGCGCAAAGCTGCATGAAAATGCATGCGAAACGCATTGTGAAACAAAGCTGTGAAATATTAAGGAAATCGCATTTCTTTTCATTTTAGTCGCTTTTTCATTCGCTTATTCTTCTCAGAGATTTTTTTCTCCTTCTCGGCGATTTTTTTCCTATTCCATGGAGATTTTTTTCCAATTGCTCCGCGATTTTTTTCCTCATCCTCGATGAATTTTTCCTATTCCTTGACAATTTTTCTCCTCCTCCTCCTGTCCCTCCTCCATTCTTCATTTCGTTGCCTATTTTGAGGCTTTTGAGCCGCTGCCGCAATGGCTTTTTCCATGCAAATAAGCAGCGGATCCTGGCCACGAGATGCGAAGCGATGCGGCGACGATGACGTGAAACGACGACAACGATGGCGATGGGGACGATGGCGATGGGAACGACGATGATGGCAAAAAGAGAACTCGGTCAAAATTCATTGTTTTTGCTTGTTTCGGGTCCAAAAACTATGCAACATTTGGCGAAATCCACGAAAAACTGAGTGGAGCGAAAACCCAGGGGAACAATGATGAAACTTGTGGGAGGGAAGGGGGAGAAGGAGAGATGGAAGCAAGGAAAAAGGAGGACAAATGGCAAAAAAATGAAAGAAAAAGGGAACAATGAATGAAAAATTGGAAAACAATTAAAGTGAAAAATTAGAAAATTGAATGAATTGTGAGAAAAATTTAAGGAAAGAATATATGCTAAAAAATGGAAGAAAAAATGAAATATATAAAAATATAATTGGCATTAAAGGCATCAAAAAAAAAAAAGAAAAATCTTTGAACAAAAATAGTCAAAGATATAGTGATAAAAATACAAAAAATCTATTATAGAAAGAGTAAGAAGAAGTGACCAAAATACGAAAAAAAGTAGAAAAATGCGAAAAAATGAGTAGTGAAAAACTTAGCGCAAAAAGTAGCGAAAATGGGACCGCTCTGGAAGCGCGGAGCCAGTGACGCGTGTGGCTTTTGTCGACGTTTCCCTTGCGATGCACAGATTGTTTCGTGATATCCCGCGGCTCTGGTTCTCCCTCTCACTCACTCACTCTCTCCCTCACTCTCACCTACACTCCGTCCTGATTCGATCGACTGAGGAAGGAAGAGCGAAGATTGGATTTGGGCTCGTGGGATCGTGCGAGTGGGCGTGGCCGATGACCGCAAGTCATTAGACGGCAATTCGATGCAAAAGCGACAGGATGCAGGCAGAATCCTGGAAACGATAGGAAACTCGATAGGAAATATCCTCGAGCATGAGTCGGAATCGAACTTCGGTTATGATTGACATATGCTATAAATGGAAAACCAATCGGAGGAGATTTTTACGATTGGGTTTTTTGAGAGAAAGCCAGATGGGTTTGGGGGAAAATGAATTAGAATGAAGAAAAAAAAGGTGGAGAGATTGGAAAAAGAAGTTTAGTAAAGAAAAAGAGAAATAAAAGGAGATTGAATGAAGACAAAAGAGATAGAATGAAGTTAGAAAGAATTGGATCGAAGAAAAAAGACTTGGAACGAAGTAAAAAAAAATATGAAACAAAGGAAAAATAGTTAGATCGAAGGAAAAAAGTAAGAGCGATTGGAAAAAATCCTCGAAAGTAGTGGAAAAAATAGTTCTAACAGACGAAATTCATTCGTTTTGAGTTTTCGTTCTCCGTGTTTTCATTTTTCTGGCTTTCATTCTCTCCGCCTGAACTTCGCAACTTCCCATGACCTCTTTTTGTCTTTCGCTCTCTTCCCCTTGGTACCTTCTTCTCTCTCTCTTCTCCTTGACCCCTTTTTCTCTCTCTTCCCCGAGGCTTCTCTTTCACTCGCTTCCCCAAGGCCGCATCCTGCCCTCGTCCTTCGTCAATTCGTGCTCGGACCACGAAAACAAACCCAACTCATGCCATCTCTTTCACTCCATCTCGTGTCCTGCTCCTCGCGTACACAAATAAACGCCTCGACCTGAGGCGCACAACGTGTTCAAAACGCATTCGCAACGGCGAACGAGAGACAAATAGAGAGAGAGAGAGATGGCGCGATGGAAAACCGAAAACCCAAGACCGAGGCCTCTCCATGTCCGGTGCGTGGAAATTTTCCTCTTGCTCGAGTGGAGAGACCGAAACACGAAAATTCATTGAAATGCAATCGAAGGACAGACCAGAGTGTGTGAAAGAGATGAAAGAGAAGTGGGACAGAAGAGATTAAGAGATAGAGTGAGACAGGCAGAGCGAGAGTATGAAAGACACGAAATGAACTCAACTCGATTCGCAGTGGAATTCAATTGGAGGGAATCGAAAGAATCGACGAGGAATTGAAACGAAAACTGCGAATGGAATTGGTAATTTTTTTGCATTTGTTGCTGTTCGGGCTTTTGTATGGTGGAAATTGTTGTTGATCGTGTTTTTTTTTTTTGGTATTGATTGATTGGCGATAATAGTTGTAAAATGTTACAACATTTTCGTATGAGGTGGAGTGAAAAATATTAAAATTGAATAATGTTGTCGTATTTATTTATTTAAAGGAATCAATATTGAATTTCATTGGGAAATTAAAATTCTACAACAAAAAAATCTCTGAAGAAAAATTCACATAAAAAATCCTCGAAAATAAAATTGATTGAAAGGTGACAATTGAAAAATTATCGAAGAAAAATTCTAAAAAAAATTATCAATGAAACATTTTTCGATTAAAAAAATTTTGCTGAAAAATTATCGATTATACAATTTTCGGCTACAAAATTCTAGAATGAAAAATTCTTAAATAAAAAATTGTCGATTAAAAAATTATCAAATGAAAATTTTCTAATAAAATTTCTAATGAAAATTTTCAAATGTAAAATTAACGAATGAAAAATTCTCGAATGAAAAATTCTCGAATGAAAAATTCTTCATTGAAAATTTTTCGATTTAAAATATATTGAATAAAAAATTGAATAAAATTCTTAATTGAAAAATTCCCGAATGTAAAATTATCGAAGAATAAATATTCTCTCATGGAAAATCTTCGATGGAAAACTTCTTCACCCAGCACTTCTCAATCTAAATAAATCTCAAGTAAAGCACTCAAAAATAGCACCACATTAAAAACAACACTCAAGTGAAGCTCTTTCTTTATTTCGTTCTCCACAAAGCTCTCAACCACTTGTGCTCAGACTCTCTGTCTACACGAAAGTCAATCCGCTATTTTTTATTTAATAATAAAGGACAATGAATATATGTGTTTGTGTATGTGTATATGTGTTTGTAGTATATATCGATATACGATATATATATTTGTGTAAATATATTCCGGTTACAATTTATTATCCTGGCGAATTCATTCATTTTCAACAGCGCAAATAAAATTGGAATACCTCGGGCGAATCAATGTGGTGAGAGAGATGGTAGCAAAATGGAAGAAAGAGAGGGGTGGAGGGAAAGAGAGAAAAACGAAAAATAGAAAGGGAGGGAAAATCTGGCTCACGCACAAACGCCCAACCGCCACTGATCGCGTTCGGTCCGAGGCGTCGTCCATTATTTACACGAGGCTCCACTTCGAGAGAGAGAGAGGAACAGAGAGAGAGAGAGAGGGGGAGTGAAAGAGAAAGAGATATAAAGGGAGATCGTTGGTGTGAGGGGGGGAATCGATAGAGTGAGAGGATGAGCGGCAGAGCGAGAGGAATGAGTTAAAAATGCATGCATATTTATAGGCGCTGTTAAAAAAAACCGCTGATGTTCGGGCTTGCATTTATTTCGGGGAGAACGAAGCGATGAGAAGTGTGAGAGAGGGGGAGATTGAGATCAAAGGAGGGATGAGGAAGACATGGAGGAGAAAAAGAGAGAGAGAGACGAAGACAGAGGGAGGGAAAGAGAAAGAGAAAGTGAGAGATGAGAGTGTGAGACAGAGGGAAGGATGTCATTTAAAATTGGTCAGCGAGAGAAATTTCAGTATGCAAAACAGAGGACGGAGGTGTCTCTCAATGAGACAGACGATGACGTGGCCATGGGCGAGACAGATGGAGAGTGAGTAAGACAAAGAGGGAGTGAGACAGAAGGGGAGTGAAACAGAGAGAGAGAGACAGTGAGAGAGAGAGAGAGACAGTGGGAGAAAGAGACAGTACTGAGTCCGAGCTCCATGTGTTGTTCGCATGCATTGAAAAGCTCTTCATTCCCGCACTGTGCAAACAACGCGCGAAATTGTTGCCAACAAAAATATCGGATCAAAAAATACATCTTTATGCATTTTATTATATTTCATGGGATTTTATATTTTATTTATTTTCTGTATAATTTTTTTTTTATTTTTGCACATTTTTAATTTTTATCTTTTAATCACATTTTTTTATTTTATTCATATTTTTTATGGTATTTTTTTTTTATTTTATTGTATTTTATTCACATTTTTGTTGTAATTGCTTCACATTTGATTGTATTTTCTTCACATTTGTTATTTTAACATATTTTTTGTATTTTTCGTATATCGCATACATTTTCTTCTTATTTTATTTCCAGTTTTTTTATTTTTCTTTTTCACTTTTTTCAATATTATTTGTTTTTTTTTGCATTTTACTCAATATTTTTTCATATGCATATATATTTTTTTTAGTTATTTATTTTCCTTTAGTTTTATTAATATTTTCCCCTTTTTTTATCAATATTTTCCTGAATTTTCTCCCCCACGGATATCGAGCTTTGCTTAATGGAAACCGAGCCTCATCCGATGATGCTCTATGAAATGATGATGTCTGCATTTAATCTTGTTGTTGTTATTGTTGTTATTGCTTTTATTGATGATGCTGCTGCTTGCTGCTTCTCCTCCTGGGTGATGATGATGATGTTGTTGTTTATGGTTTTTGCTGTTGGTCATATTTTCGATATTTTCGGTCGGTTGTTTTCGGCCAGACTCAGATGAATCATGGCTTAATTTGGCGGATGGTGGTGGTCGAACGATGAAAGGTGCCGAGGATTGATTTGTAATTGGAATGGTTGATGATGTGGCTGAGTGGATCCTTGTTGTTGTTATTGTTTTTGTAGGTGATATGAATGTTTTTTGCAATGTTGGTGTTGTTGTCGATGACGGTTGTTGTAATTTCTGTTGTTGCAATATCTCTTGTTGTAGTGATGACTGTTGGTTTCTGATGATTGATTTGGAGTTTGTCTGGAATACTCCAAGTAGAGAACACATATGCATATATATATTGAAATTGTACTCAGTTGGTTTTTGCATAAAATTTCTAATTGAGAGAGCAATGAAAGATAGACCGAAAATATGAGTGTTTTTAGAGGGGGATGCTAAAAGAAGATTTCAGTATGGAATTATATAGTTTTTTTCTTTTTCATTTCCGCTTTAAAAAAATTATTTATATTTAAATTTTTTTAAATTAATACTATGATGCCCTCAATATTTTTTCAAATTTTCAAATTATTGAATTTTTTTTTAATTTTCCTCTTTTTGATTTCTCCGATTTATTCTTAAATTCACACCGATCAAATCCAGTGGAAGAAATTTCCTCGTAGGCATTTTTAGAACCAACAATAAAGAAAGGAAAATACAATAAAAATATGCCCATTACACCAATAATCCCAAAACAAATATATCAGAAGAAGAAAATGACCAAGGACGAAAGCTGAATATCCTGTCGGACGCCTCTCCCTTTATAATCGAATAAATAAAAGCCGAGTGAAATCATTCTCGAACTCACAAAGCACTCAATCATTTTCGCACTCAACGGCAAACATTCGGCCATGTCCGAGTGTGAGTGGGCACGTGTGTGAGATTGTATGTGTATGTGTATGGGTGTGTGTGTGTGTGAGTAATGTTTGTGTGTGTGAAGTGAACCGTAAATAATACAAGTCGATGTTAAATAATATTTGTGAGTAAATATATATGAATTTATGTGATGTGTGTGGAAGGGTGGAAGGAAAGGGAAACAAAAGGTAGGAAAAGGGAGAGAAAGAGAAGTGTAAGAGAGTAGAAACCCGAGAGAGAGAGCAAATAGGTAAATCAAGTGTTTTAATATGTGCGGCGCGTTATCCTTCCTTCTCTTTGTATTGGACGTCCTTCCGGTCGATGAGAGCTCGACATGAGGATGAATGTGCGAGAAATACTAACATTAGACAATCGACAACAACAACAACAAGTGGGTCAGCAATAATCGAAGAACAACAACAAAAAATCATAAACAACGACAACAGCAACAACAATCGAAGCGAATAAAATACGTATTAAATAATCATTTATTTCCACATCAATATCTTCTGCTCCAGTTGTGTGTGAACATGTGAGTCTTTTTCTCTCTCTTTCTATCTCACGCTGTGAGTGTGTTTTTGTAAATATTAAGAATACATATATTCACCTCACACACACACCCATAAACATTCGATTGCTGCCAACTCGTCCAAGAAGCAATTTTTTCCCGTTTAAGTTTTTATTTCATTGATATTGCTTTCTTGTTATTGTCATCATTTTTTCACTGTTTGATTTTCCTTTGGGCTTTGCTTTTGTTTGTTGTTTTTAGATTAATGCTGTTGTTGATGCGAGATTTCTAATAAAATTTTGTTTTTTACAATGAAAATAACTACAAAATGCTTCACGCCATTGATCGCAAGTCCAGGATCCATTCCTTGGAAGGTTCTTTACAATTATTTCACTCTTTCTCCCACATGTTTGCCTTCCAATTAAGAAATCACGCGAAAAGGCTGATAAATGAGCGAGTGACTAAATGAGGGAGAGAGAAGGGAAAAGAGAGAGGTTGAGTGAAAGAGTTGGTTGAATGCTAGAAAGAGATTCGCAAATGAAAATAGTGGAGAGAAAGAATATAAAAATAGAAAATACCCCAAGGTAGAAAATGATAGAGAACCATAGTGTTATAAACTGAGTGAGACGGAGAAAGAAACCGAAACAGAGTGAGAGAGAGAGAGATACAAACAGACTTAGGGACCAACAGGAGTCAGGAGAACAGGAGTCAACAAAGACCAGCAGCTTTGACAAGAAGCCATCTGGACCTCCTTCAGACGAAAAGGACGATGACGGCAAGAACGAGACGAAAAAGACGAAGACGGCAAGGACGAAGACGATGTTGACGACAACAACTACGAAAAAGATGACGACAACAACCACGATGAAGGCCAAAAAGTGGAATCAAATACCTTTTGAGAGACAAACAGACAGATGGACGAACGGACAGACACCCAGCAATTGCTCTTGAGACGCTTCCCTCACCTTGGATGAGGTTTCGTTTCTCTTTCAGGAGTAACAGAGAGACAGAGTGAGAAAACGACAGAGACAGCTGCAGTCAATGAAGCTTGTGAAGTGCTTGCAATAAGTTTATGATGGTCAAAACCACTCAAATCACTAAATATGTCAATTGCAAAGGAAACGAGAGACTGAGAGAGGAAAGATAGACTTAGAAAATAAAATAAAACAAAATGACAAACAAAATTAAAAGAAACGGAGAAATAGTGGAGCTTGTTTAGTGAGAGAGAAATAATTGAAAATTCACGCGAATTCGTCGAGCATTTCACAAACACTCAAAGGACTGAGAATTGAGACGAGTCTCAAAGTCAAAGAAGTCCCAAAAGGAGAGAAAATACTCAGAAAATCAACTCAGTTATTCATTTATTCGCTAATTAGAGGGAGAAAATTGCAATTTGAAGGAGAAAATAAAGTGGTCAAATTAAAAAATAAAACAAATTAATTAAAAAAATAGAATATTAAAATTTGCAAAAAGAAATATTTTTAAAGATTAATACAAAAATATTTAAACGTCACGCTCAAATCTCTCGAGTGAAACTCTAATTCAATTGAGTGTTTTTAGCACGAATGAATGAATGTGGAATTCATTTCGAGAAGAAATCTCCATCTTCGCTTTGCATACGAAATACAAAGCTTAAAAGCTTCTCCGATACGATTGAGCAAATTCTCAGAGAGTTGGAGTTGGATGGCTAAAGAGACAGATGTGAAAGAGACAGAAAATGTCGTGCATTCCAATGACCATCTCATGCTCATGTTCAAGCTGATGCTCATTCTCAACTCGGAGACGACTGTCATGCACTCCAATTTAATTTTTTCTCTCTCTCTCTCTCGTTTTCTTTGTCAGAATTGTTAGAATTGTTGTTGTTAATCTTGTTGTTCTAGTTCTTGTCATAGTAGTTGTTGTTGTTATTCTCCTTCGCCTTATTGCATGCACTTTTATGACAATAGCAACAACAAAGGAGAAAAACATCTCAATCTCTGGCACATTACGTCTCTTAATGTCACTCAAGTCATCTTACGAATGGTTGAGAATGTGAGTGCTTTTGATAGAACGAGAAGGAGCGAAGAAAGAGGACGAAGGGAGGAGGGTGAGGGGCGTGGCAGTGGGCGTTGAGAATCGAAGTAGCGAGACCTTCTCCTACCCATCTTCCAATTTCAGCCTCAGCTCTTCACGTCAACGGCCAAGAGTCAGGGCAACAATCGTAGACAAGAGCCGACAGTAATAGAAAAAGGAAGAGAGATTGCAAAAGGCCAATGTTGAGAGAGAGAGCGAAAGGGTCGAGTGTGAAAGAGAGTGAGAAAGCGAGAGGTCGATTCAATGGCGATGGGAATGTGGAAAATTGCTCTAAATGCATTTCACTGTTAGGGCTCAGTTTTTATCTCACTCAGCCTTCTAATTGTCTTACTTTGGCTCGTTTTCTTTCTCTCTCCGTCTCTTACTTTGGCTCGTTGTCTCTCTCTCTCTCTCTCTCTCTCTCCGTCTCTTGCTTTAGTTCTTTGTTTTGATGTATTGTTGAGAGTTTTCTACTATTTTTTATTGTTGTTGTCCTTGTTTTTATCATTGTCTTTGTAGTTGTAGGAAGATTTCTCAACGACCAAGTCAAGGAAAGACAAGTGGAAGGCATTTGTTGTGGAAATTTGTGTGCATTTGAGAAATTACGTTCATTTTTATTTTCTTTCCTCCACAGGCTTCTGTCTCTTTCTCCCCTCTTCCTCTTCTCCCTACATCTTCCTGTCTCTTACCTTTCTCTTTCTATCTCTATTTGACTTCCTCGCATGTCGCACTTGAAATCAATTTGCATTTTCCTCCAATTTGTAGAAAGAATTACCAGGAAAAGGAGCATGAGAGAAAAGGTGAAGGAAAGGAATAGATGGTGAGAAGGGGAGTGAAAGGGAGGTAAAGAGCAGGAGAGTGAGAGAGAAGAAGAATGATATCTGTTGAGTTGTGAGCTAGTTGTTGAGAGATAGATAGACCGGATGCTTGAGGGGAGACGAAGAATATTTCTAGAGAGGAAACGGAAGTGAGATTTCCACCTGAGAAAACTCACGGAAGTGAGGAAATGTTGAAGGAGAAATGTTAAAGCAACGAGAAAAGAAGAGGATGTGAGATTAAGAGAGGAAGATGGAGAGAGCTAGATAGATGTGAAGAGGTAGAAGTGAGAAGGAAGGAAATAAAACCAATTCAGGTCAGTTGGAAGGACTTTAGAAACTGGAAATAATAATGAAAAAAATGGAAATAATAATGAAAAAAAAAAAAAAATATGAAGAAAATAAAAATGATATAAAGAATAAAAAGACATGCTAAGGTAATGATCGGCAGCGAGCTTATTCATCGAGAAAGAGACGCAACGATAATGGTTAAAAGTCACAGCGTTGCCATATGTTGTCACCGACTGACTTCCGTTCGATGTCGACGTAGAAAACGTCGATCGACAGATGGTTTGACATAAGAAATGAAATTCCAAATGACGAATGTTGGGTGGGAATGAGTTGATTGAGTTGTTGTTGTTGGTGTGATGAAGTATGTTTTTGTCGTTGATATTTTTGTTGTTACATGCAATATTCTAATGCTGAACGAGTACAAAACCACAACAACAATAACAAATACAACAATAACAATTGCCAAAATATCTACAACAATTACAACAACACCAAAACCAACGACCGATGTGAAAATCCTCAAAACAACTACAACAACAGCTGCTGACATCTTGCTTTGGGTTTTGTCTTCATCTAGTTTTATTCTATTTTCTCTAATTCTCTATTTCTATTTCTCTATGGGAGATCTTTTTTTTTTCTCTCGCGCTCGCTCTCTCTAATTCATTTCATATTTCCTTCTCCCTCTTTCTCACATGGCTCTTTTTCACTTTGTGTCTTTTTTCTCTTCTTCTCGAATGCGAATGAGAGCCGGAAGTGACGTCATTTCAGTTGCTGCTCATTGTGTGTGACTGATTTTCGTTGTTGTTGTAATCATTGTTGTTGTTTTCATTGTTGTTGTTTTCATTGTTGTTGTACTTAATGTTGTTGTCTTCATTGCTGTTGTACTCGTCGTTGTTGTCGTCAATGTTATATTTGTTCTCTACTAAATATGCACACGTAAGTTAATGTGTTGAGATGATTCTTGTAGTTGTTGTTGTTACTTTTGTTGTTGTCATTGCTACTATTTTTGTTGTCATTGTTGTTCTAATTCCTATTCTTATTGTTGTTGTTTTTGTGGTGTATTTTATTGCTTTTGTTGTACATTGTAAAATGACGGCAATTTGTTTGAGTAACGCGTGTGCAAATTTTCACTCCATCTCTATCACTCGCTCACTTCCTTCTCTCTTTCTCTCCCTCTGTCTCCCTCTCTCCTTCTCCATCCATTCCTTTCCCTCATCCTGTAAATTTCTCATTGCGTGAACGTGAATGAATGTGAGGAGTTCACATCGATATGTGTTTGTATGTGCGTGTGTATGTGTGTGCGTTTTAGTAGTACGTGTTTAAGGCGTGGCAAAAGTGGATGATGAGGTAAAGCTGTGGGTTTTTAATATAGAAAATGTATGTCAAGCTGTTGACTTTTGGCACGAAAAACAACCATAACAACAACGATACGAGGAACAACAAAAATTACACAAGAGGAATAACAATAACAAGAACAACAATAAAACAAAAATAACAAGAACATTTACAACAATAAGAACAATAATAAAAACAACAATAATAACAACAATAAAAACAAAAACAATAACAACAACCATTATGTTTATGGAACACATTGCTGGCATGCTATTAATTTGCTACTTTCTCCATCCCTCTCTCTCTCCTTTCATTCTGTCTCACTCAACATTACATTTGATAAATTGTTGAAGAAAATTAAAAATAATGAAAACTTGAAGAATTTATGTTTTAAAATATAAGTGCTTAACATATTTATATATAAATTTAAAATACATACAAATTCATGGAAAACTGAAAAATTCTGAAATAGAAATATGTTGAAAATCGAAGTTTTTTGAAATAATTTTATATTTCTTCACATTTTTTATAAAAATGTTTATATTTTCTATAGTATGAAATTAATTGCAATTCATTAAAAACTATGATAATAAAATAAATTCATTACTTCCACAGTAAAAAGTATGTTAGTTTAATGAAAAAAATAACACTGAGAAAAGATCCATTAAAAAATAGGAGAATTGAAGCTGAAGGAAGTGGAAAGAGGTAGAGCACGAAATAAAGATAGAAAGAGCGATAGAGGGGAGGAAAGAGAAATTAATGCAATGACCTCCTGGCATCAAATTTTCACTGCTTGTTTTTATAGCAAGTGTTTTTCTGGCCAAAAGGCGACTGCTTCAAGATGCCTATAATTTTATTTTAAACATTCTATTTTATGCTCTGTATTTGGAGAGTTTTCTTTTCCATTTTCTTGTACTTTTTCGTTTCTACTTCGAATTTTTGGCAAGCCAAGGTCTTTGTCTTGGCGAACCAACGAATATAATGAGAAAAGGATATACAAAAACAATAAGTAATATAGGAGCAATGACCGAAACAACAACAAGAATCATGAAAATAATAACAAGAGCAATGACAACAACAAAAAGACAACAACAATGAGAACACCAGCAAAGGCAAAAACAATGCAAATTTCAACAACAACTACGACGCAAATGAGCAGCAAGAAACGTTCAACGAAGCGAAGAAAATTCGAGGACCGGGCCAGAGTCAGAGAGAATCAAATATGAGGAAAGGAAGAAGAAATCTCTTTCTGAAGATTTGAGATCTGAGGGAAGGACAGAGAGTATGAGGGAAGGAGAGAGTATGAGGGAAGGAGAGAGTATGAGGGAAGGAGAGAGAGGAATAACAACAGAGAGAGAGAAGGAAAGATGGAAGTAGGACATCAAGAAGCCTTCTTTATTTTACGACGCCCGAACGTGCAGCCGCCTCCGGGCGTCTGAAGTGACCACAAATTGCGGGTCGCCTCGAAGGATCCACAGGACGAGTCCGAACAGGCCCCAGGACACCATTCGATGGCCTTCGAAGGAAGTCATCCTGGAGTAGGAAAAAAAATATTCTCAAGTTGTAAAAACCGGCTCATGTCCGATGGAAAAATTCTCTCCAGGGAGAAGACTTTTTCACATCTACAAATTTCCAAGCAAACAATGAGGGGAGAGAGAGAAATATTGTAGAAGAATGAGAAAGAGAGATATTGTAGAAGAATATGAAAGAGAGAGATGCTGTTATTAAATTTATGTCTGCTTAAAAATGTCCACCCAAGAAGAACGTGACCGATATTTGTTGTCTCTTCACAGGAGAAAGAGAGAGGGAAAAAGAAGCGAGCAAGAGAATGAGAGCATTACATAAATTTGACCTATTTGGCGGCCATTTAATTTTTTGGCAATGCGCTAATTTATTTTTGAAGCACGCTTTTGGGCGTGAGGCGTGCGAATCCCAAGGCGAGGCGTAAATCATTTTTATGCTCGCAGGACATGCATTTAATGAAGACATAAATAAAAGTGCTAAAGCGGAAAAATAACAAAATGCGATGGAAATAACGAAATAGGTTGGAATTAACAAAAATGGGATGGAGAGAAACTTTTATAAACTTAAGAAAATGGGATAAAATTAACAAAATGGGAGAAAATTAACAAAATTGGAGAACATCAACAAAATGGGCCAGATTTAAAAGTAATGAATGAAAAAAATTATAAAAAAAATTTACTAAATTAATAAATAAATGACAGATAAATAAACAAAATTAAAAAAAAATTAAAGTTGGAACAAATAACAAAATTAAAAAAAAAATATGAAAACTAAAAAAATGGGAGGAAAATTACAAAATTTTACAAAAATAAAAAAACAAATTTTGTAAAAATAGCGAAATTGTATAAAATTAAATAAATTTGACAAATGTTGTAAAAATACAAAATGGTATAAAAATAACAAAATTACATATAAAAAAATGAATGAAAGACTGAATTTCCAACTCAGTGACTGGGGTTAACGCCCAAAATTTGGCAACAGAATTTATCGTTTTCTATTACATGTCCATTGGCTTGAATTCCCCCAGGTCATTATCAGTACATTATGCGTGTGCACGTGCTTAGAATCGCTTTGTCGTTGTCCTCACCTTCTCTTTCACTCTTCATTTCTCCTTTTCACTCCGTCTTGTTTCATCCCTTTGTCTCTTTTCATCTTACTCTTCTCTTCCCTTTCCCTCTCTTTTTCACCCTCGTTACAGCCACTTTGCACAAAATGTCGCATTCGAATGCAATAAATTTGCACGCATTTAAAATCGATTAAATTCGCTTCGAGCTCACTCGCACACGTCGAATGATTCGCCATTTGGGTGCATCCTGTTTGTTCTCTTTCACTCTCTCACACTCATCTCACTCTTTGCTTCACACTCCTTCCTTTTCCCTCCCTTTGGTTTACATTTGAAACCTTTCTCCTGTTCTCATTTGAACAAGTCTCCTTCGATCACCTTCGCCATCGACCAAAAGTGAGCAAATTTTCTCTTTCTCTCGTCTCATCTCGTTTGTCTCGTTTTTCAGTATCATCAAAGGACTTTCTCCCCATTCGCCATTCGACTCCACGTTCGCTAATTCAAAGGACTTTACCTCATCGTTCCTCTTTCGTTACCTCTTTCTCCTCGATGTTTGCCTCAACATCCTCTTTCTCAAAGTTCTTCCCCTCAAAGTTCAACCTTCCTCGGAGTTCTTTCTCTGCAAAATTCTGTCCCTCGTAGCTTTTCCCTCGATATCCTTTCATTTGAGACCCTTCAATCCAAGGGTATCAACCCTAAGTTCTGGCCTTACCAAAGAACCATCAAAAGTCCTTCCTACTCATGTCCTTTTGCCTCGAGTCCATCCACCTCGAATTCTTCCACCTCGAGTCCATCCATCGCAGGTCCTTCCACCTCCTCTCCGTTCTTCATTCCTTCTTCTCACAACTTTCATAACGTCCCTTCGAAGCTTCTCTCCGATTGTGGAGAAATGCATCGAAGTCCTGGATCGTTGAATCCTGGATCCCCTTCATCAATGCGGCAATGAGAACGTGAGAAATAGGAAATGTAAAAGAGGTGATGTGAAAGAGGAAAAGAGAAGAGAAGGAGGATGAGCTGGAGGGACAAAAGGTAGAGAAGGAAAACAGAGAGAATAGGGGAGTTTGAAAGAGAACCACAAAAGCCGCAATTATTTTGATAATGCATGCGTGTGTTTGTCCGTGTTTGTGTTTAAGGGAATGCTCATTTGTGTGATTGTATATGCTCGTCGTTGGGTTTGTGTGTTTGTATATGTTCGTTTGTATCGTTTGTGTTGGTGTGTTTCTTATGTTTTCATATGTTTGCTTCTGAATACTCAATTTCATGTTTGTTTATGGACGTGTGTATGTATTTCACAAAGTGTTGATGTTATTGAGAAAGTGTGAACAATGCGTTCAGCATGCAATTGGAAGGAAGAAAGAGTGAAAAACATGCCGAAGAATTGTGGAAAGTGAGAGACAAAATGGAGTGAGAAGGGAAAAGGAACAACTCAAGAAAATTATATTTATAAAAATGGGAGATAGAAACAAAAAGACAAATAAAACAATCTTCACAAAAATGGAAATTTTAATGATTCAAAATCGCAATCAATCACTTAAATTAACTTTGCCTACTTTTAGACTCACGAAAATGATTTTCCTCAAAACATATTTGAATTTTTTAACGAAAAAATATGATTTCAATGGATTTTTCAAAGATTTTCAATCTTTATTTCAACCACTTGGCTACTCAAACACATATACTAAGATTAGTAAATCCTTATCATAGCTGGAGATGTTGTTGCTTTTGTTGGTCAGGTTATTGTAGTTGTTGTTGTAACTCCATTAGACATTGTTGTCGATGCTGCTGCTGCTTCAGCTCCTCCTGCTTCTGGTTGTCTTTGCATGTTTTCACAAGAAACATGCAGCGAATGAGACAAACTTGAAAAGGGTTTGGCTCAAGAACACAAACACATGAACACAAAAGCATGCTCATACACATAAGCACACAAACACAGGCTCATCTCTGTCTCCTGTCTCACTCACACACAGAGACGACAGACATCGAGAAACTTGAGAGACCAAAGCAGGAGAGAGAAGAAGAAGGTCCATGATACATAAATGTATGCAGACAAGGAGGCTAAACGGAGATGTTGGACACGATGCAGCCTCAAAGAGTGAACGAGAGGTGGGAAGAGGGAGGGAGAGAGAGAGAGAATGAAGGACATGCAGCCGCCACTCACACTCGAATGGAGTCTCAGATGAATATTAATTACCATTTGAAAGCTTGTCATACACTCCTGTAAACGTATCAGAAACCAAAACAACAACAACAATGACTATGGCAACAACAACAACAAATACAATCACAAGAACAAAACACAACAAAAACAATAACCACAACAACAATAACCACAACTACAATAACAACCCAAAGACCGATCCTTTGAATTTTCAGAATTTCTGTTGCATTTGTTGATGTTTTTGATTTTATTTCTTTGTTGATTGCATTTTGTTGTAATTCTCCAGATTTTTTGTTGTTCTTGAATTTGTTGTTGCTCTTGTAATTGCCTAATATTTTTGGAATTTTGTTATTGTAATTGCCTATTATTGCCCACAGTAGCTCGTTGTTAGTTGTAATTGGTCTCCTAAAGTTTCGGTTTTTGCCCGAGAAACTTACTAAGACAAGTTACTTAGGCATGTTCTCGTAGGATGCCCATGGAATTCATGGATGTGGTTGAATTGTTGAGGGTGAGGGTGTATGTGTGAATGCGTGTCATTGATATGTTTATATGAGGCTATTTTGCTTGTGTGCGAGACGGGCGTCGACAGACAGCGATGGTAAATGTTCTTTGGAAGGGATTTCATTGAAATAAATACTTGAAAATAATATAAATTTAAAATAATAAATAAAATAAATAATAATACAAATGTTATTAATTTCTATTCTCAAATTCTTTAAACCGTCAACTAAAGTATTCAAAAGATTCTTCTTTATTAGTTTGAATAATAGAAATAATTTTTATCAGACTGATTACATACGTTCCTCTCTTTTTGCAAAGCTTTCAATTTTAAATTTGTTCCTTCACTAATTATTACTCCCACTGTTTTCTCATGGTCATGAACCATTTAAACACTACTATTATGGCTCCCTTTTCTTCTTTCCTTTTTTGGTACCAATTTTAGTTCTTCGTTTTTTGTCGTCAATTTCACTTCTACCTTTTTTGCAATCATTTTCATCTCCTCCTTTTTGCCATCATTTTAATTCTTCTTTCTGCTACCAATTTCACTTCTTCCTTTTTGCTACCAATTTCATATCTACCTTTTTGCTACCTTTTTTACCTTCCTACTATTTTCACTCCCTTTGATGACTCCTTTCCTTCCTCAAATTAACGTTGAATCGTCGTCAGGTGAAGTCCGTGGATGTTAAGAAATCCACATGAGGACAAAACGGACAATCAAGGACAATCTGAGGAGAGGAATGGAGAGAAAATGAGTGGACAGGAGAGAAAAGGACAGGATACGAAAGAACAAGCCGGTTGGACAGACAGGACACGAAGTCGATGGCGGTGGCCTCGAGGAACCATGGACCGATGGAGTCGAGAAGACAAAATTGCTTTTAATTGCCAGAACCCATTAAATACAATTCATCATGGCGTAGTTGACATTCAATTTGACACAGACAGAGACAGCGACTACCACAGAGAGAGAGAGATAGAGAGAGAGAGGGAGAAAGGTGTATGAAAGAAACTCATGTGAAAAACAGCGAAGAACTCAAATGAAAGGCAATGATGGAGACAAAAAGTCTTCGGCTGTGGCACCTGTGAGGTCGTCATCAGCTCTCTCTTTTTCTCCCTCTCTCTCTCCTTTTTTCACTTCTTCTCTCTTCACTTCACAGTCTCCATTTCCGGCTCTGTATCTCTCTCTGTGTGTGTGTGTGACAACATGTAATGAAGCAAGATTTCAACACATGCTCACAATTAATCCTCGTTTTTTTTATGGCTTGCTGGAAAATTGGAGAAAAACGGAGAAAAGAGAAAAAACAATTGAAAGTAAAGAAAAAATCAAGAGAGAAAAAAGGAGAGTGGAGAAAAAGGAAAGAAATAAAGAAAAAAATAAACTAAAAAGAGAAAAAAGGACAGAAATTGAGAAAAAAGTTAACAAAAAAAGTGAAAAAACGAAAGATATGCACAAAAAAATTAACAAAAGACGGCTCTCTCTCTCTCTTCACTAAATTTACTCTCAATCTTTCTCTTAACTACGACTATAAGAGAAAGTGGAAAAAGGAATGTGAAATGTGAATGTGAATTAAGCTGCAACAGGAACAAAAGAAAATGAGAAGAGAAAAAATATGACAAGGGACAAAAAATACGAGAAGAGGGAGAAAAAAATAATGAAAAAGACAAAAAATATGAGGAGACAAAAGTGTGAGAGGCACATATGAGTAAAAGAGACACAAGAGATAAGGACACAAAAAAAAAGATGAACAAAGAAAAAAATTAAAAAAGACAAAATGAGAAAGCTGAGGATGATATGACGTATGAGAGCGAGAGCAAGTGTCAACACTGGTTGGAGCAGTAGCCGAGGACAAACGTTAATGAATGGTGTCACTGGTTTCTGTCTGTGTTTGTGCTTCTCTCTATATGTGTGTGTGTGTGATTGTGTCTGAATACGTGTATGTTTGTGTTGGAATTCTTGTGTGTGTGTTAAGTTCACGGGGAATTTTCAGGCGGGATTTTTTTGTGAAGAGCGCATATGATGAGATTTTTTTCATTTTAATCCCGCAGAAGCCAAAGTTAAGAAATTAAAACGAAAATATGAAAAAAAAGGAATGAAAACTAATTAAAATTTATATGAGCTTGTGATTTCATTTGCTTCCCTTTTTTATCTTCTTTGATAATTATCTTCTTATATTTGCTCTTTGAGTTTTTTTTTATTTTTCACTTCTGTAATTGGCTTTATTTTTTCGCTTCTTGTTTTTTATATTTCATTATATTTTTCATTTTAATTTTTTTTTACTTTTTATTTATTTTTGCCATACCTCTGTTTGATTTGGTTTAATCACAATCCAATTAATTATCATCGAATTCAACTCAAGAACCACTTCATTCTTCTTTCTTTGCTTCTCAATTACTTCTTTGTCTCTCTCCTTTTTTTCTTTTTCTTGCGCTTTTTCTTGTTCATTCTCTTTTCCCTTCACTCTTCCGCATCTTTCGATCAGAATCTGTTGATTCTTCATCATTTTGTGAAAAAATCAATAATGAACTGGAGCAAAATCAACACTTGTTTAAATGGCCATAAAAATAAAATGACTATGAGTATGACAAACATATTCATACACCTGTGAATGTCAATATGTGTATAAATATCCATGTATATATAAATGTCCATGTATCTATCTATAAATGTCCATGTTAATATGTATTAATGTCAATTATGTTCATTAAGTCATTGAGTGTTGGGCGGAAATAAAAACGCAAAAGCAACAAATATCATTACACAGGTACAAAAGCAAACAAAGGCGAAAAAGTATGAATTAATGTTTGTTTATATGAGTATATGTTTTTTCCTCAGTGGAATGTGGAAAAAAAATCAAAAACCACTCGAATGGAAAACGATGACAATTTCCACATCAATGGGTTCAGATTCAGTTTATCCATCAGCTGGGATAGGATTGACAAAAATTGTGGGAGGAGAGAGGAACAATTATTTATAAATATATTTCATTATATGAATATAATTGCTAACAAGTTGAAAATATTTTTTTCAATAATTTATTTAATAAAATTGAATATTTCTTCTGACTGATTCGGGTCAAAATAATTAATTTATCCCAATAATTGACTTTCCTCACTAATTAAATTTTTAATAAATTAACTTATTAATTAATTTCGAATTCATTCAATTATTTATTAATTTACAACCAATTTAAATTAATTATTTACTTTATTTTTATAAAATTTCAAATAATAAATAAATAGATCATTTAAAACTGTTTCAATTATTTATTATTTTCAAAAAGTTTAATTTATAATAATTTTCAACGGTTTTCAATCGATGATTAATTTGTCACTTATTTAAAATAATATTTAATAATACTGAAATAAAATATAAACTTAATTCAAGTATTTATTTTAATAAACTACAATTACTATTAAATTTCTCTTTCGCTCTTCCAGGCATCAACACAACAAATCCTTTGGACATCACACCAACGAGAAACGTTGCCGCCACCGACACCAACAAAAACGCAGAAGTTCGTCCTTCGTCCTCGCGATGGATTCCACAGCGCACGCGTGGCGAACACCAACAACAACAACAACAATTGGAAGCACAACAACACCAAGAGTTGATGACAACAGGTGACAGTGGTTACAACAACGACAACGATTACAACAGTATTAATAATATTATTAGCAGCAACAATAATAATAATAACAACAAAAACAATAATAATAATAATTATCACAACAACAATAATAATAATAATCACAACAACAACAAAGTGACAACACAAAAATGTGCCAATAAAAATAAATGCTTCGATAGCAAAAAATCATCATCTTCGTTAGAATCATTAGGATCATCTCCTTCTACGTCATCATTAGGATCTTCTCCATCTTCATCGTCATCATCATTAGGATCAAAAACTTCTTCCACATCGTTACATTCCACACTATTGCCATCTCTTTCTGGCACAACAACAACAACGTCTGTCGTTGGTGCTGATGAAAATAATCCCAAAAAGAACAACAAAAACCACCATGAAAACAAAAACAACAAACACTATATACAAAATTTACACAAAAATCTTGACAAGAAGAAGACGATAAACCAAACGAACAACAACAAGAGCAACAACCCACACAACAACAACAACAACAAACCATCCCAATTGCCTTCGACGTCTGATCAGCAGTCGTCTCATATGAAGAATCCTGCCAAAAAACCACACAACAACACGAATAACAATAAAAATTCCAACAACAACAACAATGACGACGACGTTTCTCACTCACACCAACAACTTCACATCGCTTATCGACAACACAACAAGGAGTTGTTGAAGCTTCAGCATCAAGGCGTCGATGAAGCCATCGATGGAGAACGAGAAGAAGTCGTGCAGGAAGAAGAGCGAGAAGGAGATAACGAAGAAGAGGAAGAAGAAGAGGGAGAAGATGTCGTCGAAGGAGGAGAAGAAGAAGTAGTAGAAGAAGAAAAAGTCGTCGAAGGCAAACGACGAAAGGATGGAGATGAAGAAGACGACGAAAGCCATCGTTCGGAATTCGACATGGCGAGGAATCGTCGCCATCGTCATCGACGTGGGCGACGTCAGGTAGGCGAGATGGCGCGAAACGACGATGACGAAGTGTTCGAGGAGAGAGAAAGAGAAAGGGATATGAAGGCGTCCACCAGGCATCACCACAAGGAACATGAAGAACAGGAAGAAAAACCTGAAGAAGATATGGAGGAAGATGAAGGCGAAGGTGACGACGAGGACGACGATGGAGAACGTAATGTTGAGCGTGATGTTGGTGGTATGAAAGACAACAACAATGGCCATAAAAATAATAACAACAATGTCATTAATAACAACCACAATAATAACAACAAGAACCAAAACAACATCATCAATAAAAACAATGAAATCAACTCGTTCACGAAGACAGCCGGCGGTTCATCATCCTCCTCTGCCTCTCCTTCCTCAGGATCAGGTGAATCCTCACCTTCGTCCTCGACCTCGGGAGCCACGCTGAGATCAGCGACCTCTTCATCAACATCATCAGGGTCTGGATCTTCCGCTTCAATCCATGGCTCATCGTCATCTTCATCAACCTTCTCCAAATCATCCTCCTCATCATCATCCTTGTCCTCGACGCAGAGCAACTCAGACACGGACGACTCCGCGGCCTCGGCTCTCTTTGGATCGCAGGAGCTCTCGAGCTCCCTGGAGGATCTGCTCGCCTCGCAGATGCCCGCCGATCTTCTCGCCATATCCTTCGACAACGAATCATCCTCCTCCGTTGCCACCTTCCAAAACCTTTCGTTGGCCTCGATTTCGGCGGCAGCGGCGAACTTGAAACGAACGAGATCGACCAATAATGAAGTGCTGCAACAACAACTCCTGCAACAACAGCAACACCATCAAGCGGTAATTCAACCCCATGAGCCGATCATCATCATCGATGATGCCGAGGAATTCGACAGTGGGACGGATCGGGAGCGTTTGTCGTTGTCGTCGTCGGTGGATGACGACGATAAGAACGATGATTATTCGTCACATGGTGATGGAGATGGTGGAGTTTTGGAGCCACGCGTCCTGCCGCTGCGTCCGCTCATCCCGAGTCCTTACGAGGACGGCGTCCATGCGGAGGAGATGTCCGTCGTCTATGCCGAGCAGCACTCGGAGATACGGCTGATGTGCGAGGTCGACCTGGACATCGCGACGAGCATCTGGTACAAGAACGGACTGGTGAGTGATCAATCGAATTGTTTTTATAGCCCTATTATAAGAGGGGTAGAAAATCCAATGTATGGTGAGGATGCGATGTTATTGGGGATATTTTTGTGGAATGGTATTGGAATGGTATTAATTTTTAATATATTTTAAATATTATCAAAAATTTTCAATATTTTCAAAAAATTTCATTGTATTTAAAAAATTTCAATATTTTCGAAAAATTTCATTGTTTTTAAAAATTTTCTATATTTTCAAAAAATTTTATATTCTCAAAAAATTTCAATATTTTCAAAAAAATTTAATATTTCCAAAAAATTTCAAAATTTTCAAAATTTTTCAATAATTTGAAAAAATTTCAATATTTTCAGAAATGTTCATTATTTTTTAATATTTTTAAAAAAATTTCAATATTTTTAAAAATATTCCCTGTGTTCAAATCATTTCAAAACATTTTTAATATTTTAAGAAAATCTTTAATTTTCAGAAATATTAAATATTTTCTAAATTTACCAGTATTTTTCATATAAACTATATGTATTTAAATATTTCCAATTAATTATAATAATTTCAAAAACGTTCTCTATATTTTCGAATGTTTTGACCTTTTTACAAATTACCTTCGGAACAATGAACTTTCGATCAATGAACTCTCACCCAAATAACTCTCATCATACCAAAGTTAGCCCAACCTTCCCCAAGCGACGTGTTTCAACGTAAAACAAATGGAAACCTCCTTAACGAGAAAGCCTTTAAAATTCTGAGAAGAATTTTCCGACAAACGTTGAGGTGGAGGGAATTCCTTTGACAGCAGAAACCGTCCAATACCCATTATCCTATTTGCATATAATTTTTCAAGGATATAAATAAGGAAATATAAGAAGAAAAAAATCTTGGAATGACTTCAACGAGAGAGAAATGGTGAGAGAAGGTTGGAGAAGCGCAGAACATAAGAAGAATGTCAAGAGAAATGGATAAAAGAATGAGAGAGAGGAAATGCTCAGACAAGAGCGACAGTAGATGATAGAGAGAGGGAGATGGAGAATGGGGGAGCGAGAGAGAGATAGAGTGGGAGAAGGAGACGAAACGCAACGAAATGATAATCGCTGTGGAATGCAATTAAAGTCAAGAAACGCGTCGAAACAAGGCGCCAGACAGAGACGGACAAGATGGAATGATGGAAGGGAGAGGGTGAAAGAGGGAACGTGATAGAGAGAGGATGAAAGAGAGCGAGAATGATAGACAGGAAGAAGAACGGAAAAAAATAAGGATAAAATGTGGGTGGCGGGAGTTGAAAATTGGGTTTGGTGTGAGTTGAAAATCGTGTGGATTGTGAGAGATAAAAATGCTCTTAAAATGAAAACGCATATATAAGGATATTAAGGATTATGATGAGAAGAAGAAGAAGTCGTTTCAATGAGGGATTAAGAAGCCGAAGAAAGAGGGGTGGAAGGAAGAAAACTGTAAGAATATGGTTGGAAGAGGGAGCAGAAATCGAAAGGGGAAGTACGAAGAAAACAAGAGGGTGTTTGCTACAACGAGTGGGTTGAAGTCTGAAGAAGAACGAACAACAGGTAAAATTACAACAACAATAACAACCACCATGATAACATCAATAATGAAAAAACAATGATCTGAAACAATGTTCGAAGACAATCAATAACAAAAACAACTGTATTGAGTAGAATTTATTACGAATGAGAGGAGGAAGGGCAAGAGAAGGGGGAGGAAGGGAAAGAAAATAGGAAAAGCAAGGGGAAGAGCATGGGGAGAAAACAAGGAAAATCGAAGTAATTGAAGCGGATGAAGATTGAAGTAGGATGGAATGAAAACAAGAGGAAACAAACTGGCAACTTGTCGATTTTTATCGGATTCTGCGAAGGGAAAAGACAATAAAAAGGGGGAGAGAAAAAATTTACGAACAAAAAATTAACAAACAAAGAAATTTAACAAAAAAGGTATGGAAAAAAATATTAGGAAAAATTTAAATAATAAAAAAAACCATTTCAAAAAATGGAGAAAAAAAATTAAGAAATTATTTTTTTAAATTAAAAAAAAAACACTAAATTTAAGAAACAAATTGAAAAAACCAAAATAGAGAAAAAAAATGATAAATAAAAATGTGTAGACAAAAATGGTAGGATAAAATTGAGAACAAAAAATTGAAGAAAAATGTACAATAAACAAGATGAAAGATTGAAAAATTAAACATACGAATGAAAAAAAAAATTAAGAAATGAGAAAGAAAGATCAACCGACTACCGACTGTAAGACAGACAGAGACAGTCAGAAGATGCTTATCGAAACCCTCACAGCGCAAGGGAAATAAAAATCCTTCGCGAGGATTTCACGGGTTGGTGGAACGAGCACGAGTTAAAGAACAGCTTAAGAAGAACAATAAAAATAACAATAACAATAATAACACAATCACAAGGAATTTAAGGATATTCTTATCGGCGAATGAAAATCTTCCCGAACACGAAACCGAATCCTCCGAACAATCCCTCGTGCATCCCTTTGAAGGATGTGTTTTTGTTTTGTTTTTTTATGTTGGATGGGGTTCATCGGGGTTTTTCGTGTTTTATTACTTTTGCCTGTTTTTTATTACATTCGCCTATGTTTTTTTTTTGTTTACTTTTACTTTTCCTTTGTTTTTTTGTTTTTTAATTTCTTTCGGAAACCGTTGTCCAAAATCAATCGACGAGAAAATCAATCAATCAATCAGTCAGTCAGGCCTACGAAGGCCATCCTTTTTTTTATGGAAGGAAAGAAGGAAGCATGGAAGGATCAAGGGGTCCTTGTATAAGAAAAAGGGAGATTGAAAGGTTCCAGATTTAATTTCATTTAAGAGGAATTTCATTTAAGAACATTTACTTTTAGAGCATTATTTCAAGGGAGACAATTAATTGATTAAAAAGGGATTTCATTCCTTATAAAGAAACATATGGAAATATTAGGAAGCAAGAAATTGCATAATAAATTCTCAGAACTAGGAGAAATACAATAAAGCAAAATAAAAGAAAATTAAAGAAACATCTTCTCTGATAAAAACTTTTCGATGAAATTAGTGGGATGGAAGGAAAATAAAACTAAAAAGAGAAAAATAAAAAGAAAATCTTGTAATTATCCTTCTATCGCAATAATCTTTTCGCTCGTTTATTTTTTTTCTCTTTTCATGTTTTTTTTTCATATGAGTTTTTTTCTGCTCTTACAAAATAAAAATATCCACATGTAAGTGTTGTTGTAGGTCGACCTCGCTCGATTTCACTGATTAGTGTCAATTAGATGAGTCGACCAATGAGAAATACATCAATAAAACGATAACAACAACAATGAACACACCAAAAACAATGAAAACACTAAAAACAATGAGAAAAAGAACTACAATAATTATAGAAAAAATACAACAACGAAAAATAAATGAAGCTGTCAATTGAAGCATGTGTAGAAGACAATGAGGAGATATATTTATTTCCTTCATTATCGACATTTATCGGCGAACCACGGACATCTATTGTGAACTCATTTAGAAAGGAGTGGTAGAGAAGGAAATACTGAATGAAAATGAAACAGATAGTGAAAGAAAAATATGTCTTTCTCGATATTAAAGCTTTCCATTGAAAAATATTCCCAGAGAAACATGAGTTTCGGTGAAATCTCTGTTCGTTTTGTAATATATGGCGCCTAAAAACATGCTACAAATTGTGAAAATCACTCGCAAGAACATTTAATTTCAGCCTAGAAATCTCATATTTATTCCTCTTTGTTCTCTATCTCGTTTTTCCCATATCTATCTTTCTTGCTCAACATCTCCTTCCCTTTCACTCCATCCTACTCCATCCTTCCGCTTTTTGTCGCCTGGGATTTGGTGTAAAAAGCCTGGAACGAAACGAGCTTCAACGGAGGAAGAAGGCAAAAAGGATGAATGCATTGTCAACATTTCAGATTAACTGCTCTCTCACACACAGAGAGACACAAACACAGACACACACAGAGACACAAACACAGTCACAAATACATATAACACACAGTTTCACGCCCATTTTACACACACAAAAAGAGACAAAAACACTTGCAACACGCCTACGGAGAGTTGAACGAGGTTTGCGACGAGAGAAATAGAGAGAGAGATGAAGAAGAGAGAGCGAGGAGTGTTTGTCTCACTTCCGGTTTCCTTGCGCGCACCGGAAGTTGGCTCGGTTTGGCGCTTTGTTTTCGCCATTTTCGGTTACCACAAATGAGCGGAAGTCGAATCACAGCGAGAGCCTCTTTTCGAGTGGGCCATCCCCATCTCACTCCAACATTATCTCTCATACTCTCTGTCTCTTTTTCTCCCCTCTCTCCTTGTCATGGGTGTCGGCTGTGAATGGGCGGCAGGGCGTGGCCGTCGCTGCTGTCATAGGCAAAGGCGGAAGTCCTTGCTAGGCTCATATATCTTGCTGCTTTATCGCGACTTCTTGCCTGTTGGCCGGAATTTCGGCCCCTTTTTGCAAATGAGAGAATGAGGAAGGGAGACAGAGAGAGAGGGAGAGAAAGGGAGACAGAGAGAGAGAAAGGGAGAGAGGGAGTTTCCTTCTGTTGTTGATGGCAGTTACCAGTGTTGCCAATTTGATGCCACATTTAGATGGATGCTCTTTTTTATGGCCTTTGCAAGGAGGAAATTTAATTTTAATTTCTCTTGAGGATTTTCGTGTGAGATTACAATTTTTTTGGAAGAAGAGAGAGAGATAGAAGGGTAAGAGTATTTTTTTCAGAAAAATATTTTTTGTTACAATTTTTTTAGAAAAAACTGTTTATCAGAGATTTTTTCTGAAAAATTATTTCTGATAAACTTTGTTCGGAAAAATTCATCCTGAGAAATTTTTTTTACAATTTTTTTTATTAGACATTTATTCTGAAAAAATCTGTTTAGATGCATAGAAAGTTTGACAGACAGACGAATAGACAGCTGCATATTTCGTATAAATAATCAGTTAACTGCGAATGCAATAGAAACCAACTCCAAAAGAACTGCATCGACATCCGTCTGCAATAATAACAGCGACTGTTACAACAACACCGACGACACCAACAACACCAACAACAACATCAACTACAACAATAACATCATTCTATTGCTGAACAAAACAATCCTATTAATGTTATTATCCTTAATCCTTGTCCACGGACGTTGTTCAACATTCGCTCGAGTTTATTGCGAAGGTAAATAAAATGGAGGAAAAGTAGAAAACAAACAACAAAAATAATAGGAAGTGAAAGAACAACAGGAACAACAACAACGAGGGAAACAACAACATCATCAACAACAACATTAATAACAACAACTTTACTAACAAACAATTGCACGTTGAATAAATTGCCAGAGAGGAAGAAAGAAACATGCAGCGAGAAGGACAGAGAGAGATCAAGAGAGAGAAAGATAGAGTGAGATAGACAGGAATGAGAGTGAAAAGAAGGGAGATAGAAAAGAAGGTAGACAGTGATAAAGAGAGAGAGTGAGCGAGAAATGGAGGCTCAGCGATGCTTGACAAATAAAATATTTTATCAGAGACCAACCGACCGCCGTCCGGATAATCATCGGGATGTGAAGCGATGCGCGGCTGATGAAGAGAGAGAGAGCGAGAATTTTCATGGAGTAAAGAGTGAGAAGGAGAATCACACTCACTGAAAGAGACAACACCTAAGGAGGGAGAGAGATCTAGTGGGAGTTGTAGAGAATTTCATGCGGAAGAGAATAACAACAATAAATAGACAATAATGAAAAGAGTAGCGTGGAATAAACAACAACAAAAACATGAATAATAACAACAACAACATTTTCAACAGGATAGCAATAACTACAACAATAATAAAAAACAGCAACAACAAAAGAAATCTAGTGGAAAACTTTCTGCAGTGTAAACAAAATTTCGTGGAGCATGTGGAAGGAAAAGAGAAGAGAACGAAAGAGATGAGGAGAGAAGGGAAGAGAGAAGGAGAGAAAGGAAGAGAAGTAGAGAGAAGGAAGGATAAAGAAGAGAAGAGAAGGGAAGAAGAGGAAGTTGGTCGAGTCGCAGGATGTTTCAGAGGAACGAAAACACAGACACGGAATCATAAACATTACCGAATGCATTACAAGAGAAAGAGGAAAGAGATATCGACAGAGAGAGGTAGAGAGAGAAGAGAGAGAGAGAGAGAGAGTGAGATAGAGAGAAAGAAGGAGAGGGTGAGAGATAGAGTGAAAGAAGGAAACAGGGATGAATGAAGATAGTGGGATCGAGAGAGAGAGACAGCAAGCCAAATAAAAATAAATAGAGAAAGCGAAACGGATGCCGAAAGTTGGGGCGTAATTTTTAATGGTCGTCAAAGGAGAGTGAAAATTAAATGTTACAGAGAGAAAAAAGAAGAGAGTTGCAGAGAGAGAGAGATGTAGAGAGAGAGGTAGAGATAGAGAGAAAGAGAGAGAGCAGGAAACTGAAGAACAAAAGAACCGAGAAGTTCTCAAGGAAACGTTGGTGGGAAGAGTAGTGGAACAAACGAAAAAAACTGACGAAACGAAAACTGTGAGAGGAACGGAAACCGAGGAAGAACAGTGGAAAGAACGAATTATGAGAAGAGGAAAGACAAATTACGTGGATGGGAAGAGGTCTGAGTAATAAATGGAAGGTACCTCAAGAAGTGATTTCTCAGTCAAAAGCACGGATTCACAAATAATTAAAGAGCGGGAAGTTGAGTTGGGAAGGCGAAGAACAGAGGGAAAGAGAGAGAGAGAGTGATAGCATTAGATGAATACAAGAGGAAGTTGGAAGGGGAGGAAGGAAATACCTCAAGGAAGAGAGTTTGAGGAAGTTGAGTGAAGTGAAGGAAGTAAACTTAGGGTAGTGAAGTAAGGAAATGAAGTAAAGGAAGTGAAGACAAGGAAGTAAAAATAATGGAAGTGAACTCAAGGAATCTATGTTAAGGTGAAATATCAAGGAAGTGATGTAGAGGAGAGAGCTCAAGGAAGTGACCAACGAGGAAAATTTATTAAGATGAGAATAGTTTCGAGTTCAAAATATAAACAAAGTTGTGAATATGATATAATGAAAAATGTATTTCCATATTATTGTTAAAAATAACTAATTCTTTCAAAAAATTGTAAATACCCAAAATTTCTATTATAAATGGTATGGAGAGAGAGAGAGAGTGATAAAGGGAGGGAGTTCAGGTCTCAAAAAGAATAAAAACACACAGACAGACAGAAAACTGAAAAACGCACAACTTTCGTTCAATTTCGCGAAAACACCTGCCGTTTCCTCTCTTGCAACAGGCAACAAATGAATAACTTCAGCTCGCTCAACTACTTTCTCGCTCTTTATCTCTCACTCCTATTTTGTCCCTCTCTCCATATATCTCTTCCCTTTTCGTACCCCTCTCTCTCTCTCTATCTCTTCCTCTGGCATAAACGTCATGTTTTTTAATGGGTTGCTTCCGGTTGCCATCCGCAAATGATGTTGCCATCACTTGTTTTTTTGGTTATGTGTTGATTTTTTTTATTGTAGTTGGTTTTGTAGATGTTGTTGTTCGACGAAGTGTTTTCGATTGTCCTTCGTCCTATTTATTTAGTAGTCTTTGATGTTGTTGTTTTCATTTTTGTTGTTATTACTGTTGTTGTTACTGTTGTTGTTATTGTTACTGTTTTAGTTATTGTTGTTCTATATAGCTGGTTGTTTTTCTGCCAACTATTAATGTTTCATCAACAGTTGTTGTCGACATCGTCGTCATCATCATTGTTGTTGTTGATGAAGTTGTTGTTGTTGTTATTGTCGTTGTCGACAACGTTGTCCAGCGTGTTTTTGGAGTTGCCACAGTTTTTGGCGACAGTCGTATTGTGGATTTCGTTTCTTGTTTCTGTTGTTTTTGCTTTTCTACCTGATATAGTTTTCTGGCCGAGTTTTCTATGGGTTTTTTGTTCTCCTTGCGATGGTGTCGTTACCTGGTGGGTGTTGTAATTTTTATGTTGTTGCAAGTAAACGACAACAATCGCAAATGCTACTACTTCTTCTTCTTCCTCTCGCAAAATAACGCCAGAATGGGCTGAACTTCGTTTTTGGCTCGTTTTTGGGTGAATTTCTCACTGCTTCCTGCTGTGCGGCTGCAATTAAAACTCAATAACTCACTCACTCTGTCTCAAACTCTCTGCATTTTTCCCTATCTTTCTCCACACACCCCCCCCCCCCCCTCTCTCTCTCCCCTTTCCCATCACCCAATAAAGTTATTCATCTGGTTTTCGTTCTCAGTTGTTGTTTCGACTTGTTTCGACTATTATTTTGCTCCTCTCAGATTGTGTTTCGCTCATTCCGTTCCGGTGTGATTTTCATGTTTTTCCACTGGTCATGCGATGACACGCCCCCAAAACCACGACCATCTCTGGCGCCCACACCAACCCATCTCTGTCGCCCACTCCAACTCGCACTCGGTAATTTAGGGAAATAAAATTTGAATCAAAATCAAGCAAAAGTTTGCCCTGCACTGAAGCATTTTGAAAGTTCGAAAGTTCACGTTTTGGTTTTTGAATATTTGTTTTTTTTCCATTCCATACTTTTAGGTGAAGTGAAAATAATTACTATTTGCTATAAATTCGTAACAGTTGTTCTGTGGATTCTTTTTGTAGGTTTTTCTCACTTTTCACATTTTTGTTGTCTCTCTTGAAAAATTTAATTAATTTAACTCAATTTAATATTTAATTTTTTCCTATTTTTTCTTTCAATAATAAATTAGATTATAAATTATCTGTAATAAATTTGACTATCAACCTTTTTCTCCTCCTTGTCTACTATTACCTTTTTCTTCTCCTTCGTCCTTCTTCGCCCTTCTTCTGCCTCTTTGTGTTCGCCTTCCTTCCTCATTCCAAGAACAAATGTGTTAATTAACAATGTTCAGCCGCTGTTGAGCATAAAAATTACTCTAACTTGGGCCTCATAGGGATAACGAGAAACGTTCGAGTAACAACAACAACAAACTACAACAACACTTCAACAGCAACTTCATCGCCAGCAAGTGTAAAATTGTGTAACTTGAGAACGAGACAAGGGGACGACTCACAGAGTGGAGACTGAGGAAGATAGCAATAGAAATATGTGTGAGAAAGAGAGAGAGAAAAAAAAAATCTCAGAACGCAGGAGAAATGGAATAGAAAATTGCAACAAGAACACAAAATGTATTAGCCTCTTGATAGTTAAGCTTCATGTCACTATTTCGCTCCATCCCTTTTTCTCTTTCTTTTCCTTGTTGTTGTTGTTGCTGTTGCAACTCGATTGCAGAATCTTGTTGCCGCTTGTCATTGTCCGCATTGTCGAATGTCATTCCCAACGACAAGTCAGTCTGGCAACGCTCTCGCTCTCCCCCAACCTCTCTTCGATCGCATGCTGTTGTGATACGTTGTTAGCTCTGTTCGCTTTCGCAAAAGCTCCTTGGAGACGTCGTCGGACGGCAACGCAGAAATTGCAGAATTTTCTTCCGTGGTAAGAGGATTCCTTTCTCTCACACTCTCTCACACGCTTGCTCTATATAATTTTCTCTCTATCTTCCTTCTCACTCCATCCATGATGTCCTTGTGTAACATATAATTGCTCTAATGGGAATAGAAAACAACTTATGTTTCCGCACGCTCACTCGCACTGTTTCATTTACATATATAAATGTGTGTGTGAAAGGGAGAAAATATATTCGGAGTTAGAGAAAGAAAGAGCGAGACAGAGCTAGAGAGAAAGCTAGAGAGTCAAGAGACACAGATAGAGAACATAATAGAGATTGTAATAGAAAACAAGAGAGAGAGGAGAGAATGCAACAAGCTTAGAAGGGATTCGAAATAAGTAAAACCCTTGATAAATAATTACGTATGTATGTGTATTACATGTTCAAATGTCACTCGGGGACTTCGGGGACCTCGTTGTGGAGCAATCGCATTGACATGTGACCAGTTTATGCTAGAAATTTAATTATATTTTTACTGCAAAGTACTCGAAGTTCAGGGAAAACCATTATATAGGAATTACGAAGGATTACAATGAGTGAATGTTGTAAATTGAGAAATATTGGGTACTCTGATTCAAAATAACGGCTTTTATAATTATATTTTGATTATATTATAATTATAAACGAAGAAGATCCTTCAATAAGCTCGATTAGAAGAAA
>CM029562.1:2396637-2419719 GCA_017309665.1 Coelopa frigida
ACGCACACTTCCGTTTAAATTTAAACCACTCGCCCATAACGACCATTGACCATCACCGAGAGCCATTTTCCATTCCGCTCCATTCCACATGCCCTTCGCTTGTCCAACATTTCCTTCTCACTCTACCAAATACTTCGCTCACACTCCTCACTTTCTCACACTCTTCGTTCTCACCGTTCGTTTGGTGCCTGACCTTCTGGGTTGTGGTTGGGGAGAGTTTTTTTTTTACTCCTTTTATCTAGAACCCTTTTTTGGCATCCCTTTTTTCCCCATAATTTTTTTGCTATCTTTTTTTATTTTTTTTTACCTTTTCCTTTTTCTCTTTTTCTTCACTTTTTTTATTTATTTTATGAAATTTCTTTTTTTTATTGTTTAATTTTTTTTCTTTATTTTTCTATTTTCTTGACTTTTTTATTTTAATTTTCTCTCTTTTTTATTTCATTTTCTTTACTATTTTAAGTTGTTTTCCATTTTTCCCCTTTTTATTTATATTTTCTTTCCATTTTTGATATCATTTTCTATTTATTTCCATTTCTGTTCTTTCTTCATTTTATTTTTTACTATATTATTTTTGTTATTTTATTTCTTCATTTCATTTTTATTTTATTTCCTTATTTCTTATTTTTTATTTACCTTTGTTTTCAAATTTTTTGAGTTTTTGCTCTATTTTTTTCACATTCTTGTTGTGCTTTCCATTGTTGATTTTGCACCCTTTTCTTTGTTTTTTTTGTATTGTTCCATTTGTTGTATTTCTTTTCCCATTGTTGTTCTTTGTTGTTGTTCGTGCCCAACCACAACCCCAATTCCATACGCCCAGGGAACCCTCGGCACAATCTCGACCTCGCAGTAGACGGGTTCCCCCATTCACTCTCTCTCTTTCTTTCCTTCTCCCTCTACATCCCACTCACCTGATGTTCTATGGCTGGTCGGTCGTTGGGTTCTTCTCCTCTTCCTTTTTCTCGTCTCGTCCACGTCGTTGGTCACGAGACCATCGCCGCCAACTGGAAACGGCCGGCCGTCGTCCGACTGGAGCCGGGGAGTCGAGCGAAATTGGCCGCACACTAAATTGCACACCTGAGAATTAATGTTTTGCCACTAGATGGCGCCCCACGCCACACACACCGTCGGACACACACATAGAAACTCACACACACACATAGACAAACACTCACACAGTTAGACAACCACCCACACTCAAGCCACATGTGGCTTGTGACGGGAAGGATCAAAGGAGAAGGATCGACGAGGGTCAGGTGTGAAAAGTGAAGAGTCTGAGCTGTGGATGGTTCGGGTGGCTTCTTCGTGAAAGGTCGAAAGTCAGTTGTATTTTGAGTGGAGAGGAGGGAGAGAATGATGTGGGGAGATGGAGAGAAGTATGTGTGGATTGAGAGGGACAGAAAGATGTGGAGAGATGAAGCTAGTGTGAGTCAAGGGACTGAAATAGAAGGTGAACGAAATATCGTGTCTGAAAAACGACTGCCAAAAGCGAGAAGCACATGCAATGAAAGGCAAGAGTCAAACTGTGGTGGTTGGGAGAACGTGGAGAGGTAGAGAGGAAGAGGATGAAGGTGGAGGGAGACCGAAAGGACAAAAGAATGAGAGAGAAAGATAGACAAAATGAACGAAGGACACGGCGACCGATGGAGAAAGGTTGACGTGAAAGATATTCGAATAGATGAATGACAAGGGTCGGTGGGTGAAGTTAGAGCGAGATAAACTATGGTCAGCAGAACGATGTGGAATGTGTGTGGAAAGTGTAAATGGGAAGAAGGTTGAACGATAAAAGGTGAACTAGAAGTGGTGAAGAAGTAACTGAATGGGAAGCTATGGGAAGATAGAGCCATGGAGATGTGTGGAATGTGGAGGAGAGAAAATAAATATAGGAGGATAATGGAAGAAGTAATGGAAGGATCAAAATTATAAGATGATGAGGAAACAGGAATACAAATTTGAAAAAATAAAGATAAAATTGATAGAAAATTTAAAAATTAGAAAGACAAACGTTGAAAAATTATATAGAAAAATATTGAGAAAAAATATGAAATAAGAATTCTCAAGTAAAAAAAGTCCTTATTCCTATTAAAAAAGGTGATGATGGTATGGACATGAGACAAAAGGCAAAGAAAGGCAACAATGAATAAAAAAAAGAATTTACAACCACAACCCAGAAGAATAAGAAGAAATACGTGATAAAAGTAAAATGAGAACCATGAAGATTAGATCAATGAAGTCGTCTTCCTCTAGAGTTTGATTCGGTTACTTCAAGAGTGGAAGAACGAAATGTGGACAGGAATGAAGAAAGGGATGAAGAGGGATATATAGAAAGTGTTGAAGAATGATATGAAATCAGAGGAGAAGAAGAAACGTGTCTACCAGACTGAGACGACTGCATCTTCGTTTGAGTACGTGCGAGTGTCTGTAAGAATATTTGTGGCAAGAGATGCCCGGAAATATAAGTTTTTGCCTAAAGTCCTTCGATTCCTTGAAAGGCTCTTCGCCGTGGGCTGTTTCCACAGAAGTCAAACATCGAAAGGTAGTTTTTTCACCATCTCTTCCTCTCCTTATCTTTATCTCTCAATCCCTCTCTTTCTCTCTCAATCCCTCTTGAAGGTTTTTCTCTTGTATTTCACGTGTTTCTCATTCATTCTAGAGGCTTTCCTCCTCTATTTCACTTGTTGTTTTACTTTTTTTTTCTCCAGGTTGTGGAAATCTTGTATTTTCTTTTTCCATCTCTCGCTATTTCTCACTTTCCATGTTCGTTGGTGCTTTTCGGGAAGATTAATGAAGTGGGTGCGGAAAGTGAAAATAAATTAAGTGGAATGTAACAAAGTGATACGAAGTATTTCCTCGTGTATTGAGAGCGAAAACGTGCCGAAGGGCGGTAGCAGGAGGCTTCGAGGGAAGCTGACGAGGGTCCGCGGATCTTGGTGTTGGTCTGAGTCTGTGGTTTAAGAAGGGACGGCGTTGTATTTAAATATTTAAAATGGGAACAGGGAAGAAAAATTGTTAAAATAAAGGTCAAGAAAGATTATGGAAGAGTGAATGAAAAGTGAAGACCAATAAACAAAAAGGTGAAAAAGGACAGAAAGACTTTAAATTAGTCAAAAAAGTGAAAAGAAGTCGAAAAAGGTGAAAAGAAGTCAAAGAAGCTTTAAGAATTTAAAAAAGAAATGAAAACAAGGCCTAAAACTAAGAGAAATTAACTTCTGTAATATTCCGCATACTTCTAGGCTACGTGTATTTTAATTTAAATACATTATACTTTGTAGGAATCGATTTTCTGTTCTTTGTTCCATTTCCTTCCGTCCATTCGATCGGCATTCATTTAAATTCCTCACTATACCGTAAACTCGATTGTAGATTTTCATCTCTTCCTCTTATTACTATACCATATCCTCTTGTGGGTCTTCCTCTCGTTTTTGGCCGCCTTCTATACAACGATTTCAATCTCTTTCCAACCAGAAACTTTAATCTCATTTTATTCGACGATATCCATCTCTTCGTTTTCATCTCTTTCCATCCCAAGATTTTCATCTCTTTCTATCCCACGATTTTCATCTCTTTCCATCCCACGATTTGCATCTCTTTCCATCCCACGATTTTCATCTCTTTCCATCCCACGATTTTCATCTCTTTCCATCCCAAGATTTTCATCTCTTTCCATCCCATGATTTGCATCTCTTTCTATCCCACGATATCCATCCAACGACTCTCATCGACACGTCCAACTCATCGCCTCAATTTACGCTAAATATCCTAAATGACTTAATATCTCGTTCGCGTTCTCCATCTCGTCCTTGTCGTCCCTCTTTTTCACCACCTCTCGCTCTTTTCCTCCAGTCCCTTCCACCCTCTATTTCTCTTCCTCCCCCCATCTTCTTCTTCGCTTTGCTGGTCCTCGCTATCATCTCATTATAATCTCAACGGCAATTTCAACTCTGACGATTCGCCACGGGTCGCGCGTTTCGCGGAAGCGACACGAAGCAATTTTATTGCTTGGTATTTCCCACGACAGGGGGAGGTTCGTTCGGAATTTACCTGGTCGTGTCCTTCGCCACCTTTCTCCACCTTTACGGCAACCACCTCGATCCACTTAACCTTGCCACTGAGGAGGGGTTTCCTTTCGTCTTTTCTCCTTTCTTCTCTTCGTCATCTTCTCTTGGTGGGATTCTTGACACCGTTCAATTTGCCTGGTCCTTTCGAAATCGGCATCTGTCCGCCGCGTCTTGAACTCACCTTGTATTTTCTCACCGCGACCCTTCATCTCTGCCTTTGGCTCTTCATCTCTCTCCCTTTGACACCCCTGTTCTCTGTTCTCTCCCTTTTTCTCCCAATATTCCTCCTTATCTCCCTCTTTCGTTTCATTAAACTTTTTCACTTCTGCTTTTATTTCGAACAACCCAGGATGAAAATGAGCACCCTTCTCTTTATTTTTCATTTTTTTTTCATGCACTCATTTCTGCCCTTCTCTTCACCTAGTTTTCTTGTTTGACTTTGTTTAACTCGTTTTTCAAAAATCAATTTTTCGATTTTTTCCCCTTCCCGGACACACTGCGGCTAAAGTTGTGATTTGGACGAACTAAACTATTAATGAAAGAGGAGGATCTCCCCGGCCGCTGCCTTCTATCACGACTGGATTTGGATTTGGACGAACTGCAAATGAAAGAGGAGGATCTCCCCTTTCGATTGCATCCGACCGCTGCTTTCTATCACGACTGAGACAGATTTAATAAACAATTTTTGACATGAAAACTTCAGGACGTCATATCTCGGCCATTTGAAGAGCTATCGCGATTTTAGGCGAATCTGAGTACTACTTAAAAAATTTTCAAAAATCAATTTTTCGAATTTTCTGGGACCACTTCCCAGAGTCATTGTGACTAAAGTTGTGATCGGATTTGGACGAACCAAACTGCAAATGAAAGAGGAGGATCTCCCCTTTCGATTGCATCCGGCTGCCTTCTATCACGACTGAGACAGATTTAATAAACAATTTTTGACATGAAAACTTCAGGACGTCATATCTCGGCCATTTGAAGAGCTATCGCATTTTAGGCGAATCTGAGTACTACTTAAAAAATTTTCAAAAATCAATTTTTCTATTTTTCTGGGTCCACTTCCCGGAGTCATTGTGGCTAAAGTTGTGATCGGATTTTGACGAACCAAACTGCAAATGAAAGAGGAGGATCTCCCCTTTCGATTGCATCCGGCCGCTGCCTTCTATCACGACTGAGACAGATTTAATAAACAATTTTTGACATGAAAACTTCAGGACGTCATATCTCGGCCATTTGAAGAGCTATCGCGATTTTAGGCGAATCTGAGTACTACTTAAAAAATTTTCAAAAATCAATTTTTCGAATTTTCTGGGACCACTTCCCAGAGTCATTGTGACTAAAGTTGTGATCGGATTTGGACGAACCAAACTGCAAATGAAAGAGGAGGATCTCCCCTTTCGATTGCATCCGGCCGCTGCCTTCTATCACGACTGAGACAGATTTAATAAACAATTTTTGACATGAAAACTTCAGGACGTCATATCTCGGCCATTTGAAGAGCTATCGCGATTTTAGGCGAATCTGAGTACTACTTAAAAAATTTTCAAAAATCAATTTTTCGAATTTTCTGGGACCACTTCCCAGAGTCATTGTGACTAAAGTTGTGATCGGATTTGGACGAACCAAACTGCAAATGAAAGAGGAGGATCTCCCCTTTCGATTGCATCCGGCCGCTGCCTTCTATCACGACTGAGACAGATTTAATAAACAATTTTTGACATGAAAACTTCAGGACGTCATATCTCGGCCATTTGAAGAGCTATCGCGATTTTAGGCGAATCTGAGTACTACTTAAAAAATTTTCAAAAATCAATTTTTCGAATTTTCTGGGACCACTTCCCAGAGTCATTGTGACTAAAGTTGTGATCGGATTAGGACGAACCAAACTCCAAATGAAAGAGGAGGATCTCCCCTTTCGATTGCATCCGGCCGCTGCCTTCTATCACCACTGAGACAGATTTAATAAACAATTTTTGACATGAAAACTTCAGGACGTCATATCTCGGCCATTTGAAGAGCTATCGCGATTTTAGGCGAATCTGAGTACTACTTAAAAAATTTTCAAAAATCAATTTTTCGAATTTTCTGGGACCACTTCCCAGAGTCATTGTGACTAAAGTTGTGATCGGATTTGGACGAACCAAACTGCAAATGAAAGAGGAGGATCTCCCCTTTCGATTGCATCCGGCCGCTGCCTTCTATCACGACTGAGACAGATTTAATAAACAATTTTTGACATGAAAACTTCAGGACGTCATATCTCGGCCATTTGGAGAGCTATCGCGATTTTAGGCGAATCTGAGTACTACTTAAAAAATTTTCAAAAATCAATTTTTCTATTTTTCTGGGTCCACTTCCCGGAGTCATTGTGACTAAAGTTGTGATCGGATTTGGACGAACCAAACTGCAAATGAAAGAGGAGGTTCTTCCAGATTTCATTGCCAATTTTCGACGATTTTCTTCTTCGTTCAGTTTTGTTTCTTCTTCTGCTTCTTCTGACTATTCTCTTTTTCATTCTCTCTCCTTCCTGTGTTCGTTTTTTTACTCCATCTACTTTAACAACTCCACCAGATTCTTCGTCTACCTTTGTTCTTTTCTTCCTATGACATTTATTTTTGTCCTCTTTCATTCGAACTTATTTTTAGCTCTATCACTCTCCCCCTATCTCCCTCCCTCTGTCGCTCCTCCCTTTCATTCACCCCTTCTTCTCTTCGTTTGCTTCTCATCTTCGATGGCTTCCACACGAAACCTCGTCGACTCCCGATTGTTGTTGTTCTGGTTGTTATTCTTGTTGTTGGTCTTGTAATAGTTGTTGTAGTTTTTCTTGTTGTTCTCTCCATTGTTGTTCTATCGCCATGTTGTTCTTGCTGTTTCTGTTATGATCCCACGCTGACACGCGCTCGTCATTAACCTTTCATGGCACAAAATCGTATGGAACGACACCGAAAGGACAAAAACACTGAAAACAACGATAAAAACAAGAACAAGAAGAATAATAAGAACGACAACGACAACAAGAAGAAGAACAAGAACGACAATAAGAAGAATAAAAACAACGACAACAACAACAGCATTAAAGGTTATACACCGATGTTTACACTAAACTGCACGGTGTTTTCCCCCAATTGGGTTATTACCAAACAGCCTCCACCTCCCTCCGTCCCTCTCTCGTGACGTAGTCTTCAACGTCGTTCTGAATTCTCCACGTCGATGTTGTCTTCGTCCTTTATCGATTCCCGTTTTACCTTCGTCGTCTCTTTCGTTGTCTCCGTTGTCTGGATTCTTCCACCTAGTCGTAGTTTTTATTTATTTCCTTATTTGTCTCGTTCTATCTCATACTCTGTCTGTCTCTATCACATTCTCTGTTTCTCTCCATCTCAATCGCTCACTCTCTCTCTTTCTCACACTCTCTCTCTCTCTCACTCACTCGCTCTTTTCCTTCCCATCGTCCTTTAAATATCATTCTACCAGCCTCCAGCTTCCTTAGTTTTATTTCTGATTATTTTCGTCATTTTTCCTTAAGAAATTTTGCTATTCCCTTCACCTTTGCTCCCTTCTCCTTTCCTCCATTCACTTTCCACTCCGTCCCTTTCTCCTACTACCTTTCTACTACCTTCCTGCTCCCTTTTTACTATCTCTGAATCATTCTCCATCCCATTCTCGCCTCCTTATTGTCTGCCTCTTTCGTTTATCTCACGTCTTTATGACTCTATTCAAGGCGAATGAACGAGCGATATAGAGCGAGAGGGATTGAAAGAATTGAGGGCATAAGATCGAGTGATAGAAAGAGACATTCAAGGGATAGAAAGAGACCTCGGAGGGATGGAAAGAGATGGAGAACCGTCAAGTTTACGTTCCATTTTATGAATGTTTGGCCTTTGTGTTTTCTTGTTTTTGTTGGCGATATTTTTGTTGTCCTTTTAGTTCTTGATGCTCTCATTTTTATTTTGCTTGTTGTTATTTTTTCTACCTGTTATTGTCGTTGTCGTTCTTGTTGTTGTTACTCTTTGTGATTGTTGTTTTGCACTTGTTATTGTTATTTTCGTACACAGGTCGTCAGATATTTGGTTCGTTTGCATAAAATCGTCTCGTTTAGCATAAATTTAGGCGCAAACGAAACTCAAGTGATTTTCACAGGCCAGACCCGAGACAATGGCGACGACGACGACTTCCGGTTGAAGGAAGGACAGGCAGGAGATGGAAAACGAAGTGATGGAGATTCTCTCTATCTCTCTTTCTCACCTTTTTCTCTCTGGTTCTTTTACGATGATAATTAAGAGCCAAGCGTTAGAAGTTGAGATTAAAAGTTATTTTATTGAGTTTCTCGTGAACTTTAGGGAAGTTATTTAGACTTCTGGAAGAAATGGAGTAATTAAAAGAAGGAACGAAGAGAAGATGGGAACAAAAAGAAAAGGATGAATGAAAAAAAAAGGAAAATCGAAAAATGGGACAAAATTAAAAACTTGTCATAAACTTTTATATTCAAAGCCTGATGTTATTTCTTTGATTAATTAGTTATCAATCGACTTTTGATTTGAACTCTTCTCTCTTCCTCTTAATCCTTATATCTCTTGTTTCTCTCTTTTTTCCTTGAACCATTCTGACCCCCCACCTTCAATCGAGCAGTTGAGCAGACAAAATTCATTCCATTCACATGCCAGCGGTCTGTCTCACTGACACAGTGACATTTTGCACTCGTAGATTAAGATGGATGTGTTTGGAATTCATGGGCCATGGAGTTCAAACCACGCCCATAAAACTTGCTGTCATCGGAAGGTGGAGGAGGAGAAGAGAAGCTGCACACGATTTTCCACATATCGTTCGTAGATTTCTGCTCTTAACCTTCCTCTTAATCTCTCTTCTCAACCTTCTTCGCCTCATTCTTCCTTCCATTCCACCCAATCTTCCTTCTCTCATCCTTCCTTCTCTCATCCTTCCTTCTCTGATCCTTCCTTCTCTGATCCTTCCTTCCTTTCTCCATCCTTTCTCCTCTTAACTTTCAATCCTTCTCCACTTCTTCCTTTTCCTTCTCGACCCTTGTGTAATCTTATGCCGAAATGAAAACGTCTCTCGCAAATTGTCATGGCCTTCAGGAGCGCCAACTATTCAGCCACAGGACTCCCTCTGACTCTATCTCTCTATACCTCCATCTCTCTTTTCCTCAATCTCCCTCCCCTTCTCTCTGCCACAGTTACTTCTTTATCGTTATCTCGAGCTGGCAACATGACAGCGTTTTGGCGGTCTCCTGCCACACACAGACATCCGCAGCAGACAAATAGACGTGAGTCTCTCTCATCCTCTTTCCAACGCCCCCACACGTCTGTCTTTCTCTTCCTCCCCTATCTCTAGCTGTCCCTTCCTCCCCTTGGTCTATCTGTCCCTTTCTCCCTGTCGCTATCTGTCTCTTTCTACCGCCCCCTTGTGGCCTTAACCCTTGCCCTACGGCTGTCATAGAAATTTGATCGCTTCTTCTAGCTTTCGGTCTTTGTCCTGCGACGAATTCATTTGTTCTTCATCTATTGGGGGGATGTTGGAAGGATGAAGAGTGGTGAAGGAGGAGGAGGAGGTGCAAAGGAGGAAGAGAGACGAAGGACAAGAAGGAGGTGACGGAGGAATTCCGTCGCAATTAAAGGAAGTTGTCATTAAGCCAAACGACGGCATCAGACGAAAGGACGATGAATCGTGTCTGCTCTGAGGACGCGTGGGCGATCCACACATTCTTTGTATTCTATTTCTTTCTCATTTACTCATACTCTCCCACTCTCTCCCTCTCTCTTCATACTGTCTGTCTCTCTCCTTCTCTCCTCTTGCCTATCTTCTCCACGAATCTTCAAGTTCTCTGCATTCATAATTAAATGTTTTCTTTCTCTGAAGCTTCTCATGCTTTTCGGCATACTTTTCGGCGCTCCGAGTGACATAGAAATAAATTGTAACACTTCGCATGCTGACGAAGGTCGACGATTGTGATTGTGTGGAGATGGAGGCGGGGGGCGTGGTCGATGTGGGTCGTGGCAGGCAAATTGCTTGGTTTTAGACAAGTCAAAGGAGCAGCTGGAGGATGAATAAAGAAGAAGCTGCTCATTGTGTCGATTGTTTCGTGGAATTCGTGTGATTATGGGAAGATTGAAGGACTGTGGGGGGAAGAAAACAACAAAAATAGAGCCAACAACAGAAGAAACATCAACAAAAAGAAATAACAACCACTAAAGCAACAACAATCACTGAAGCAACAACAATCACTGAAACTCAACAATTAACCTTCGAATCGCTTTTGTTATTTTCCCATTAATCAAAGAATTGACGGAGACTCGACTAAAGAGATGGAGGAATGGATGAGAAAGGAAGCGAGGATGATGAGGAGAGTACAGTGGTGAATGAAGAGCAGGAAGAAGTGGAGGAAGACAGAGAGGAAGCCAGAGAGGAAGAAGGGGAGGATGACAAGGAATATAAAAAGGAGGATGAAAAGCACATGAAAAAAAGAATGTTAAAAATAGAGAATTCGATAGAACTTTCTTAGAAGTAAAGACTGAGTGATGGATGTCGATGTCTCGAGAATCATCGAAATCGAAAGAAGAAGGTTTCAGAGAATATACAGCACAGTTTTAGAAGAGAAGGAAGAAAGAATAGTAAAAATAAGAAATTTTACCTAATAAATATTTCTTTCTCTGTATTCGCCCACAATTCAGTTGAAAAGTTTATCGACAAATTGGAATCGATTTCCAAATCTAAGCTGGAGCAACTTAATTAAAGTAGGAATCGCAGACAAGAACAAGTGAAATGATACAAAAACATCAATTGAAAAACATCAATACAACTACATATACAATAAAAAAAAAACAATATAACAACAACATCCACTCACCAAAAGCAACCATCGTCAACGAATGGCTTCATTTGCGGTTTTCAAAATTCAAATATTTGCTTAGTTGTTTTAGTGAGCGAGTGTGTTTGTGTATGTATGTGTGTAATTGTGTATGTGACTTGACAAATTTCGAACTTTCTCCCTTCTCTCTCCACCCGAAGACCTTCTTCATCTATCTTTCTATCGTCGCATACGCCTCAACACCTTCACAAATCTCGCTCAAACACAACTGACTACAACTATTTCAACCTAGTGACATATACACACACATATATGTATATACGACCTCACAAATTTGCCCCAAACAGAGTTCAACTGATTTCTCACTCACACATACTGTTATATGAACACACACACATACATATACTTGTGTATTCACCGGTGACATGTCGTAGCTCGCAGCACCCTGTGGCATTCTAAATTGCGGTGGCGTCTGTGGAACAATCCATGGTCGCGAGTTCACTACCTCTCTCTCTCACTCTCTACTATACTCTCTCTTTCTCTCTTTCTCTCCACTCTTCTTTCACTCTCCCTCCATCTAACCACACCTTCATCCATCTCTCTCACTCCCTCCCGCTGTTACACGGTTCCAAAGGTGTGAAAATGATTTCAACACGGCGTGAGCTCATGTGTGTGTGTGCGAGTTGAGGTATTCACATGTCTGTATGTGTGTTCATTTGAAGTATTCACACATGTGTGTGTAAGTGCGTGTGGTATTGTAATTTGTTAATTTCCCGCATTTTCAAAAATTAATTTTCGCGCCCTTTAAACGTTTCTCCCTCGAAACTTCATTTGGTTACCTTTTCTACCTCTCTCTTTTTCTCACTTTTCACCCCTCTCTCTTTCTCTCTTCCTTCACCCACTCTTAACCTCTCTCTCTCTCACTTTTCTACCCTTTTCTCCCTCTCTGTCTCTGAGTCCTCTTGTGGATGGCTTTTGTGTTCGTGTCGCAGGCAACGAGCGACTCGATGTGTTGTAATGTGTGTGTGTGTGTGTGTGTGTGTGTTGGTGTTTGGGAATTTGCACCTGTAGAGAAATTATGTCTGCCGGAAATTACATAATTTGCTCTCACGTACACCCCTTCCATCTCTCTCTCTCTCTCTCTCTCTCTCGGCGTTTGTTCCTCTGAAGGATTTTTGCTTTTCTGCTTTTTGGAGCTTTTTACATTGGGTTGTTTTAGGCTCCGTATCTCTCTCTCTTTCTCCCATATTCTTTCTCCTTCTCTCGCACTTTTCACAACCTCGCTTTTAAACGCTCACCAGCGAACTTTAATTGTTTTATTATGTTCCACAATCGCTCCTGTGGGTCGTGGTGAATGCGTCTACTTGTCTCTATGTGTGTGTAAGTGTTTATATGAGTAAGTGTAAGTGTGTTCTTTTTAATTGTTATCGTCACGTGTGCGGGAATTCAGAGGAATCTGTTTGTGTGTGTTTTTGTGAAAGGAAGATGGAGTTTTTTTTCTTTGGTTTTTGCCCTGAAAGCAAAGTAGATTATATTGTTCGCTCAGCGGGATTTATTTCGATGATTTTTTCTCCCGACCTATCCCACTCTCTCTCTCCCGCTCATATTTCTCCCTAACTTTCTCCTTCTTCCTAAATTTGTTCTCTCTCTCTCTATTCCTTTGGTTTTTCCTTCCTTTCAGCGAAAAATCAAGTTTCTTGACTGAACGGAAATTGTTTTTCGCTTGAAGCATGCATTTGATGTGAAGACGATGGGTGGTAAAATGAAAGAGAAGGAAGGAAGAAAGACAAAAAAAGAGAAGGACAAGGAAAGGTTAATTTTTTGATCCCTCCTCACGAGAAAATTTCTTTACTGCTCCGAACATTTTCGAAGATTTTTCTCTCTTTCTTTCCTATTTTTTCCACTTTTTCTACATTGTAATTTTTTTCAACATCTTATAATAATCTCCTTTCATGTTCGTGATTTTTGACTTCAACCTCGCTATTTTCTACCTCATTCTCTTTTTATACTTGATTCGCTGAAGCTCTCATACTCTCTCCCTCATTCTTCCTTACTCATTCTCTCCCTCGTATTCTCTGTCTTCCCCTTTCTCTGCCTTCCTCATTCCTTGTATCCCTCATTTGCTTTGATCTTCCCCCATTTGTCGTTATGAACTTCATTTCGAATTCTTCATCTTCATGATGCTTTGTTCCATCGCAAGTTTGTCCTTCCTTCCATTCACTCGCATTGAAAACAGCCTGTTGTATTTCATCTCTCTCTATTTGCCTCTATATTTACCTCGCTCACTCCCTATCACTCCCCTCTCTCTCTCCCTTCCCACTTCTTCTCCTTTTCAGCCATCATCGTCGTCATTTCAGACAAATTACTCACATTTATCAGACTCTCAAATATGTCTCGAACGCTTCGCTCGGCAATTTGTCAACTCGTGATTACGTTTCGTGTTCTCTTTCACTTGCCTTATTCACTCCCCTTTTTTCACTCCTCCTTTTTCACTCCCCTTTTTTCACTCCTCCTTTTTCCACCCCCTTTTTTATTCTCCCTATTTTCACTCCTCTTACTCACTCCTCGATTTTTCACATCCTCCTCTTCACTCCTCCTGTTTTCCTACAATTTCTTTACTTTCCTTTTCTCAACCCCTTCGTCTCTCATCATTCTATTTTCATTCTTTCACTCCCTTCTCTTGACCATTTCTTTCCATTCTCTTGTCCATATAATATCCTTCTCCTTTCACTCTCCTCCCTCATCCACTTCGTTCCCATCTCTAATATTTATAATTTGTTCTTCTGTTTTCTCGCCTTCTCATGTCCATCATCGCTGTCTGTCGAGCGGAAGTTCGTCCTCGTCCTTTATTTTGCTTGTTGTATTTCGTTGTTTCCGGAAGTGAAGAAGGATCAAGCCTCAAGGCAACAAGGAGACAATGATGAAGAGAGGGTTGAAAGAGTGAAGAGAAAAGAGACAGTGAGGGGGAGAGCAAGAGAGATGGACTAATGTTCATGACAACAACTCTCTGATATTACTATATTTCACTTCCTTTCCTCACACTAACTTTCTTTTAGTCGATCTCCTTAGCTTTATTTATCTCCTTCTCGTTCATTGGAGTTTTTTCTTATTTTACTTCTATTCATCCCTTTCCCTTCTCCTCTCTCCTTCCCTCTCTTCATCCTTCTCTTTTTCTCCCTCAATATGTCCGCCTCTCACTTCTCACAATTCATTTATATTCCTCATATTTTCAACATTTTCCTCCTCGACACAATTTGTCTCTCTTTCACACATTTTGGTCTGGTCTGGCAAATGTTTTTTTCTTATTCTTCCCCTTCTAGTTCCCTCTCATTCACTCATCGCTCTCTCTTCTCTTTCACTCTGAATTCTGCTCTGCGTCAAATTAAGTCAAACTATAAGAAACATTTGTCGCGCCAACAGCAGCAATAACGACAAGAATATAAGAGACAACAAAAATAAAAACAAGCAATGATAATGATAACATAACAACAATGATAACGACAATGACAACAACAAAGATGACTACTACAAAAACAAACAACAACTATGAATACCGAAAAAAGAACAACATTAATAGGAACAACAACAACAATCTAGTGAACGACAAAAAGCAACAACAAATTAAAAGCAGCTTTCGTGAACAATTGTTTGCAATTTTAAATGACCTTCATTGCAAAAGTTCTCATCTCTCACTCTCTCATCAGTCATTTCAGTCAGGCGCCGGTTGCTGTTGATATTATTATTGTTGTTGGTGTTGTTGGTATTTTTTTCATAGTCGTCGTTGCCATTGTCGTCAGCCACAATCGTCTCCAACATAATTTTAGGTTTTTTTTTCAATATTTGTTGTCGTTGGTCGTATTCTATTATTGTAACTGTCGTTGTTGTTATTATTATTATTTTTGTTGATATTCTTTCTATTTATCTTTTTGTCTATTTTTCTTCTTAGTTGTAGTAGTAATTCTTGTTGTTGCTCCCTATTCGCAATACACAAATAATCGTCACATCCGCATCCGTTTGCAATCAGTCACCATAGAGAATCGTGCAACGTCAAGTGACATCCGTTGTCGCTTACAACAGACACGAGAGCCGAGACACACACACTCACATACTAACACACACACACACACACTCACATACTAACACACACACAGATAGTAATACAGCTGTCGGTGTCGCTTGCCACTCGAGGCGATGGTAAAAATTGAGTAGATGTTGGTAGGCAGCAGAAAAGGTAGTAGAAAGGAATAGGAGTGTAGAAAATGTGGAGGGGGAAAATGTAGTCAAAAAGTAGTAGTGGAAAATAGTAATGGGAGGGATTATGGAAGAGGTAAATATAGTAAAATGAGAAGATGATTGATTTTTGAAATATTTATCATTAATTTTTTTAATGTTCTATAAATTTTTTTTAAACTTTACTTGGATTTTCTATACATATTTATTTTTTTATTAATATTTTTTTTTAATTCTTCTTCGATAGACATTAGATATATAAATATCTTAAATTTCTGAATCGAAGAACTTTTTACAGAAATCTCTTAAATTTCTCTCTCTCCCCATTGGACCTCGTCCGCGCCATATGTCTATAATCCCAACCGCATGTCCATAGAATTCCCCAATCGATAAACTGTTTAGTATTGAATACCAGCCTAAGTTCCTTTCACTTTCTCCGTATTCCATTCTATTCATGCCAATTGTTCTCGGCATTTGTTTGCCATGTGTCTTATTTTGCCTTGCTTTCTCTTTCTCACTTATGCTTTCCTCTCTCTCTCTCTCTCCCTTTCAATCTACGTAGACCATATTCATTCACTTGTAACTCTTTGTCTCTCTGTCACCCAATGCCAAGAGCTTCATCCATTATAAATCCAAGCTCCACTCAAAAGGAAGCCAAACAACAATGAGCGACGAAGATCATGACGGGCTGCAGATTTTCCGTGGAGAGAAAAGCTTTCTATCTCTATCTTGTTTCTCCCTACCTTTCTTCAACCTTCTTCCTCCTTTCTTCAACCTTCTACCCTTTTCATCCTTTCCTCCCTCGCACTCTTCGTCTAACATCTATTCTTTAGCTCCAATCCTAAGCCTCAAGCCCACAGCTTTTACCTTCTTCCACTCTGTTTGTCTCCCTCTCCATCTTCTCTCTGACATCTTCCATCACCTTCACGCCGTCTCCGTCGCCATCGTCGTCTCCTCCATCAGCATCAGGCAGCGACGGCTCCTGATGATGTTGCTGATGACGTTGATGACAGGAGCATGACAATGACAATGACAACGCGAACATTATTGTGTTCCGCTCACTCTCGCTATCTCATTCACTCTCTCCCTCTCTCTCTTACTCACTCCCTTATTATCTCCCTCATTCTGACTCATTCTCTGCTCCATCCATATCTTTCCTCATCTGTCACCACGTAAGAATTTTAATCTTCGCGTGAGAAATGGATGAGGAGAAGAGGAGACAAGAGAAATATGGAAGGAGAAGACAAGAGAAGTATGGAAAGTAGAGACAAGAGAGGGGAAGGAAAGAGGAGAAAACAGTATAAAAGATAAAAATAGGAGCAAGGAGAAGCTAGGGTGCGAAAGAGATGGAGTTATGTGGTCGAGCTTACACTCCAACATGACATCAACAACCGGGAGTCTATAGAATTGTGTTCAAAAGACCAGAGGGCCAATAGTAGATGTGGGAGAGAGATAGATAGAGCGATGAATAATGGTGAATTTTTTCCAAGGGATTTTTTTCTATACCCTCTGAAGAAAGAAGAAGATGTCCTTTGCTATTGTGTTTGATTAGGATATTTCATGAGAATCTCCTTCACGAAGGTGATCCAAATGCTCGAACTATCCATCAGGGAAATCCCAAGAGGAGATGATTATATTAGCGAGGAGGAGTGAGGGAGTGAGAGCTATGGAATCCTTACAAGTTGATGACGTCATTGCTTCTGTTTTTTTCTGACCACATTGAGTTTGAGACTGATGTGAGAATTAAATTTAAAGATTTTGGTAGCCAAATGTTCAAGAATTAAATTTCGATATAATATCAGTATAAATTAAGTATCGAGTGAGGAAAAGAGAAGGTAAATAAAATTGAGTGACTCTTTTGAAAGAGAGAGAGAGAGAGAGGGGAAGAGACACACTTTAAAGTTTGTTCCAACTCCATTAAAAAGATTGACATTATCTTCAGTTAACCTGGTTGTGAAGAGAAAGAACCTAGTTAAGAGAAGAATGACTTCAGGACGGAGGAGGCGTGGCTGAAGTCAAGAGGAGGAAAGTTGATGTGAGGTGGAAGAAGTTGTTGTGAGGAGAAGGAAGTTGATGTGAGAAGGAAGAAGTTCCATGTGAGGAGAAGAAGGAGAAAGACGACATGAAGTATAAAGAACCTAATTTTGAAGAAGAAGAATGAACCTACTTGTGATGAAGAAGACGAAACCTACTTGCGAAAAAACAGGAACCTGAAACTCTCCTCCCGCCCAAAAATTGAAGACTTTCCTTTACGAACTATTATCTTGAAAGGGCTTCCACCATCTCTTACTCTCCACACCTCAAGCCACAATTTAGTCTTCGCTGAAAGAGGGAAAAATATTTATTAAAACTTGCGAACTTTTCTTTTCCTTCCTTGCTCTTTCTCTTACTCTCTCTCTCTCTTCCTTTCTCTCGCTCTCTCTTGCTCACTCTCTGACTTTTGTGTAAGAAACGAAAATAAAGTGCGAACTTTTCGGCGTTGTCGAAAGATGCATGAAAAATTTGCAAACAAATTTCTTCTTGTTTTTTCCATTGTTGATTTTTTATATTGCCGTTGTTGTTTTTGTTGTTGTCTTTTTTGTAGTTCTATTTCTACCCTTGTTGTTGCTTTTGTTATTGTACTCGTGGCTCGGTTGAGCTCCTAAATGTATGCGACATGAAAAATAATAAGCGAAAAGAATGAAATGGAAGCGCAGGAGAATGAAAGAGAGAGAAAGAGCAAAAGGGAGCAACTTTTTGCTGCTTTATTTTGAGTAATTGTGTCACATTTATCTCTGCCTACGTTTTTTCTCTCCCTTCCTCCTTTTATTCCCGCTCCAACCAAAAATCCCGTCCATCGCCTCTGGGAAAAGTTGCCCCATTTTTGTTGGTGAAACTGTTGACTGTTGACTGCCTGCTACTCTTTGGCGTCTTCTGATAATAATAACAATTTTTCTCGTTTCTCTCGACGGCCCCAGTGAAAGAGAGAATCTAGAGTAGGAGAGAAGAAAATTGGGTAGGAGAGAAAAAATTGGGTATGAGCAGGAAAAATTGAGTATGAGAAAAAAGGAAGTATGAGGGAAAAGAAGTAGCAAAAATAGAGTAAGAAACAAAATTATTATTTTGAAAAAAAGAGTGGAAGATAAAAAATAAATTGAGAAAAAAGTAGGGACAAGAGTAGTAAATGGCTGCTACTTATTTTATTTTTAGCATATTAGTACGCTTTTTCCCCTCCTCGCAGCGACAACAGAAACCGAGGTCTTTCAAACTTTCGGATATTCGGTCTTTTATTTTTTCGTTATCCTCTCTCGCATACGACTTTTATCTCGCTTTCTCTCTCACTCACACACTTCTTTCTCTCGTTTTCTCTGTGGCACGTGCAAAATTCCGACACAATGAGATGTTGTAGGTGGAGGAAAGAGAAAGAGGAGTAGAACGAATGAAAATTAAGGAAATTGTGTGGAAGAAAAGGTATAATTGTGAGATGAGTGAAAAGTTGACGGGAACAAAGACTGAGAGAGACTGAGAAAGAAAAATTTTAATAAATTAAAAAGATAAAGAGAAATGAACGGAAAAGAAGAAAAAATAAAAGTTTTCAATGCAAGGAAATTTTGATGTAAAATTAGAAAAAATTTAAACTGTAATAATCACAAAAGAATTAATCACCTACAACGATTTTAATTAATCTGAAATTTGTATTTAGTGTATGCGTTATTGACGATTGGGTATAATGAAAAGTTGTTAAACTTTTACTTCATTGGAACCAAGAAAAAATTAAAATAAATCAAATGAAAAATCAGTAAGAAATTGGATTAAATAAAAATTGATTAAACAAATTTACTGAAAAATTTAATGAAAAAATTTAATGAAAAATTTTAATGAACAAATTTAGTGAATAAAACAATTGATAGGTGGATTAAAAAATACATACATATGCAATAACAACGCAAAGGCGACAAATAAAAAAAAAAATTAAAACTGCGTTAAAATTAAGCACTACGGCGAGTCTAGGCGTCGAGGACGTCGAAAACTTTTCTCATTACAATTTTTATTGCTCAACCGAGCTTCGCCAACCAACGGCCAGAGGGAGATGGGGCGAGAGAAGTTGAGGAAAACTATGGGAAGACAAAAAGAAACGAAGCAAAAAAAAAAGAACAAAACAGAAAAAATATAAAACAAAAGAAGAACAAAAATCGTGCACAAAAACCGCTGAATGAGAAATGATTTTTTTCCTTCCGACGAGGGAGAGAGAGTGGGATAGTGAGAAGAGAAAGAGAGGAGAGAGTGGGATAGTGAGAAGAGAAAGAGAGTGGAGACAGAGATTCTCAGCTGAACTTGAAGTGAAAGCTTGAAATGAGCTGCCACCCAGACGATCGAACTAAAGCAGGATAAAAACAGAAGAAAACTATCGTATAAATCCAAAGTGCGAGAGAACGAAAGAGATGTAGTGGCAGAAAGAGAGAGAGGCGATAACACCAGACCAGACCGAACTCGTGGCAATGCCAATGGAGTGAATGACGCAGCATCGAGTGCAATCGATGAACGAGCAAAAGGCATAAATCTTGAGAGGATTGAGGATGAAGTTCCACAAGGATTTGCAGACGATTTGACGGGTTCAATTGTCTGGCATCGAGAGGCTGGCAATCCATGATATTTTCCTCCCACACTATCGATTCTCTCTTCTCTCTCTCTCTCTCTGTATATCTCTCCCTCCCTCTTTCAGTCTGTCTAGGCCGGGTTTTTTTTTTTGTTCATCCTTTGTTAGGATTGGAACAAAAAATACTCTGGGTGGGATTTGAGTTCTGAGAATGCTACACTGGAATTATAGCTGTGCAATTTCTTGGATAATTAAGGTCCTTTTTCGTTCTCCGAACCCTGAACTCTGAGGCTGAACTCTGGATCAGATTTTCGAGTATCGACTGGGGAGTGTTTCATTGCTTTTGAAATGTTTTATTTCGGTGTCTTTCATTTTGGTCTCTTCCTCATTCGATTCGCATTGATCTGCCATTGAATGAGGAGACCATCGACTTTATTGCTCTCTTCGTTTTTTCACTCCTACTCTCTCTTTCTTCTCTTAATCCATCTCGCCTCCTCCTTGTCCATCGTGTACAACAAGGCGATTAACTTTCCGTACAATTTGACGTTTCGTACGCGTTCGCAGGCAGCCAATTGGATTTACCATCTCATCATACCAAACATTCAGCTTGCTAACCTCCTCTTTTACCTCCCCGTCTGGCCACGGCATGAGCCTGTTAAGCCGCTTAACCTCGAACCACCAGAAATAGATTTAATTTGCCTCTACTTTCGTTTCTCCCTTTCACATTCATCGAACTCAATATTTCGCATTCTCCATCCTCTTCATTCTGTCTTCCTTTTCCCTTACTTTTCTCACTCAACTTCTTTTTACTAATTTGACTATTTACTATTTTTTTACGATTTTCCCTTATTTAATATTTTATGTACTTTTATGTTTCATTCAAAATATTTGTTTGTCTCACTTTTTGTTTTCTTCCTGTTTTCCTTCACTTCCTTTTTCGAAATCATTTTTCACTAAAATTTTTGTACTTTTTACTTTTCTCTTTTTGTTGTGAATTCTCTGTTTTTTGTGAATTCTCTTGTTTCATTAATAATTCAGATTGTTTTTCACAACTTTTCCATTGGTCTACACTTCTAAGACAACAACAAAAACCAAGATAAAAACAACTATTACAACAACTACAATCACCACCGCAACAATGATGACCATCACAAAAACAACGATGACCATTACAACAACAATAATAACCGCTACAACAACAATTACCACAGTAACAACTCCAAACATTTCAATAAAAACAAAATCGACAAAAGCTTAACAATTTCTGCCTCTAGCCATACTTTGAAAAACTTCAATAATCCAACCAAAGGAAAAACAACCAAAACCAACCCAACCAGTGTTGCCAGACTGCGCCGATCGAAGGCGGTTCGAAAGAATGGCAAGTGGAGAAATAAAGGAAAAATTGCAAAAACTTCTGCCACTTAAAATTATTTTTTATTTCATTCTTTTGTTGCCGACGACGACGAAACCGTAATCGAAGTCGAAGCTTAAGAAAGTATTAGAGTAGTCGGAGTAGAAATGGAGAAAAGTAGTGGTAGAAGATAGTAAGAAGGAGTGAGGAAAAAAATACAGTGAAAAAAATAGGAATGAAGAAGAAAAATCGTAGTAGAAAGATCCGATAGGGGTGATTGAGATTAAAACACTAGTCGATAGTTAGATAAAAAGGTAAAACAAGTAAAAAGAACATTGAATAAAAAAATCACATTAGACGAGCAATGGAATGGTGAAGATTTGGTCGCCGAAGAAAAGTTCTGGCAACACAAAAAAAAAAAATGAATGTGGCATGAGAAAGGTCAGAGGAAATTAAAGTCTGAGGTGCCAGAAAGGGAGAGAAAAAGAGCCAAAGGCAGACAGAAACAAAAAAGGAAAGAATGAATCCAAAAAAGAAAGAAACCAAAAATAGAAAGAATCCAACAAAGAAAAAACCCAAAAGGACAGACAGAAGGACAGAGAAATGGGAACTAAGAAGAAACGAAAGGAATGTTCGCAAAAGAGAACGCAACGCACAAAAGTATGCAACACAATTTTAATTAGTTTTGAAAGTATTTTAATTTTTGCAATTTGTGTCTTTCCTACGATAGCAAACGAACAGAGCTAGAGGGAGAGAGAGGAAGAGGGGGAGGTAGAGAAAGGATTTTTGCTGCTTTGGCTGATTATTAACATTATTATTTATAATGAATGCCAGAGATAAAGGAAGCAGCAGTTGGCATAAGGATTAGGGAGGAGAATTGGAAGATGAAAAGAGAAAGAAATATTTCAGAAAGTTATCATAAAAATCGTAATTATCTGCGTGCTGATGAGCGAGAACGCGTTTTCTTCCCCTTTTTATTTGTAATATTCGTTGGCGCCTTGGAGTATGCAAGGGAATTTATACTAGAAAATTAAATTGAACTTAAATGGAATTTACTTTTATCTCTTTCATGCTCACACTCTTTAATGCTCAAGCTCTTTCATTTCCATTCTCTTTTTTCCTCATGTTCTTTTATTATTTTATGAAAATTTCTCGGTGTATTTCAACGTTTCTAAAATGTTCGACATCCAAAAAGTATGCAGCGCCTGGGGAGTTAATGCGAGAGCGTAGCGTGAGAAAACATTTCAGCATACTTTTTGGTGCTTAAGTAAAGTTTGCTTAAGCCAAGGGTGCAGAAAATAATAATAATAATGTTTGAAAGTTCCCCCAACTTCAATAACTACTACAACAACAGCATTTATTGTTGTAAAATGCAAGTAATGTGTGGGAAAAAAATATTGCTGCATACTTTTGAGCTGCTGCCATAGCAACAGATTAGCTTCGTTTGCTTAAAAATCGATGCCATGAGCTTTGTGTTCGTGTGCATGTGTATGTGAAGATCACACTTCACCGAACACACTCACACACGCAGACATTCCGTGTGTGCATGCGAGTGTAGCCTACTTTTTGGCACTTTTGCTTTTGCTTTCTGACTTTTTCTCGATTAAAATAATCTGTGAGAGTTTTCTTCATTGTGAAGTGAAAACTGATGCGATGTGTATGTATGTAAGGACGAGGGAGAGAAAGGGAGAGAAAGTGAGATGAAAAATAATTTTATTTTTTAACGTTGCATATTGATTGATTTAAGTTTAATTTAAATTCGTCTTTAAGTTTTTAATTAATGCATGAGTTATCGACTCATAGTGTGAGGAAGAATATATCAAAGGAAAAGTTCAGAGAAAGAGAAGGAACGAGTTCCAAAGACTCACTTAAGTTTTCAGCAAATGCAGAAAGAGACGGCAAAGAAGAAAGTGCAGTTAGAGTAGAAGGAAAGCATGTATTTCATGTCATTGAACTGCTGTGCTCAATGGAAAATAAACAAAACAAGATGCAAGCGCATGAAGAACAAACAACACTCACACATTCATATACAACGACGATAAAT
>CM029562.1:2419819-2438244 GCA_017309665.1 Coelopa frigida
CTGCCAAGTTTTTTAATCTATTTTTTATTTGATTTTTTTTCTATCCTCTCACTTACAACTCAAACGGAAACAATATTTTCCTAACTATCCAATATCTCTCTATCCTCAACTTCGAAATAGATTTTCGATTTAATCGCAATCTTCCTTCACTTTAAAACTTCGATTATCCCCCGTCTCTTTTCCCCCACCTCCACCATTGTGGCAATAAGAAATATCACTCGCACAAGCGAAAATTTCAGCAACATTTTATCAGCAATTTATTGCACGACGAAATTGCTAAATTGACAAATGAAGCCCAGTTGATGGCGAACTATGGCTTCGACGAATCCCACTTGTCTCGTCCTGTTTCAGCCCACATGACAAGCTCAGAGACAACATTGACAACAACAACAACAATGACATAGTAACAACAACAACAACAACAATGACAACATAACTCCAAAAATAACAACATAACTACAACAATTTAACAACACAAGGACGACAAGTCGATGTCACAAAAAATAACGTGAGGAGAAAATCTTCAAAAAAGTTCCCGTGAAAACAAGAACAATCTTCAAAAATATACTCCAAACCCACACAACAACAAGAACAACACATCAAACAAAGAGGAAAAGAATCAAATAAAATCTGAAATAAAATAAAAATCCAGAATAAATGAAATCCAAGAAACGTTTCATAATTCAAAGCTAGGGAAAGGGAAGGAAATCCAGGAAATAAAAGTAAGGAGCGGGAAAATTGTCAAGGAGGAAATAAAATAAAAATGAGTGAAGAAAAAAATATAAGGGAAGAAAAAAAATCAGAGAAGAAAAAAATTTGAGGGAAGAAAATATGTAAGGAAAGAACAAAATTTTAGGAATGAAACAAAATATTTTTAAAGAAAAACATAGAACTAAGGGAAAAATAAAATCAAAATAAGCGAAGAAACAAAATTTCAAGGAAAGAAAAAGTTGAAGAAATGAAAAAAATATCAAGGAAGTGAAATAAAAATCTCAAGGAAGAAAAAAATATAATTCAGGAAAAAAAAATCAAGAAGATGGAAAAAAATATCGGGAAGTAAAATATCACAAAAGTGGAAAAAATCAGGAAATATCGCGAACAACGTCGACTTCAATGATCTGTTGATAAGCGTTGCCAGATTTTACAAGCGATTTGCTGCGAAAATTGTTGCCATCGACAGTGAGAGCAATGGAAACAGCAACAACAACAATAATAACAACAACATAGTGAAGCGATGTCAGCAACATTTCAACGACGGGAAGAAAATTCTAGGGAACAGCGGATTGAAGGGGGCGTGGCAGCGAATGAGGGCGTTTCCTGGTTCCTGGTGATAAAATGCCGTATCGTTTCATGAGGTTGTTGTTATTATTATGGCTTTTGATGTTTTAGTTATCGTTCTTCTTGTTGTTACTGCTTTTTTTTTTTTGTTCTTCCTGTTAACTATATTTCCATCGCAATCTCACTTCTGAGAATTCCCTGTCATGGATGAAGATGATGTTGATACTTCTCATTCTTTCTATATATTCTTTCCTCCTCTACTATTTCGATAGAAAAGGTTTCAGGAACAGTTTTAAGACAACATTTTTATGGAATAGTTTTAAAGAAAATACTTTAAAGGAAAGCGAAGAAAATGTGTGTTTTCTTCCCCATTTTCTTCGCCGGTCGTGGAAAACAATATGGCGCACCGGAAGTTAATCCGCCATCAACAGAATGCGGTTTCGCAGCTCGCTGAATCGGGCGAGGATAACAACAACAATAACCATGATACCAAGAAAGAACCATAACAACAACGAAAAACCCAAGCAGCTGCAACAGACAACAATCTGCACTCGCTGCCGGAAGTTCTCTGGCAACGCTATGCGAGCGATTCTCGGCGAAAATCCTCGGCTGAAGTGCAATTTCTTCGTTCCCGAACCCAAACCAAAATATAACGTTGCATATCTCCGGGCGCACACACGCACACAAGTGCATTCATATACACAAGTATGTGCGTCGAGGCGAAGGATATGTTTATTTTAACTTGTACTTCATTTCGCTGTTTGCTTGTTTCCTCAAGAGGTCAGCGCACATGTGAGACTTCCTTCCCCTTCTCTTTTTCGCTTCGTTTCCTTCCTCTTTTCTCTCTCTATTTCGGTTCTCTGGGTTTCATACACTTTCTCCTTCCTGTTCTCATTGCTTCTTGGAAATCTCTTCTTCCTCTCCAAATCTCTTCTCTTCCTTTTTCTCATCTTTGCTTGGCAATACTTTCTTCCTCTTCTCTTCAATTTTTCCTTCCTCTTCTCTTCAATCCCGTCTTTTCTTCCTTCCTGCCCTAATTTTTTTTCCTGTTTTCTCTGACTTCTTACGGCTCTGCCATCTCTGACTTCTGGCTTCTCTTCCTTCTGGCTTCTCTTCCTTCTGCTTCTCTCACACCATGATCATCATCCTTCTCTCATCTCATCCTTCCGCTCTTGTTTTCCTTTTCTCCCTCCCTCCCCTTCATCCTCGTCCATCGCCAGATCGGGGAACGCATGAACCCATGCATGCATTACCGCGGCATCGTTGCACTGAAAGGGCCTCAAGGACTTCATGACTTCAGCGAGCGAGTGCTCGAGCACATGGTTCAAGCAAGTTAAACCCTAGGCTCCTGCACCCCATTAAAGAAACTCGACGAAAAGCTACATGAGAGGATTAAATTATATTTTAAGATTTCCGCGGGAGCCAGAAAGTAGGCAACGTTGTTTTAAGTAGGAAGTATGTTTTCATTTAATGTGGGTGAAAATATGTTCTAGTAATTTGTGAGGAGATATTTAATAAATAATGAGAATATTTTGGTATATTTAATATACTTAATGGATTTATAAGCTACAGATCTTTCAGATTTCTCAAAATAATTCTAAGGCTCCTAAAACTATGCAGAGATATTAAATTGAACTACTTTAGTATGAAGAAAGTGAACTAAATGTTAAATATTAAATTATTGTAATGCGTTTTTAAAAAAAAAACTCAAGTGCTTTATGTTAAATTCTTGTACACATCATTTTTTTGAACCTGTTTATGAAGCATGTCAGAGTTCCGTGAAATATCCTCTCGAAGATTTACAAGACACAACTTAAGCCTTGTCATTAGATTGAAAGCGAATGCTTAGAACCCTTAGTGCAACATCACAGGGGACTATTCAATTACCATAAAAATAATTCAAGACATTTAGCAAGAATGAGGGTAACATCTAGAGGAATAAGAGAAACAAGAACAACGATATATATCGATAGAAGGAAAAACAATCTTAAATCAAGCAACAAAAATATCAAGAGAAGCAACAATAATATCAATACAAACAAGAACAACTTTAGTAATGTCAAACAATAACAACAACAAAATACAGCCTCCTCTTAACACAAAATCTCATTTGTTGTACTCGTCTCGACTGGTGGCGACTGACTTGGCTTTTCATTGTCCTTGTAATTGAGTCATTAAACTTTGATTTTTATTCGAAGCCACGTTCCTTGTGTTCATTAAGAAGTCAAAGGAAGGAAGGAAAGGAGCAGAAGGTGGAGAAGATGGAGGTAAGAGAAGGAGATGAAGGAAGGAGAAAGATCAGAAGATGGAGGCAGGATGTGAACCAGGGGTTGGAGGTAGGACTTCTTGTGTTATTTGCTCAAATGCTCGTTGGGCAGAAAAATCAGGACACTAGCCGAAGACGAAACGTGGACAATGAAAATGAACACTGGGAGAATAAGATCGAAGAAGTGGACAATGAGAGGACATTGAGAATGAAGACGAGGACGATGAAAACATTTTCGAAAGCAAGAAGAAAAACCTTCTTCTTTTCGGACATGCGAAGTGCCGACGAACGTGAGAGAGATGCCAAGAAGAAGAGGATGGAGAAAATGAAAGAGGTGGGGGAATGGAGAAGCGAAGAAGATGGGGAGGAGGAAAACTTGTCGTTAGTTGACATTGTTTATGGAAGAGGAAATCATGTCGTTCCTCGCATGAACATGAACATTCATGGCTTTCGTCTGTTGTCTGCCGACGCTCGACGGCTTCTCTAATGTGCTTCACATGTAAGGACTTCTCGAAGGAGGTGCAGGAACGTGCTCGAGAAAGCAATCGGATTGAGTTGTTGTCGCTGTTATCCTTGTTCTTCTTGTAGCCCTTGTTGTTATCCTCATTGTTGTCCTTATTGTTGTAGTTAAAGTCACTCTTGTTATAGTTGAAGTCACTTCGACTATTGTTGTTGACTTTGTTTCGAAATAAATTAGAGACGAAATCGAGGATGACATAGTTTCGTAGTTCGATGGCTTTTGAGAAAGCCAGAGAAAGACGTTGATTGCGTATTTTCAGGGCGATGGAGGATAATGAGGGAATAGAGAAGAGAGAAGGAAATAGAGACAAAGGGAAATAGAAACAAAGAGAAACAGCGGAAGAGTTCTGGAGTGAAAGATTATGCTGCCCACTTCTGTGAGATTGGCCTCGCCATAATTTCTGTGTTTTCATATTAAATTGATTTACATTTGCATTTGCCTACTTTCAGGCGCCCATGAGCTTGCGCCACATAAAAGCCAACAACGCGAAAGCCAACTCATTCGCATGCAATGGATTTCAGAAATGGTTGCCTGCACTTCCGTTTCCGGTGCACTTGAGTTGGGCCGACGTCGGCGATGAAACCGACGTTTGTTACAAAACCATTGCCTACTTTTATGCTTCCATTGACTTCCACATTTTCTGATTCTCTCTCTCTCTCTCTCTAGTTCGTTTGCTATAATTTCTCTACAACTATATCTTCATATTGCCATCTCACTCACTCTGTATTTATCTCTCTCACGGCCTCTGTCTCTCTCGTTCAAATATTGTTCTCGTTTAATTCAGTGCCTGGTGCGCCCGGAAGTATGCAATGAAATTGTTGCCTTCTCTGACTCGTTGCCAACACGAAATTCGCGCTTCACACGGCATTCATTGTTGTTGTTAGTGTTGGTTTTTGTTGGCGTAATTGTTGTTTTTATTGTAGTTGTTATTTTTGGTTACCGTCCAGTTGATTTTCGTTTTGTTGTTCTTTCTATGGTTCTGAATGTCATGCCATCATCGTCGTCGTCGCCACGTTGCTCTTTCTCTCTCTCTCTCATTCATTCATTATCCTTCTCTTTCTCCCTCCTTCCTCTCTCTTCCATTCTTGCTCCATCTCTTTCCCACCCCTTGGCTTGGCCGATGGCGCGGTTTTCATCAGGCCAACGAGTTGGAAGTTTATGAGAGAAATTTTTGAATTGTAAATTTATTATTTTCATCGTCACATATACATGAGCTCTAAGCACGCATTTGTATGTGTTTGTGTGTTTCTTTGTGTGTGTGATTCAGTCTCCCATTGACGATGCCTAGACATGTCTATGTGTGAGTGTCTCCGCCATAAACTGTTCTCATGAAATTTGTAAAAGTTTTTGCTCGAGCGCGATTTTAGACAAAAGCGTTAAATGAGCGGCGAAAATCGTTGTTTACAACACACATGGATATATGTAGATTATCCACGACTCACACACACTTACACATTCACTTAAATGATTACACTAACACTTACATAGAGCTTCACTTACAACGATGTGAGGTGAATGAGAACTTATAGCGATGACAAAATTTGAACCACCAAACTCATCACATACAATTACACAAACACTCGCATACACACATATTTTCTCACAAATACACACTCCCATTTATGCTCATATTCACACATTTGTTTGCTTCAGAGTTCACCTTAATATTTTCTGCTTTGCAGAGATTTTCACTACTTAGTCATGGGTCTTTTTGTGTGTTGAGGTTTCGTTGATAAAATTATTAGTATTGGAATTTGCGTGGTGTTGCCGTTATTGTTTTTATTGCTTTGTTGATATGGTTGCTTTTGGTATCAAATGGAACCACATAAAATCAACAATTTGCTTCACTAATGAAAATGTTTAGAAGGAAGGAAGCCAATATTTATGTGAAATAGATGTTATGTAAAATTTCTTAAGGGGATTTTTTAAAATAAATAAATTAGTAAATAAAAATAATAAAAACAAATTAAATTTAAACAAAATAAAATAAATAAAAAATTGTAAATTAAAATATTAATTAATCGCTAAAAATATAACCAAATTGTTTTGCTTCCTTTTATTACGGCGACTTTCTGAAGGTATTAAATTGATAATTTTTCATTATTTCTTATTGTGTCTTTTTTTATATTATCTTTTTTTAAACCTGTCTCCTTTTTCATTTTATCCAATTTTATTTTATCGTTTTTTCATTGTCATTTTTTTTTTGTTTGTTGCTTTTTTCCTCGTTTTCATACCACATTCATCATCAATTCACAGTTAAATCTTTGATTAACGTCGTGGTCCACACGACACGGTCACTCGACGGACCCGGCCACGCCCCCGCACGGTCTCTAGCCTACGGCGATTATAGCGATTTAAGCGTTAATCCGAAAATAAAGGCCGCTATTTATTTGTTCCTTTGACAGTTGAAAAGATTCATTAAAAAATCGCAAACACAGACTTACATAAATATTTTAACACAGACAGACTTCACAGACACTCACACAGATATTCCCATACTTTCACAAAAATATTCATACACACACACAAGTATTAAATTGTCCGAATAAAAAAAAAACTCCAGAATGGGTTTTAAGACCGTTGCCTCTGAGGGCTGAAGCATTAATTTCGAGCTGCTTTTAAGCCATTTAATAACTTTATTGTTTATTGCGCACTTTTTTGCGAGAGCTTCTCACTCACTCACTCTCTCTCTCTATATTTCTACCTTTCTCTCCACCTGGATTCGATCCTCTCTTGTCCTTAAACAAGTTCTCTCTCTCATAAAGAGCTGATCTGTTGTTGGAGATTCACTCAGTTTAGTTATGTTCGTTTTATTTCGCTTTGTTTGATTTCGTTTGGTTTCATTTGGGCTCGTTTTGATTCATTTCGTGTCGTTTTGTTTCATTTCCTGTCATTTTGTTTCGTTTCTCTTCATTTTGTTTCATTTCACTTCGGTTTCATTTTTAAAGCCAGGCATTAATGTCGATTGTAGTTGTTGTTGTCATTTTGATATGTTGCCGTTGCTCATGAGTTGTTATTATTTTCCCGCTGATGTTGTTTTTGTTGTCATGGTTTGTTCTCCTTGTTTTTGTAATCTTTATTTTCACACACACCCACGACACAAGTTTTACTCCGGCTGCATTTATTACGAAAATTTATTTACTTTTAATGCACCCAGAAGACCAGAAAAACAGAAAAATGGCAACACTGATTCGCAACTTAATGCGGCATTACCTGATTTTCTCTCTCTCTCTCTTTCACTCTCTTTGTTTTACTTCGTCTGTTTTTTATTTATTTTTGTTTGGAGCTTAAACCGAAATTAATGCCGTTTAATGTGCTTTCAATTAAAACACTCTCACACACAGGCAACAACAACAAAATCGTCAGGTGTTAAAATGTTTTCACGGCTGGCTGGGGACGATTTTCCATTTTCCGCTTTCACTCTTTTTTTTCATTCTCACGAACTCATTTTCATGGTGCAAGAGACAAACAAAAAAAGCGAATGACAGGGATTTCACAGTGAATTTTAGAGTTCAAAGCGATTTAATCGAAATGGATAAAAATAAACAAAGAAAAAATGATGTGTGCTTTTAGGCTTTTCATCGATGAAACAATAGAGTGTCACGGTGCGAAATAAAGAGATGTGGAGATAAATTTCGACAGGATAATATTAGTAGTTGAGAGAAACAAAGAAATGTTCATGTTTTTGTTTTATTCTTAATTTGAATTATATATTCATATCATATTTTTATATCGATTTCATTTTATTTTTAAGTTTTTTTTTACATATTTTTTAACATATTTTTTGACATATTTTTTTGTTCATGTCTTCATTTAGTATTTTTTGTTATATTATATAATATTTTTTTGTTCATATTTTTTTATTCCCTCTTATATGAAATTATGAAATTATCCTTCCGATCCTACTTTCAGGCACTACCATTCCACAATTACTAAAAATTTAACAGATATTAAATTAATTTCTATTAAGTTTAACTGAATACTACCTTACTGAACAACTAATTAAATAATTTTAAAGCCGAAGTAATAATTTTCCCCACCTCTCTCTCTCTCTCATTGCAGGTGGTGCACGCTATGGACCGGACATCGCGCGTCACCGATTATCGCTTCATCAAGGAGGCGAACGGCGGTCTCACCATCACCAACGTGATGCTCGAGGACGATGGCAAATGGCAGTGTGAAGCGGAGAACGCTCGAGCTTACGTTGAAAACGCGAGACCCGTGAAGCTGGTGGTGTTAGGTGAGCATCAAATGAACTTTTCTCCTTCTCTTTCAATCCCCAAAAACTCTCTGTGAATGTCCTTCGGTGTCGTCGATGGCCTTTGAGCGATAAACGCCAACTGGCCTAAAAGTAGGCCACGAAAGAGAACCGAACGAAACGAAACTAATCGCAAAAGTTTTGTAATTTCACCAAAAATAACAATTTCAAAGGGCCAAGACATCAGCTAACATATACAATTGTACTTACACACATACACATTTACACAAACAGTTACTTAGACAGACAGTTACATAGACAAACAGTTACATAGACAGACAGTTACACGGACAGACAGTTACACGGACAGACAGTTACATAGACATTTGCACTTACTTTTACTCGACGTCAAAGGATGTTTGCGAGTGTCCTTTTGCACTCGTCAGGAGAAAGTCAGAGAAGAAGAGGGAGAAGGAAAAGCCAAAATGACACAGTGAGGGACAGAGAAAGAGAAGGTGTGTTGGGGGAGAGAGAGAGCGAGTAGAGTGCGTATGAGAGGGAGAGAAAGAGTGTGTGAGGAAGAGAGTGTGATGGCGAGTGAGCACGAGGATATTATTGCAAAGTTTTCTAGTTAAAATAAAGTTCGCTAAATGAGCGGCGACCGCGCAATCTCCGTTCTCTTTTCCTCAAACCAGCCTCTCACTCTTTCCCATAATCTCGCTATATCTTCTTCTTACTCTATCTCTCTCTGCCTCCCCCTTGAGTTGGGTGGTGGGCGTGGCACGTAACCGAAACCGAGGCTGCAAAGTTTGTCAAGGGTTTCGACGCGAAAGCAAAGCAAAGCATGGCTCGACTCGACTCGTCGACAAGGACACGGAAAGTTCAAGCGTTGCGAAACTTTTCAATGGCCTCCACACCCGAAATGTTGAACACGACCGGCGACGAGCGACCGACAGACCGACCGACGAACGAACGACCAACGACAGACCAACCGACGACCAACGATGACAATAAAGGAGAGCCGGGGATATCGGGAATTAATGAGAAATTACTTCCTGGCCAGGAGACGAGAGTGGCATGAAAATTGCCTACTTTTGGGCATCCACTTGAAACAGTAGCCTACTTTTAGGTGAAGGAACTGAAGAAACTTTGTGAATTTTTCTAACGACCTCCAACTTCTTTAAAAAAATATATATATATTTAACAACTTCTTCTAGTTCAGATTTAAATCGTTTTTCTTTTCTTTTTTCTTTTCCTCAGATCGTCCGAAGCCTCCGTATTTGCTGATCGACTCCCGGCGCCTGGATGCTGGCAACATTTTCGTGCCAGTCAAGGAGAACTCCGAACTGAATTTGGCCTGCATCAGCGAGGGCGGCAATCCGAAGCCAACGCTCACCTGGGAGGTCCTGCTGAGTCCTGGCGTCGATCGCCACGCCCAGAAAGTCTCAGCCGAAGTTCTGGAACTAGAGGAAATCAAGAGCGACAAGGTAAGTGATAGTTAGTGTGGAAAATACGCCCCTCAGATAACCGTCGATTGACGTCGATTTCACGTCGCCTAATTTGCTATTGATGAGGCATTTGATCGAGAACAAATAACAGCATCATGACCTGAGGCTGGAATCATTTAGCCTTAGGCGGCATCATTTGGCCTTAGATAGGAATTCTTTGGCCTTAGGCATCATCCTTTTGTCCCCTGATGCCTTAACGTCCATTCAATAGCTCTCAATTTAGTTAATTACATTCTCTCGATTACCATCTCACACTTGAAATTAAATGCATTCAATTCCGTCGTTCCTTTTGATTTCAATTTCCTTGCCGCTTGATTAATGAACCCATTCAAAGCAATTTCGTTCTCACTACTACAACAACAATAATGGTAAAGACAACAATGATAACAACAATAATGACAAGAACAATAACAACAAAACAATAACCACCACCAACAACAACAACGATCAATGCCAACATTTCATTGCACAAATTAACCAAAATTATCCACAACATCCTGTATATGAAAACACTCTGAAATATCCTGTCACTTGGACACATGAGCATGTATGGTGGAAGCCACAAGAACAACAACAACAACTGTAGTGTACAACAAATATTAGAACAACAACAGGAACCACTACAACAACAACACTATCCTCATCACCAACGACAAATCAAGACATCAAAGTGAAGCTGCTTCCACTGATGATGGTCGATGACGACCGACGACGACGACACGACTTCAAGGATGACACATACACACTCCCACACACATACTCCAACACAGAGAAGGACCTTCAAACAGACATGACACATACTCACACTAACACATGGACATCGACAACGATGGAAGGACATTCATTGATATGTTGATGGATCGAAATATTGAAATGCAGTTGACCAAAGGAAGGTAGACCGAGATACAACAATAACAAATACAACAAGCATTTTAACAACAACAAAAGTTACTACAACAACCATTATAACAACAAAAACGACCACATCGTCCTATCAACAACACAAACACCACAAATTTGTTGTTTTTGTGGTGAACGATAGAATGAAATACATCTCCCGTAAGAAAGAGACAGACAAAAGCGAGGGAAAACGAATGAGAAATCTTTCTATTGAGAGAAAAATTAAATAAATAAAAAAAGAAACAACAAAAAAAAATTAATTCCATGAAAGAGAAAAAATCATTTGAGGCTTTTATGAGTTCTTGAAGTAGGAATCTGAAGTCAAGGATAATTTCCGAGATAATCTTTCACAACAATATAAACTTCGGCAAAATAATAACATAAGAAAAAATGTTGAAAATAATAGGAACAAAATTTTGAACAATAAAATTCTGAACAACGATTAATAGAAGAAGTACATTAAAGTAAAGAACAAAAAAAAATGGTAGGAGAACAAAATTTGAAGAAGAGCAAAAATGGTAGCACAACAAAATATTATAACACAACAACACATAGCGGAAAAATAATAAAAATGAAGAATAACATCAAAAACCAAATATTAACAAAAATGTGGAAAAACAATGACTTTCTATGGAAACAACAAATATTCATAACAACAACAACAAATATCCATAACAATAACATATATCCATAACAACAACCATGGGGTTGAATTTTGATCCCAGCATGTGGTGCAATTTACATGTTAACGAGTTCAGCTCAAATTAAAGGTTCCTCCTCGTGGTTGCCTTTGATCTTTTTGCAAATTGCCCGTTTTACATATGAAATTCTTATGTTCAACCCTCCCCATGTGATTTAGATGATATTTCGTTACTGTTGGTGAAGAATAATTTTATGACTACTTAATTTTCGTCTTGAATCAATTTCGGAAATTTAACTTTTAGAAATTAATTTTTAGAAATTACATTTTTATTATAAGCCGTATATTTTTATTTTCATCAAAATTTTCATGATTACAATTTTTTCTACATCCTATTTTATATTTTTTTATTTAATTTGCATGCATGCAATTTGTGGTAATTTTAGGTTTCCAGTTTTTTTTTATCATCTATTCATGTTTTTCGTTCTATCCTTTGTTGACTTTCCTTTCACATGCAGATTCCTTCAATCACATCTCAGCCACGCCCTCTTCACATCATCCATCTTTTATCTCGTTCCCCTTAATGTGAATCCCCTCTCAATTTTCTCTCTCTTTTTCTCCCTTTCATCTGTCTCTTTCGTCCCTTCTAACCGTTTGTCTGTCTATCCATCCATCTAACTTAACAGGGAAATTTATGGCCACCTTTTGCCAAAAGCAAAACTCATTCAAATTTTATTTATGTTTCTCATTCGCTCGCATGAATAACAACAATTTTTATTATTATTGTTCTCGTTGTTGGTTTCTGTTATTCTAGTTTTTATTGTTGCAAAATATATATTTTGTTGTTGCAGTTATTATTGTTGTAGTGATTGTAGTTATTATTGTTTCAGTTATATATCGTTATTGTTGTTCTTTCCACAATGATTGCTCCGACTGAACCTGTTGACCAACATTGTCGTTATTGCCAGAGCGAGACAAATGAACGAAGGAGTGAGCGCGACAGCCTCCTCCTCCTCCATCCAACCGATGCAGCAAGAAAATATGGCAACACTTAAAAGTATTCGAAAAATAAAATATTTACCAAAAAATAAGAGAGAAGAATGTGTGATGAAGGTAGAGAGAAAGGAAGAGTTTTAAACGAATGGACGATGCATTGACCGTTGAGAGAAAGAGTGAGGAAGAGTGAGACAGAAGAAGGTCGAATGGATGGAGAGACAGACAGGCGGACAAACAAACAGACGAACAGTTGGGTGGACAGACATCTGGGTGGACGGAGAAAAGAACTCGTTGTCAGTCAAAATTTAAATTTCCTTCTAAATGTGAACCAGACTCGTTTCGACGGCGATGGATGGGTGATGAAGGGAGATGGCGATATATGGAGGGAGAGAGAGGGGATGAGAAGATGAGGAGAGACAGAGATGGATATAAAGGTAGTCGTCGAGGTCGACACAGCGAAGGGCGGAGGACAAACAGGAGAACTTTTTTTTTTTGTTTCGTTCGCTTTTATTTATGCGCATTGCATATGTAGCAGTTTACATTGCACACAAACACCAACACACATACAAACACCAACACAGTCACAAAAGTCCATACCAAAGCAGATCGACATACATTGGTATTTTTGTTGTTGTTGTTGTTGGGGTAAAAATTGTAATAGTTGCCACCTCGTTCTTTACGAGCTGCACTTGAAAAACTCGTTTGGTGCGCAATTTAAACATTCGTTGCATACTTTTAGGTGTTGCGCAGAAATGTCTGTGTTTTGCATTTCTCTTCACACGCACACACACACACATCTCCTCTGGCAGAACGTGAGCGACTGAGTGTATGTGTGTGTAAGTGTTTGGACTATTTTAGTGCAAATTGAAATTGTTTACGGGAGCAAGCGAATGAAAGAGACAAGCTGAGGAAGGGAATGAGACAAGCTGAGGAAGGGAATGAGACAGGTTGAGGAATAGAAGAGAGAGAAAGAGAGAGAGGGATGGATTGAGGGCGAATGAGAAAGAACGACTGAGAATGCGAATGAGTTAAATAGTTGAAAAATGCATGGAAAACATGTCAAGACACAAATAACGACAACTACAAAAATAACTAGAAATTCACCTGAGTTTCAAATTTGAGGACGAAGTAGAAGCATGATGACAATGATGATAATGATGATGATGATGATGACAATTGGGGGGGAAATTACATGTTTCATGCACACGTAACGTTGCCACACATTTGCAAAATGAAAATGTTTAGATTTGCATAAAATTAAGGTTGTCACAGAGGTGAAGAATCCCAGAGTGATTTCCAAAAGGGAGATGAAAGAAGGAGAATTTTACAGAATTTTTTTTTACGAGGAACGTTTTAAATGATTGTAACATATGGAAAAGCTCTGAATAGTTTTGAGATTTTTTTTACATTGGAATGAAAGATTTTTAGGCTTTACAAATAATAATATTTTTAAGATAAATAAATCAATTATTTCACTTCAACTATTGAATTTATTTATTGTTTTAAATCTTATCATCATATATTCTCAAAAATTCTCCTCACAATTTATTTCGTTTCTCTCAACATTTCATTCTTATTTCCCCCTTTGGTTTACAGTGTGGCCTACTTTCGGTTTCAACCAGAAAAATCCCACAGAAATTCCAGTCTTACAACACTTCGAGTTTTCCACATACACTTTTACATGTCTGGGCGGCTCAAACGGAATTCGTTAAAAATCTCTTTAAATATGCATGACGAGCGATTTCAAGCAGTTGTCAGCATCGTCATTTTTGTTGTTATTTTTTATAACTTGAATAAATATTTAAGGCAACATATTTATAAAATATATTTAATTTAAAAATATATATAGACAATTTTTTAAAACCATATTAAAATGTTCCTCTCACTTTTTCAGGATAAACAGCCGTACAAAATCAACAGTGGAGCGAAGAGCGAGGCTCGACTTCCAGCGGTTTATCGGGCTCATCACAACGCCAGGATCCTCTGCGTGATGGAGCATCCGACGCTGAAGATTCGACAGAACGCCTCTCTTTTGTTGGATGTACAATGTAAGTTTCTATGAAAATAATTCAAAATGTTTATTTTTTTTAATTTTCTAAATATTTTTAACTGATAAAATGAAATATTAGGAAATAAAATATACGTTTCTTTACTCTGTTATCTGTATTTTTCAAAAAATTTGAAAAAAATTGCTGTGAAAAAAAATCATAAAAAAAATCAATAAACCTTTCAGAAATAATTTCTGAAATCTGAATATAAACGAAAATTAATTTATTTTTTTTTCAATTTACACAAATTCGTACTTCTCTCCGCAATGCTCGAAATGTTCTAATTAAAGTCAGGGAAGCAATTATATTTCACTTTTTCTGCACATTTTCTCTCTCACTCACTCTTTCTCTATTTCGCTCTGTGTGCCAAATTTGCAATTTCTCTCGTTTTTATCCGCAAGCAAAACTGTAACTTTTCAACAACAACAATTTAACACAACACTCACGTTGATTTCTGGCTCCCTACATTTTTCATTTCACTTCCCGCTCTCCGTCTCTTTCTCTCTTCCGGTTATTTCCCGCTTTCTCTGTCTCACTTCCATTTAATTCTCTCCATCCACATCCGCCGCAACCACCTTAAACAAAATATTATTTTAATTTTTCACTTGTTCTACATTTAAACAAGTTTCACTCGTCTGTTTTCGCTGCTTCACCCACGAGTTTGGGTTCTACTTCTCTTCCACTCTCTTCCTCTCTCTTCTTCTTCACCCCTTTTTCCTCTCATCTGAAGCCATTTTCATTTGAGGTCAAAACAATATTATTTTAGCCTCGTTCTCTTTGCTACCTTTGGTTGCTGTTACTCTTGTCTTTGTTATTGCTCCTACTATTATTGTTGTTGCTTTAGTTACTCCTATCATTGTTGTTGCTCCTGTCGTTTCAGTTCCCTTTAGTTCTCTGCAACACTTCTGTAACTTTTTTGTGGAAATATGCAAAATGAAGGATGCTGCGGCCACAAAGTGTAGTGAAAGTAATTGTGGTAGTAGTAGTAGATATAATAGTAGAAAAGGTAGTGAAGAGTAGTTCGAATGCAGTTGTCAGAGGCGAATGAGACGAAATGACCGCCTCAGGATAGACAGAGTGTGAGATGGATAGAGGGAGAGAATAACAGAGAGATGGATGGACAGACAAATGGATGGACAGAGAGTCAGACAGACTGACAGAAGAAGAAGAAGTGTAAAAACGCCAGAAGGAATGAAGTTTCATCAGCAGCTGAAGAAGAAGTCTTCAGGCAACACCTCTTCATCACATGGCCTTTGAACAAAATCTCTCTCTAACTCACTCTATCTCCCCTCCCTCTCTCTTTCTCTCTCTCTCTCTCTCTCTCTCTGTTTGTCTAAGTTTGTAGTTTGCATCTCACGTTCAACCTTCCATAAAATGAAATGCAAAAATAATTCCGCATTGTTGTTTCAGTTGCAGAAACTGTTGTTTTTGGTTGTTTTCGCTCTAGTTCCCTTTGTTATTGTAATTCTAGAGGTTATTGTTGTAATTCTAGAGGTTGTTTCAGATGTTGTAATTGTTATTCCATATGTTGTTGTAATAGTTATTCTAGGTTTTGTTGTAATTGTTCTTCTGGATATTGTTGTATTTGTTATTCTAGATAGTTGTTGCATTTGTTATCCTAGATAGTTGTTGCAATTGTTATTCCAAATAGTTGTTGTAATTGTAGTGGTTGCAGTTTTTCGGTTGGCGTTGAAAACTTTACAACAGATGGAAAAATAAGGAGTAAAACAACCTGAACACCAAAGCCAAACCCAAAAACCGAGAACAACAACGATACCTCAGAACAAAAACCATACCTCAAAAACAACAAACATTCCTTAACAACAAAAACCTCCCCAAACAACAACAACTATTCACTGAGCAAATGATTGAGTGAGAAATTTTGCTGCAGGTTCATTTTCATACTCACTTTGTTTCAACAAACTTGATCTCAATTTTCTGCTACTTGAGTGAAATTTAAACATTTTCACTTGACACAAAAACTGTGAAGTTATGAAGAGAGACTCCATGGACTTTAATTTTATGGAACCACAAAATATCGTTCGTTTTTGTAATTTTTTATATTTTGTTATTTTATCTAATTTTTCTAAGTTTTACTATATTTTATATTGATTATGTTTTCTATTTTTTTGGTTGTTTCAATTTTTTCGTATTTTTTATTTATATTAAAAATTTGTATCAAGTAATTTTTTATTGAATAAAGTATATATTAAGGATTCTTCTTATAGATAATTTTCTATTCTCAGTTCCTTCTGTTCAAATCCTTCCATGTCCTTTAATTCGCCTCAATTTCCATTACCTTCATCCCAATTGTTCGTTTTCCTTCAGTTCTTCTCCTTCCTCTCTTCTCGCCATTCTTCGTTTGGTGCCATCGTCAATTGTTGCCATCGCTGTTAAAAGAAGATCAGCGCGGAATTTCGCAAATGCATTTTAGAATCTTTTCCACACTTCAGCTAATTTCATTTCATTCTTTCTTATACAAGATTTTCTTTCTTACCATTTCCTGCAAGTTCGTTTCCCCTCGTTCCACAATCATGGTGTCGCAATTGTTGTGGCCACGACTGTAACTGCTGTGCTTTTGAATTTTCCTCGAGTTGAATGCAGTTTTTATTTCTTTTTTTTCTCCCTTTCTCTTTCTTTCTTCCCTTTCTTTGGGTCGTTTCGACTCCAGCGGAGAAAATAACTTTATTTTTCACTCTAACGACACTTTAATGACTCTTGACTTCTTGTTCTTCTGCTTCAGATGCCACTCCTTATGCTTATTATTTCATCGTCCCTTCTTCTAGTTCTTATTTTTGTCTCTCTCCCTCCATGGTTTCCTCCAGCTGTTTTCAATGTTCTGCGACTTCGCCCCCGATGGTTTCTCCACCATCAGCAGCTGTCTTTGTGTTTCTCTCTGATTCATCTTTGAGTTGGGTTCCCGGTCTTCTTCAGAAGCGTTTCTCTTGCTCTTTCATCTTGTGGAGAGATCCTTCAAAAGGTTCTCATGCACTGCATATGCTTTCTCTCTTCTTCCTTTAACTTCCCTTTCACTTATCTTTTTCTCTAGCTTCTCAACCTTTTCAGGTCCTTCATTTGTCTCTCGCTCCATTTTAATCCCTCATATCTAGAGCTTCTTCGTCTTCCCTTCAAGTAAACAAACCGCATTGCATACTTCTAGGAGCTCGTCCTAGCATCCGATTTCTATCTCTCCTTCTAACTATCCCACTATCTCTTTCAATCATCCCAATGTTTATGAGTTGCTGGATGGAAAATATTACTTGTTTACTTGAGGGCGAGACTCAAAGTTTCACCAGCTGTCGAACGGTTCTCGGAGCCCCAAAGTATGCAATGGAATTTATAAATTTCACTCTTTAAACCACTGTGAATCATAACAAAATCCCAGTGGTTGAGGGAATACAAAGTAGACGGATGAAGAGAGAGATAGAGAGATGGGGAGTGATGAGAAAAGAGAGATCAAAACAACATCCGTTTCAAATCAGCATTCATCAATAAAATTCTAAAGCACCGAATTCGCTCGCATCGCAATCATTCAATCAAATCTCCCGCCATGACAGACAGCCAGACGGACAGACGGACATCCATCAGTACAGTGGGATAAAAAGCTGATGTTTCCATAATTGAGTTTGCAATCTCGGAATCAGAGGCAGCAACGTTGAATCGTTGTGATGAAAACTAATGATGCTAGTTTCAGCATAGGTTTTTATTAAATTTGATGATTCTTTTTTGTAGTAATTTTTTTTTGGGTTTTTTCTATTTATTTCTTTTTTACGACTGTGACCCGTGCGACTCGGACCGATTGCCAGACAGACAAAAACATGCTAACATAGAAATGTTGCATTTAAATTAAGTCAGATTTGCATACGTTCACCCAATCATGACGACTGACGACGAACATCATTTCGTCTGTCTGTCCTGATGTGAGTTCAGACACCTGCTCAACCCATGCATTGGTTTGTCCATTGATCTGTCGGCCCAGTCGGCAGACATCAACCGACCATCGCAACAACAATTGAACTAACTGTCGGCCCAGTCGGCAAGACATCACGACCATCGCAACAACATTGAACT
>CM029562.1:2438344-2462369 GCA_017309665.1 Coelopa frigida
TGTTAATCTTAATCGGAAGAGAATGGGGAAGAAGTGGAATATCAAGAGGAGAAGAAGAGTGAAAAAATGGAGCAGAGTACGAGAAAATCATCCTCAATTTCTGTTCATTGCAAATTAATCGCATAATTTTGAGAATTCATAATCGTCGGGATGCAAAACACGTAGCTATCGAAGGAACCAAGATAAGGGAGAAAACGAAAACGTAGTTGATCAAGACAAGACGAAACGATGGAGATGATAATAACCGTGATGATGATGACTTTGATTATGAGAATAAAGTGATGATGATGATTTCCACGAAGACTTCAGATCAGTAGATTGAAGCTGATTACGAACGATTGAGGATTCAACACAAATGAGGAAAATAATAATGAGGATAAGGACGATGGAGAGGACGATGAGACAAGGAGAATAAGCAGTATAAAAGGAAGTAGAAAGAAGGAACAAAGATTACGTGAATGAGGACGAAGATAATAACAACAAAGTGTTTCGATTCCCCACGGCAGAAGTTCAATATTATGTATTTTACGCTTCTCGAAAACTCTTCCTTACTCACTCTTCACTTTTCTCTCTGTCTCTCGAACAACTTATCTATTTCTTCGTTGAATTCATGCTTTTCATCATGAGCCAAATAATAATAACAAGGGTTTTCGCTTATCCTCCAAAATAAGGGGCAAAAAGTGAAGCCAAGTGAAAAAAAAAAAGAAAAAAGATGAAGGAAAGCTGAAAAAAAGATGAAGCCATGTGAAAAAAAGATGAGGCTAATAGAAAAAAAGTGAAGCTAAAGAAAAAAAGGTGAAACTAAGTGAAAAAAGGTGAAGCTAAGTAAAAAAAAATTGAGTGAAAAAATGGTGAAAGAAAAAAATTCGAAAGACTGATTGAAAAATCATATTTTTCCCCTTTTTCTCATTGGTCTCGTGAAATTTTCCAATCTGTCGTTGTTGTCGATGTTGTTGTTGTGAATAATGCTGCATTTTCACCAACACAATAACCAACAACATGAATGAGTGAAAAAAGCCACCAACAACAACAAAAACAACCAATAAGCGGATCATCCATGGAAATTTTAATCTCGAGTCAAGTTTGTAATCAGAGAATAAGAAATAGACAGACAAAGAGAGAGGCAAAAAAAACAGACTGAAAATGAGAAAATGAAAGAGATTTTGTGGAGAATAAAGAATTTTCTTCATGATGGAAAATTAAGAAATTTTCCCCTATTGTTGTTGTTGTTATTGTGGTTTTCATAAATCAAAATTGGAGCATACTTTGAGGCAGGTAGACGAAAGCAATTGTTATGATTTTAGTATGGTTTCTTCTGAACTGATGAATGAGTTGATTCGCTAGTTTTTCCCTCTTCTTCTTCCACCATCATGGAGATCCGTAATGGATGAAAAACTCAGCGGGTTATAAATTTGTTCCCTCTAATTTTCCTAAAAAGAGATTGGGAGAGAGACAGAGATTTTCCTCATTCTCTTTGTGTAGAATATTTCAACAGATGTTTAGCCTTTTATTAAAAAAATTCGAAAGAATAAGCACAATACATCGAAGATGAGAGCTATTATTACAACAACAATGTGGATGTGTGCTATTATTACAACAACAATGTGGTTGTGTGCTATTATTACAACAACAACAACGAGTCATAATATATATTATCATAGGTATCGAAAACATAATTCCTCTTAACGAACCCATGAAAAGGCATTCGTTTCGTCTCGAGGGCCATCGAGAAAAGAGACTGAAGGACCAAATGAAGGGTGACTGAGGAAGGGAGAGTGAGGAAGGGAGAGAGAGACATGAGAGTGAAGAAGATAGAGAAGAAGGGAGAGAATAGGAATATTTGAAAAAATCAACCCCTCACAAGGGAGGACAGTAAAAAATCACCATTTGAATTTATTGCACAGAACTCTCTCTATCACTCCCTTTCTCTCTCTCAGTCTCTTTCAATGTCTCTCTCTTTCTCTAATAGAAGGATATGTCTGGACTTGTGGCTGAGTCTGTCACACACACACACACATTCAGTCTCTGTGTCTGTGTGCACGAGACATATTGAGTCGATGCTCGTTCTCCATGCTTATGATTAATGATTGGAGCTCGCAGTGTTCCAAGTGGTCTGAGTTCAATTTTTTTTCTGCTTTTTATTTCCTTCTGCCCAGCTTCGGGCATCGTTCGCTTGGATTCGGTTTGGTTTCGGTTCAGCTCGATTTGTTTCATGTTGGTCGTGGTGTTGCAAATGACTTCGAGTCGATGTGGTATGATGATGTTGTTGTTAATATTCATGTTGTTGTTATTGTTGTTTTTGTTGATTCTTGATGTTGGTTGTTAGCAGATCTCTGTTCTTGTTGCCGAAGTTATTGTCAGACGTTGACTGATTTGAAATTTATTAACTTTGATGTGGTTCTTGGGTGGTATCGTTGTTGTTGCTGTTTTTTGTTGTTGCTAGAGTTGTAATACACATAGATTCATCATCATAGACGATGGGAATGAAGAGGATTCTCTTGGAAATAGAGTTCATCTGAACACAGATATTTTTTTCTTCCTCTATCTCTCCTCCTCTCACTCTCTCTCGCCCTTTTATTGCTCCTCACTTTGTCATCATCACCACGATATGTTACTCCTGATGCGCCTTTATGTATGCAATGTTTTTTTTCTCAACCTCTTGAAGCTCTTGTAATTTTTTGTCTGCTCTTCACCTTACAAAAGCCACGTTGAGCTGAGTGGGCGAGTGAGAAAGAACGACGGGGAGATCAAAAGATAGAGAGAGAGAGCTGGAAAACGTTGACTACTTTCGGGCTAACAACACATGTCAACGCAAATTGTAATTTATGGGTAATAAACGCCTGAAATTATGCTCCAAACTCAACGAGCCGAAACCCAAAAACACATAATAAAAAAAAACACAAGCATGAAAAAGAATGTGAGATGAGAATGAAGACGGGGAAGGAGAAGAGAAAATAAAAGAAAAAAGCGAACGCGTGACGTAGATAAAATCGTGTGGCTTCGACGTCATTAGTGGGAATGAGAATTTTTATTAATGCTTTTTTATTTAACATGCCATAGAACGATGCGGTCGGAACGTGAATAAGAAAAAAAGCTCTGTTCGCTTTTAGGCGCCCATCAGCGGTTTTATCGATTTTATGTTGGTGCTGTGGTTGTAGTTGTTGTTGTTGTGGCTGTTGTTTCTATATCCTTCATTCTCTCTAAATGAAATTTATTTTGGCGCCAACGGTTTTAAAGTCCACTCATCACTCATATCTTTTCGGGCCACATTTGTCCTTGTCTTTAGTCGATTCCTCCTGTTCATGACTTCGACATCGTCTTTTGCCTTCGTTCTTGGTTTCGCCTTCATTCTCTCGTATTTCTCTTCGTCCTTCGGTATTTGTCTTCGTCTTTCGATATTTGCCTTCGTCCTTGGTTTTGTCATCTTCCCCGATTTTCTTTTCGTTCTCTTGCCATCGCCTTCATTTCACAATTTTCTCGCTTCAACCTCTCTGATGAAGGAAGTCATTTCGAAACCTTCTTCTCACCTTCCTCTCACCTTCCTCTCATCTTCTCCTTCCTCACGATCCTCTTCTGTCTTCTCATATTTCCACCACGCCTTCATCTCCATTGGCTCAGGTGGCTCCATGCGTCATCTTAAGAATCTCATACATGTCGCTGCAGTCTTCATCCCTTTCTCTCCTCGTCTCTTCCTCCTTTCTCATTTGCTTCTCTATCCTCTCCATATCTAACCTCTCCTTCCCCTCATGCCCAATATCGGGGTAAAATTACAAATCTCCAAAAATTTGTCACTCCGAAGATGGCGCCAGAAGATGACGAAAATGTCAAGGGAAATTCCACGCATCACATGGCAAACAAATCGATTTCACGCCAACGATAAATCGGCGTGGAGAGAAAAAAAAACGGAAGGCAAGGAACAAAATATAAAAAGGATGGGAGAGATAAAAATATATCTTTATGAAAGTGTGAAGAGGAGAAATCTTAGAGAAAAAATATTAGAAAAAAAGCATTGGGAATAAGATTTCCAACAAATTGAGAAAAAATCGTTGTGAAAAAAATAGCTTAAACGAGGAAGAGGAAAAAATTAATTCTATGAAAAAATCGGGGGGCATTGTGAGGGATCTGCATAATTTTTCGAATTTTCGTTGCATAATTTCAGGCATTATATCTTCATTTTTTACTATGTATAATCAAGGATGAATCGTAGTTATTTTTTGTACTTTTATTCAAATATATTTAAACTGAAAAGCTATGTAAAAGACAATCAAAAATTAAATTGATGAAAAATTGTCTCTATAATTATTTAAATATTAAAAAATATATGAAAAGGTGTCAATATTAAATTAATTATATTCATTTGGGAACAAAATAGTCGAAAACAAACATTGTTGCCTACTTTTTGGAGATTTTAATTTAATGAAACATTTTTCTCTCTCTCTTCCAGACGACTCCGTCGATGTCACCTCGGAGCCCGATGACCAGGACGTCTCGGTCGCCGCAGCCTCGCACAACCCCAACAAGGGCCAGCTCGAGGTGCAACTGGGAGGCGCCGTCACGCTCCAGTGTCCACAAGGTGAGCCCAATTGGAATTTTTTACCCTCCCCCCAAAGTTTCTGCCCACCCCCAAGAGTAGACTGCGAATTTGTGAAAAGCAAACACAGCATTTTCTACGAAACTTCGCATTGAATTTCCCTTGAAATTAAGCTAATTGAAGTGAATTGAAAGCGTTGGCTTTAGAGGCTTAGGGAGAAGACGAGATGATTCCATCTCTCTTTCTCTTTCCCTTCGTTATGCCTGTCTCTTTCACTAGGGCTGGGGCTGAGGCATCATTAATTAGCCCAATTGGAAATTAATTATGCGTGCAATTTCTCCATTTATTTATCTTTCTTTTGAGTTTTTGCCTCGTTCGTTCATTCGTTGGGCAAAAATGCGCTTCAATCAACACGGTGTTAAAACGACAGCAACAACAACATGGTGTTAAAACGACAGCAACAACAATGGTGATATCATTACGCCTCTTTCTCTCCCCACCTCCTTCGTTCAGACGCCCAAAAGCAGACACACGAAATTAATTTCCATTTGCTCGCCGGCGTCCAACGTCCGTCTTTCGTTTCAATTTATTCAAAGTCGGCGAAAATTCCAAATCAATTAAAGAAATTAAAATTTTCATGCTTTCAACTCAATTAATTAAATTATTTCGCAATTGAAATTCTTCATTTTCTCACTTCGTCCCTCTCGGTCTCTATCTCTCACTGTATTTCTCTCCCACTCTCATTCATTTTATCTCTCACTCCTTCGCCTTTTGTCACCTCTCTTTCTGTCTCTCACTACCTTGTGTCTGTCTCTCTTTCCTTCTGTCTGTCTCTCTGTCGCTCGTGGCCATTCGTTTGACTTCCAGGTCCTTTTCGTTCGGCTCCAGGACTTCTGTCGATTCATTTGTCCGTCTGTCCTTGTGTCCATTTGTCTGATTTTCATCCCTCTGGGGTTATCGCTGTCCCTTTCTCTAGCTCCGTCTACCTTTTCTCTATCTCTCCTGTCTCCATCATTCCTTCTCTATCTCCATCCATCCATTTTAACCATTTTCTCACTCTCTCTTACCTCGATTGCAACCCTTGGAGCGTTTGTTTGACTTCTCTCTCACTTCCTACGAATGTTTTTCTTTCCTTTCACTCTCATGTTTTCTTTCTCTCTCTCACGCTCAGGTTCCTTGGGCTGTTGGTCCCACCTGGACCCGGTGACGGCCCGGCTGCGTGGCCTCGGCCATGGTCTGTCGACGCCCACCGGGCAGTTTTCGCTGAAGGACGTCGTCTACCAGGATGCCGGCACGTACAAGTGCATTGGTCAATCGCCGACGAACAAGAAGAAGCTCGAGGTGCTGCAGACGGTGGGCGTGTCCGTGAAAGGTGAGTGCGACAAAATGGCATTGCATAGTTTTGGGATAAATAAAAGGGGTGAAGGGACAGAAAAATTATGGGGTGATGGATGGGAATATTAATTTTAAATATTTATGCAATATTTTGAAAAAACCAAAGTAATCGAGACATTTTTACAATAATTCGATAATTGTACTCATATTTAAATAAAAGAGTGGTACACTTTATTTTCTATTATTGTTGATTTCGATTATAAAGGATTCCAGTTTAGATTTCTGTCTTTGGCAATTGATTAAAACACAAATTAATCGTAGTTTATAATGAAAAAAAAAGAACTTTCTCTACAATAATAAAAACAACATCTTGAAATTCGAGTGAAGATTTTGCATTTGAAACCTTTCATCGACACGAAGCTTTTGGCAATTCTTTGCCAAACACTTGATGAAACTTTTGTGAAAACTACCTGAAGGATAACAACAACAAAGGACAGAAGAAAACAAGGGACAGAACAACAACAACAATAGATGGAATAAAAACAACAAACGACGAAGAAGAATAACATTTAGAAAAACAACAATAATTCCAACAACATATTGACAGAACTTGAGAATTCGTTTTTGGTAATGAGAATTGAGGAACAGAAAGAAGGTGATAGAAATTGGTAGGGAGGGAGTGAGACTGATATAGAACAATAGAGGGAGGCAGAGAGAGAGAAGACTTGAGAAGGTAAAATTACTTATGGGAATGAGAGAAACGAGAGAAAGAGGTAACGAAAATAGAGAGAGGGCGAGGAATCGAACAAGAATACGATGGACCCTGATTTCTTTTCTTTGCTCATCCTCCTCCGCCTCATTCTTGTTCTTCATTCCATGTCCATGTCGCCGAATTCAAGTCTACGATTAGAACAACAACAAAACGAACACCAACAACACGAGCTCCAATGAAGACATCGTGGAAGTCGCTGTCGTTGTCAGGTGGAAGAAACGCCAACAAAACACACACACACACTTATACAAGGACCGAAAAGCGACAGCGACAGACAAGACAAACAGGACAGGGAGAAAGCGAGAGGGTGAAGGGGGGGATTCCAAGAGACAGAGACAACGACAAGAGACAAACACACATCAACACTCCGCATACAAGAAGCAATTTGCGTATGAGGACTCATACAAGGACAACGAGAACGTGATGTGAAGATGATGGGGGGGAGAGAGAAATATAGAGATAAAGGGAGACAAAGAGAGAGAGAGGGAGATAGATAGGGGGAGAAAGAGACATATAGAGACAGACAGATTGAGATATAGTAAAACAGAAAGAGAAAGATAGTTGAGAAAGTTTGGCAAACGATTCTGTGTGTATGAACGAGAATTCTCTCTCGAAAGGACGACGATTGTCTTAGAAAGAGACGATTGAGATGAAGAAGGAGGGCATGAGGAGACGATGGAAGGATTCTAGAAGACCTTGAGAGAGTTGGAAAGAGAGAGATAGAGAGATGTGGATATGAGGGAAGAGAGCGAGAAGTCATTGTGGAATGGTAGCAACAAAAGGAGTGAATGAAAACGAGAGTTGAGGGAACAACAGTGATACAGTGACAAGAGAGAAGATTGCGGATGAACAAACAACAGGAACAGATTGAGAGAAAGAGAGGGTGGAAGAAGGAGAGTGAAAAAGAGAACGGAGAGTGAAAGAGAGAACGGAGAGTGAATTATTTAGGAAAAAGTAGATTGAGGTAGAAAGGAAGAGAAAGACACTCATGCACAAGACTTGGAGATAATAATGAACATTATATTTGTGGACGATGACAAATTCCGAGACAATTTTCAGGGTAAAGGATTCATTCGCAGCCCCGAAAGGACTCTGAAGGAGTCGAGGAATCCGGCAGAAGTCGGAGGATTCTAGAAGAGAAAAAGGAGCTGCTGGAAACGTCATTAGGACACAACTCAAGAGAATGATAAACAAAGTCGGCACGAGGAGGCGACGAAAATGTTGACAAAGGGGCGGCAGGAGACAGAGCTAGAGACCGAGACAGAAATAAACGGAAAGACAGTGAGACAGAGAGACAATCATAGAGATAACGCAGCATGATAGATTGACTCGAGACAAAGGCAATAGGACATGAGATAAACAGCATCTAGAGAATTGTTGAAGGTAATATTGGACAACAAAAGCAATAAGAATGGCAACAAGAGACAGAAGAAACTAGAGACAGAAATGAGGAACAGAAATGAGGGACAGAAACAACTAGATACCAAAATAACTGTGGACAAAAATAACTTGAGACTAAAACAACTGGAGACTAAAACAACTAGATACCAAAACAATAAGAGACCAAATCAACAAAACAACATTCTGATGACAATCTGCGCTGAATGAACCCCGATACATGACCAAAACAGACACCAGTGACGGGTCCTGCAGCTCGAAAAGGCAACAGGAGTGAAGAAGGAGACCGTAGTTGAAACAGGAAGAGCAAGGATGAAGTAGGGGGAGCAAGGATGCAACTGAGAGGCCAAAGATGAAGGAATCCATCGAGACCAAGGAGAGCCTAAAACGGTAGACAGGGAAAGTGAGAAAGGAGAGCGAGAAGGGAATTCTGGAGACAGCTTTTAGCCTATAAATTTGAAGTAACCTAAGGATGTGGCAGGAAGTGAAGGATAAGGAAAGGAGAAGAATGAGAAAAAGATGAAGGGGAACAAGAAGAAGGCAATAAAGAAGACTGAGTATAAGAACAGGCGAAAATGAGGAAGAATTATATAAGGAAGGAGAAGAAGATCAAGAAGAAGCAGAAACAGAAGAGGAAGAAAAAAGAGAAGATGATGCAGAAGATCATGACAAAATGTGGAGAAGAAAAAAACTCGACTGTCTACAAAGTTTTCTGGAAGAAGAATCAGGAGCAAAAAACGAAATTGCAGAGAAATGCAGAGGAGATGAGGGGCTTTAAAGAGGAATGGAGTCAAGAGAGTGAGAGCATGAAAAAAGGAGATAAACAGATAGAGAAGTGGTTGACGTCTTGTAGAAGACGACATTCACGGAACAATGGGATAATAGCCAAGCAATCGAGAATTATTGCAGCTGTGGGCATTTATTGTTGTTGTTGCTTTTGTTATTGTTGTTATTGTTGCTGTTGTTATTGTGGTTTTTGCTGATATTGTTCTTGTTATTTTTGTCTCGTGGGTTCCTTTTGCCTACTGCTTTCTTCATCCCTCTTCCTTATTGTTTTCCCAACTCCTTAAGAGAGGATGAAAGGTGCTTTTTCGAGATTTTAAAGCTTTACGAGAGCAGTTAAATTTAAATTTCTGCTTTCCTTCTGATGATATTCTGTTCCTCAAATCCTTTTTTCTCTCTGACTCCCTCTCCATCTCTCTTTCTCCCACTCTATCTCTCTTTCTCCCCCTCTAACTGACAATTGTCGTCATCGCCATCGTCGAAATCATATTTTTTTGTCTTTGCATCGGTTTTTTATCGTCGATTTCGTCCTTCTTTTTATTGATGTTGTTTTTTTTTTTGCACATGTGCTTGTTCCTATCACTGTTGTTCTTGCCGTTGTCCTAGCGCATCCTTGCGCATTATTATTGACTCCTGTCAAAGGTTGTCATCGCCGTCGCTTTTCCCTCTCCCTCCCTTCCTTTCCCTCTCTCTCTCGCTTTTTCTCCCGCTCTCATCGATAATTGATGATATTTTGCGGAATTTCCATTGAGAGTCAAAAATGCGATCATGAATAAAACAGAGACAGCAATTGAGTGGGACAGAGACAAAGAGAAAGAGAGAGTAAGAGAGATGGAGCGAGAGAACGACGTCATTTTTTATTGAATTCACAATGTACGATGTTGAAGAGAAAGAACACGAAGTATGGACTCAAGGGAGTGAAGAGGAAAGGGAAGAAATTGTCAGAAATATGAAATTCGCATCTCATCTGGGCTTTGAAAAATTCAAATGGGATCTGCTTGAGTTATCGTTGTTGCTGTTGTTGTTTTTATCCTCCTTCTTATTCTCCTCCTCGCTACTAAGGGTTGGAATAGTGAATAAGCAAAAGGTTAGATATTTTTAGAAGTCCTCCTAACACGAGTCATTGACGTCTCAAGAGGAAGATTTTTCTCGAAATATTTATTAATAATTGATCATCAAGAGAAAATCATATAAATAAAAAACTGGGGATAATTTGCTATACCGCAATCTTTACTTCGCCCAAAAGTATGCTGGGATTTTTATTAGAAATATTTTTAGTATGTTTTTCGCTAGAGAAGAAAAAATTCAACAGATGAGATTTTTATTGGAAAACTAACTTCAAGCATCGTAATTTAGGAAAATTCATCTCAACTTGGGGCTAAAATTAACAACAACAATAACCACTACAACAACAGTAACCACTACAACAACTGTAACCACTACAACAACAATTTGTACTTATCACGTCGTAATCATAATCCTTTTTCTCTCCTCTTCCTGCCCTTCACACATCGTTAAAGTCCAGATGAGGAAACAAATAACATGAGTTGATTAAAAGAAGAGAGAAGAAGAGGGAGAAAAAGATAGAAAGACAGAGAGAGTGAGTTAGAGAGAGATGAAGAGATTGGCAGAGGTCACGATCGTTCTCGTCCTCCATGGGTCATGGTAATTTAACTTAAATGGATTTTCAACTGGACGACGTGCTGAGAGCAAATTATATATATTTAGTTCCGACAAGGATAACTACAATAATAACAAGAACAACAAAAATAAGATAAAAAAAAACAACAAAAATAAGATAGCAAGAACAACTACTAAAATAACAACCACTATCGCAAAAAAAAAACAACCATAACTACAACTACAACAACAAATACTTACCATAGTGAAGTGGGAAAAAATTATAGAAAATGAAGTCGAAGGAACCGAATGAGAAACCCTCGGGTTGACGTCGACGTGGTCTACCGAGGGGACTTCATGAGGAGAAAATCAAGGGTGTTCTTCCTTAACTACAAATTGCATTATCAATGGACGACGGAAACGCACGCACACACAGTCACATGATCACACACACAGTAACTTGATCACACAAACACACACTTCGACTATGTTATGAACGCATTGGCTCACTTTTGCAATTTAGACTATTATATAATTTAACCCAGGAGCCCAGCAGCAGTGGCCCGCACACCATGTGGCCACCTCTGGCGATAGCTCTGTCTCACTCCTTCCTTCATTCCTTCCTTTCGTCCGTCCCCCTCTCGCAACGTAACGCAACCTAATGCAATCAACGTTGACGACCAGTGGATGCGGCGGCCTCAGGGGCCGCTCTGTGGCCATGAGTGGTTGGCGGGAGACGAGGACCAGAGAAAGGACAAGTGAAGATGAAGAAGAGAGAGGGAAAGAAGTGGTGAATTGAGGGTAGTCGAAGGGTTTGCCCAGAGGATCGGTCAGTGGGAGGGAGGATGGTGGACAAAGAGACGATGGGGTTTATGAAAGAGGAAGAAGAGGACTTGGCATTTAGATAGAAGAGTAGCTTTGGGTACTATTTATGTAGATAGAATATCGGATGAAAAACTCATAGAAAAATCAGTCAATAAAGTCAAAAATTTAAAATAATACTAAAAACAATAAATTTTGAATATTAATTTTAAAATACACATGTGACAAAAACAAGTGTAAATATTATTTTTTCAGAAATAATATTTTAGAAAAAAATATCGAGAACCCGAAAGAGAACCCATTAGCTGATGAATAAGAACTTGATGAATAGTTCAACATAGAGAACCATAGGAGGTGAGGCACAGGTTAGTTCAAGGTTAAATTCCCGCTGTAAGAAGGCGCCTTCATGTGGGTTGTAATGAGTTGGGATGTGGGTTCTAAAGAGGTGAAATCAGGGAGAAAATGCACTGAAGCTATGGAGCTAATGAGGTAATGCAATGATTGTCGAGACTTCAGAGTTAAATCGTGAGTGCACAAGTGGTCGTCGAGCAAATGAACCTCTCTCACTCTCTATCCATCTCCCTGCTTCCAGCGTGAGAAGGAACAAACGATTGGCATCCGCTGTGAACCAGCGAGAAGTGCAGCACGACAACCTCTACATCGTCATTATTGTTTGTCTATGTGTGTGTGTGTGTGTGTCTATGTGTGTGTGTTTGAGGAAGGTTAAGTGGAATTGCAATTCAAACGGCGCTGTTGGGGGCAAAGTACCTCACAACAATAACAACAACAAATCGTTCTCATCAACAATTCATAAATAATTTTTATGCTTCTGTGATTTGTGTTGATTAGCGACCATTCTCTGTGTGAGTGTTTGTGTGTTTACGTGTGTGTGTTGGGGGATTTTTTTTCATAATTTCCTTTTTTTCTGAACAACGTTGTTTTCTGCTCGACGTTGTTTACTGCATTCAACAACCGCCTCTGGTCACCCCGACCGCCTGTCGCGAACTCGCTGCGCCTGGCCACGTTATTAGAATAAATTTTCATTCATTTTCTACTTCCCGCGGAATTTCATTTCGTTCACCGCCTCTTCTTCTCTCATTCACTCGTCATTTCCCTCATCATTTCCTTCGCTTATTTTTCTATTATTTCATTATTAGTTTTCATTGCATTCGCTGTCGTGCCATCAAGTGGTCGGGATAATGAAGGGTATTATTCGTCCAAGGATCCAGTCCTCGATGCAGTCGAGTGAAACGGGAGAGAGGGTTGAAGAATGGAGAGATGATGGATGGAAGAAAACACTTTAAAAATCCCTATGAAAACACTTTAAAAATCACGATTGAAACCTCTTTAACATTCATTTTGAAATCCTATAAAACCCTATTTGAAACCCTTCAAAAACCATTAATTTCAGCCTAAAAATATGCAATGAAAACATCATTCTCCTTCGTTACCCCTCCACTACTTCCTGCTGTCTTCGAAACTCTCTCTTCGTCGCCTTGGCTTCCGCGAAATCCGTCTGCCGAGTGTTTGCTAATTAAGATCATTCGTCTGGGTCGTTTGCTAAACACTCCCACGCGACCATGAAACCCTGCCACCCTGCCAAACAACAATAACAATAACAACATTTATAACAAAAATAAGTATCTCCAAAAAATCCCTTCCGAATCCCACCAACTTGTGAAACGAAATCTCAAAGCGAAGACGACGAAGAGGACGGAAAGAGAAAGAGTGGAAAATGGAAAGAGAACGAAGGGAAAATGGAAAGAGAAAGAGAGGGAAATTTAATTTTAACATAACAATTACTGATCAAAGTCTCGTCGACGACGCCAGTGTTGCCAACTTCAGATGAAGAACTTTTGTCTTTCTTTTTGGAGAGAGAAATTAAAGCATATATTCAGGAGGAGAGGGAGGAAGAACGATTGTTGGTGAATGGGATAATGAAAAAGAGAGAGATTGTTGATTGTTAAAGAGAAGGACAGAGAATGAGGCGCTGGATGGCGGCTGCAAAGTTTGGCCTCGAAATGAAAATTCCGCAAAATCATTAGCGAAAACGATGAGTGTTCAAAGCAAACATTGAAGCACGATGAAAGCATATCTCCAGGCGTTCCACCATGTGAATCCTCCTCCCTTTCTCCTCTTCTTCATCATCCTCGATTCTCGTCTGCCTCCTCCTCCTCATGGTTGATATTCTGTTGTGCCCAGAGGACGGTCAGACTTGCGTGCGTGCCTTGTAATTAGATTGCACCTAAATTAATTATTTTAAAAAAATTTAATAACATTTTTTAAAAATTATATCCAATGCATATTATTACATTAGTTGAACGTTTTAATAACATCACATTTAACGCCTAAATGCATTCAATTATTTTAACTGCTGCATTTTTCAGGCACTTTGCCTTGCCCTTCTGCCTCTTTCGTTTTCGGTTAAAACTTCCGCAATTTCAAAGTTTGAATATATTAGTGGATATTATAATAATAATAGTTATTATTAGGAAAATTACTACTCCAACGGTAGAGGTGAGGTGAGGAGAGGTTGTCTGAGGTAAAGTGAGGTAGGGTGAGTTAAATTGAGGTGGCTGGAGGTAAGGTGAAGCGTGTTGGAGGCGACGACACGTGACTTGACTTCACCGGGCTTTTGTTCGTGATGAGAAGTCACGCGAGGTGGGGGTGGAAAAGGAAACAATAGTTAACTTAAGGTGACAGAAATTTGATGAGAAGTTGGCGAGTTGTCGTTAGGCGATGAAGCAGTTGGCAACGAAGCTCACGAAATTGGCAATAAGGTCAGGGAAAAATTAAAAAAAAATCAGAACTCATCTTGAAAGAAAATAATTATTTTGTTAGGTAAAATGTAATTCGTTTTTGAAAGAAAAACCCATAAAAATAATTAGAAAATAATCGTTGCATATAATTTGGACCACGAACAATTAACTTCCCGGAAGAATGATTGTTGCGATTATGTTTTGAATTTTTCACAAAAATTTGCGTTATTTTAATTCCTTTTTATAAACATTTCGTGTCTTGTGTACACAATCAATATTTATTCGAAGAACAACAAACAGCGCCCAAAAGTAGGCACCGTTTATTTTTCTTATTGACATACTTCGAGGCTCTTTTTTTCCATTTTTCCCTACGGTTATTTTCTTTATCTGTCTCTCTCTCTTCTCGAGCCTCTTGGACCCTTATCTTCTTTACCTTTTCCTCATCAGCCTGCGAATTCCCGAAACCGATCTCTTATTATTTTTAATTTCACGCATCGCTTGAGTTTCAAATTAAAAATTTTTCGATTATTTTTTGAAACATGACTTTCTGCAAAAACATGGTAAATATTATTCGTATCCGTGAAATGGCAAATAAAAGAAAGAGATGAACAAAAAAATACACGAAGGCAAATTAACATTTCAATGATTGTCATAAAAATGTCAGCAGACTGTGAATGGAAAAGACAGACAGATATACGAAGGGACAGATATATAGAGAGAGAGAGAGATATACACAGGGAGAGAGAGAGGGAGATAGACGAACAAATACACAGGCTGATGACAGATCGAGAGAGTGAGAGCGACAGACAGTGGGATTGAGAGAGAGTGAGCATGAGTGTGAAAGTGGACACAGAGTAGAAAGAGAGTGGAGTTGAAAACTTTACAGACGGCAGACATTTTATGGCATAAATATGTATGTATTGGCGCACCGGAAGGGCTGCGACAGTGGAAGCCGAAAGTTGACAACACCGGAAATGAGCAATTTGTATGGAACGCATCGTCGTGTTGGCGACCAACTGGAGTTTGGAAGGGGGTGCGAGAAAAACGACGCACTGAAGCCAACGGAAGTTGAAGAAGTTGTAGGTGACAAGATGCACAAAGGACGAGAGTGACAGAAGCATTACAGAAATGAGGGGAAGAGTATGAAAGACAAGATCATGGAAGAGGATAATTATTGAGAGAAATCCTATATTCCCAAGAAAGTTAAATTTCTCTTTATCGCAAAAAGTATAGAAATTCAAATATAAAATTTCAATTTAACAATTTTCTAAAGCCTTGCGAAAAAGCTTTTATCTTTGATCCCAAACAATACCTTTCTCCCATTCCACACGACCACTCGATACGCCTGAAAGCATGCTTTGTTTCGAATATTTCTGCGAAAAACAAAAGCCAAATCCTTCAACTTTTCAACTTCCAACTATTTGCCACGCATTCTTATCGACGAAGTGAGGGAAGGGTGAGAGAAAGGGATGGATTTTTGAAAATTCTCAACAACCCTTTCTGTATTCTTATTTTTCCCAATAACTTGTTGAAAAGTTTTCTGAGTTTTTGAATTGTTTTATTTTGTTTGTTGGATTTTCCCTCTCTCTCACTCTGTGGAGAATGTTTCGAAAAATTCTGAAAATAGTTGTACGCAATTTTCGCGGAATATTCGTTTTCTCATACCCGTTTTGTTTATGATGCTTTTACACCCTGCATTCGTAGAACAAAGCCATGAAGCCTGTTTTTATGCAACAGTTTTTACGCTTCGGCTTCTCGCCTACTCACGGCTCTATTGTCTATGCTTTCACCGAGCTTTTGAAATACGCTCGTTTCAACAGAAATTCTTTCACTCTCACATTTTTTTTTTAAGTATTTTTTCTATTCGACTTTTTCAACTTTTTGATTTTTTTGAATCTCGTATTTTTTACTTTCAAATATTTTCTTGTAAATTTTATTGCTGCATATATATTACACTCCAGATTTTTTCATTTTCCAATTTTTTTACTCTTGTTTTTCACTCTCGAGTTTTTCAACTAAAACGTTTGTTTTCTGCATCGATTCGATTCAGAGAATTCATTTTTTCATATTTTTTAGCAATTGTTTGCATGACTTTGGGTCCCTTTATTTTTCTCCGAAAGGTTATTTGCATACTTCCGAGCGTGAGAGAAAACAAGAAATGGAAAAATATCAGTTCGAACTGGAACTCGAAATCATTCGCATAGATTGAGGTTGATGAGAATGAAAATGAAGCAATTCAAGTCAAAGAAATAAGAGAAAAAACAATTCACAACTACCTTAATTATTCCTTTGTCCTCTCGTGAGAGAACTTTTCCTACTTCTGGCTTAATTTGTATCTCCATCCAATCTCTGATGGTTTCCAACGAGATCTCAGTTTCATGCAGAAGCCCCAAATCAACCTTTGATTATCTTCTCATTACTCTTTCATTCCTCTCTCATCATTCTGATTATTAGTTTTTTTTGGTAATCACTTCTTTTGATAACTTTTTTGTTACCCACTTTTGTATTAGCGACTTTTATTGATAATAACTTTTTTGGCAATCGTTTTTCTTGATAACTATTTTTTTGTTTCTCTTCAATATTTTCCTTTGCTCTTCATTTATTATTTTTGTGTCTCTTCAATCATCAGCTTTTTTCAACGACACACCAATGAATTTCTAATTATTTGTTTCTCCAACTACAATCAAAGAAAAAAAGAAGTGCACTCAGAGAAAAAGTTTGTTAGAAGAAAATATTTGGGGTTTTGTGTAATAGTTATTGAGAAAAAGATTCATACAAAAAATACTAAAACAATCCAAACCTAACAAAGAAAAAGTACTCAAAAGAGAAATAAAATCAACGAAAAATAACACTTAAAGAAAAAATTACACTCCAAAAAAATTATACTCAAAGAAAAAAGTACACTCCAAAAACAATTATACTCAAAGAGTTCACTCGAAGTAAAAGAAATTTCTATTGAGAGGAGAGAAATTAATCAAAAGTTGGTAATATTCGCTGAGCTTTTGGTATAATTAAAAGCACTTTAGATCGGGAATTCTGGCAACAACATCAAACGTACAATAATTACAACAAGAGTTCAGGAGTAATAAAAACAAGAGCAACAACTATCCTGAGTGAAAACAAAAACAACCATAATATTTGGAGTAAAAACAAAAACAACACTAATATCCTAAGTAACAACAAGTAGTCGTCGATGTGATGCCATCTCTATGGAAAAGCAACTCATTTTCGGAATGTCATGGTTCTGTGATTACGATTATTAGCTGCGTGTAGACAGACGACTCCACAACCCCTCTTGCCTTTTCAACATCTTCTCCTCCTCCACCATATTCTTCATCCCATCCCCCACCTTCTTTCATTTGCTCCCGCTCCCGCTCATTAGAAACTTTTGACTGCCTCGCTTTTGGTCTCGACTGTTGTCGCCTTCGAACACGGATGGCTGGAGGAGTGGAATGGAATGGAATGAGATGGCAAATGAAAAGTGAAGAGGAAAGGAGTGAAAGAGAAGATAAGAGTGAAAGAGAAAGCTAGAGAATATGGGAGGCGGGGGCGAAAGAGGCGTGGTTTGGGGCGCGTCGTCTTCATTTAAACTTCTGCATTAAAATGTCAAAAGAATTTTGATTGTTGTCATCAGAGATTGTTGTTGTTATTTTTATTCTTATTGTTGTTGCTCTCTATATCTAAGTGTTGTTGTTAATCAGTTTGTGTTGTTGCTAATGATTTTCGTCGTTTTTGTTGTTGTTATTTTCCTTCTTGTTGTTTCTGTTTATTTGGTGTTATTAAAAGTTTCTCATGTCTTTCATTAGCCACAAAGGCATAAAAGCAGTAAGAGAGTCAACCAGTGTTGCCAACTCATTACAATTTCAGCTGATTATTTGTTTAAGAGTGCTTCCTGCTTTCTTCTTCTTCTATTAATATGTGGTCTTCTTTAGGATTTTAGGAAAATTTGGGTAATTTGGTAATAATTTCTGAAAATAGTCCTAATTTTTGAAAATTATTCTAATTTTTTAAAATTATTCTAATTTTTTAAAATTATCCAATTTTGAAAATTATCCAAATTTTTGAAAATTATTCTAATTTTTTAAAATTATCCAAATTTTTTAAAATTATGTAATAATAATTAAAAAATTTCCAAATTTTTTTTATTTTATCCAAATTTTTAAAATTTTCCAAACTTTAAAAAATTTTTCAAATTTTTGAAAATTATCCTAATTTATGAAAATTTTCAAATTTATGAAAATTTTTCTAATTTATGAAAATTTTTCCAATTTATGAAAATTTCAAATTTATGAAAAGTTTTCAAATTTATGAAAATTTTTCAAATTTTTGAAAATTTTTCAAATTTGTGAAAATTATACTATTTTCTAAATCTCGCGTCTCTGTTCTATATCAACCACACGCCAAATCGCGCCTGCCTTAAATGAACCCTTCGATCATCTCCGATTCTGGCAACAAAAACTTACTACGCAAGCCAGAACAACAACAACAACACTAAGTGCAATAACATAATTGGGTTAAGTGGCATTTAAATTGCAACAACAACTATAATAATACAACAACTGCAACGATATTGAACTCACTGCCAAATGCAATTTGCCAATCGATCGAATAGTTTCGAATATAATCGAATGACAGACCGAAACGTGTTTCACCACATCCGCAGCAGGCCTGGCGGGGTGGGTGTGGCTTGGTGGAAGGATGGGCGTTAAATTGGCTTGGGTGGAGGGCGTTCATAGGCGTGGCATTTCATATACTGAATCGAAATCAACAGAAATCTCATTTAATAGCATTTGTAAAGATCTACTCGAATGTTGAAGAAGGAGAGGAAAATGTATTATGTAAAAACAATAACACCGAAAATTACAAAACCAACAACAAACATAATACTAATAGTAACAACAACAATATCTATAGCACCAACAACAAAATCATTAGCACCAAAATTTTCCGAAAGCATTAAAATTGAAAGTAGCAACAGAAGTAGAAGCGATAAAACCAATATAAACCAGTTCGGAAATTACAATAGAAATAACAACAACAATGTAATCAGCAATAACAAAAATATATACAACATTAATAGTTGCAACAACTAAATATGACAACAACAGAATTGTAATTACGATGAGAGAAAGCAAATTACTAATGAGTCATATAGACAGAGACAGGGTGGAAGAGAGACAGAGAGAGAAAGAGAGAGGTAGTGAAGGAGTGGGACAGAGTTTGTGGGTGACAGATTGAACGAGAGGGCGTAACACTTAAATAATGTCAACCGCAAAAGCTAATAAAACTGTCAACAAAAAAGTGTCAATTCAAACGGCCTGACAGAGGATGACTAAGTGGGATAGAGAGAGGGAGAGAGAAGGAGAGGTCGAGGGCCCACAACGTTACAATACAATGGGAAGAGGAAGACAGACAGACACACTCAAATACTGATACACACAACTGTCAACCGCAAAAATGACAATTTCCCGTCAAGCGAACGAACGACCAACCGACCGAATGGCGTACGTTGGGTGCATTTGACAGTTACACGCGAATTTATGACGTTTTCCCTCAAACCACTTTTATCCCTCACACTCACTGATTCTTCACCCCTCTTCCTATCTCTTCAACTATTCCTCTCTTCAATTCTTCCTCTCCAACTCTTCCTCTCTTCACCTATTCCTCTCTCCAACTCTTCCTCTCTTCAATTCTTCCTCTTCAGCCTCTTTCGTTTCACTACGATCGCAGTGCGAAATGACATTAAAAGCTACAACGAGACCCCATGCAGTCCTCTTTCACCATCTCCCTCTCTCTCTCCCTCAGTCACTATCCCTCTCTCTGTCTCCCTCTCTGTCACCAACCTTCTCTTGGTTTTTCCCCGCGCCTAAAAGCCTTCCTCCAGTTGTGCGCATTTTATGCGAGGCGCTTTTAGGCGCCAATTTCACGCTTTTAAATGCAGCCTCCCATTGATTTCGGAGCCAGGAACCTCTGTCGGTCACACGCTACCCCTCTTTCTCTCTCGACCTCTCTTTCTTTCTCTCTTTCTACTTCCCTTTCATCGTCTCTCTCTCTCTCTCTACGACGTTCGCTGTCGGTGGCAACAAATCTTTTTTCGCCATTTCATGCGCCGCTGTGGCAGCCAAATCGAGTTTGTAAATCCCATTTCTACAAACATATCTATATATATATGTACATGTATATGTGTGTATAGGATTGCAAGGTTCTCTGTGTGGGTGTTTCCTTGTTGTTGTTGTTGTTGTTGCATTTCCTGTTGTTGTTGATTTGGTTGCACTGTCGGAAATTGCAATTTATACGGAGTTCATTGCCCATTTTGTGAATGTCATAAATTCGTGTGCAACTTGCATGTCGCTACCACACTATCTGTCTCCCACTATCTCTATCTCTCCCTTTTCACTCTTTCTCACCCCTCATTTCACTATCCTTATCGCCATCGTTCTCTCCTTATCCTTGGTTTCTTCCCTTTTTGGCTTCGTATTCATCTCATGATTTTTTTTCCTCTCTCTCTTTTCGGACGCATCTTTTGTTTTATTTTTCTCAGTGTACGTCGTGCTCTTTCACATGTCACCAACATGTTGACGTCAGTCGGATGGTTGTTGTTGGTTTTCGTTGTTGTTGCTACTATTATTGTTGTTATTCCTGATGTTCACAGTGAGATTGTTGCGGGTGTTGATGACGTTGTTGTGGATGGTGTGGAATTTACTGATGTTGTTGTTGGCGATAATTTTGTTGTTGATATTGTTGTAGTTCTTTTTGTTGTTGTTGATAATATTCTTATTATTGCTATTTCTCTAGCAATCACATGTTGCACTGTTCCAACATAAATCCCTTTCCGCAGAACATTTTTCTTTCATCAAACTTATTGCATACTTTCGGGCGCCAAGGCAATCACTTCAACTGGTTCATTGTTCTTGTCTCCCAAAGGTTTTGTTGTTGTTTGTTGTTCTTCCTCCGTTATTTATTGCATCCGACACATTCGCGTCTTGCTCTAATTTCACAATGACTCCGGAAGTAAAAGCAAATAAATTGCATACTTTTGGGAGAAGAGAAAATAAAAATTTAGTTAAATAGAACTTCTGAAAGAGAAAAATCTTTAAAATCAAATAAAAGACAAAAATAATGAATAAAAAAAATAAAACTTAAAAAATCCAAAACTCTCTACTTTATTTCTATAAATTTGATTAAATTTGTTCAAAATCATTCAATTTGAAATAAAAAAAAAAATAAAAATTTTCTCATCAAAATTTAATATGTGAATAATAATAAAACCGTGCATGTCAAATTTATTTTTATTCAGTTCTTTAAGAATGAATAATAATAGAAAAACAAGAATAAAATTCTCTCTCAGAACTTTTCCCTCGAATGGCATTACAAATTCCTATCGTTATTATTTCCTCACATGCTCCACTCAAAATAAGAGAGATTGAAATAGTGAACTAGAAAGAGGGAGAGAGAGAGATGGGGAGAGGGAGAAATAGAGGAGAAAACATTCGCTCTCATAAAAACTAACATCATCATAAGAAACTCTTCATTATACAACGATGTGAAGTTTAAAAAAACAACAATATATAATACTTTTATTTTTCTGCGATAGAAACAAGGACAACAAAAACAACAATATATAAACTAATAATAACAACATCATATGGAGAAAGAAGAAGCATATCTAAAGCTCAACAACTACATACACAAGACGAAGAAACAACAACATTGTTTGAAAAATAAACAACATGCATGCCAAGAAATATTAAGAACAACGGCAACTAAAACAACATGAAGAAGAAGATGAAGGTTGAAATAGTTGCCGAAATGTTGTTGTAATATTGTTGTAATGTTGTTGTTAGTGTTGTCGTAGGTCTTGTTGTTCCCACGATAGGGTGTTGTTAACTCACCAAATATGCTGCTTGCAAACAGACGAGGATTTACTTCTTCCTTCTCTTATTTCTTCCTTACTCTCTCTTTCCCTCATTTCTCTCTCTTTCTCTTCTTATGTTCTCCCTTCCTTTCTTCTTGCTTGAACTCATTCTCCATCTGCTCAGCTTCCAGACTCTGTTGATATATTTTTTCCATACTCCTCTCCTCTTTCTCATCCCTCTCCTTTCTCTCTACTCCCTCTCTTTCCTTCCCTCTCCCTCTCTTCACGCTCTGCCTCCCAAAACTATCCACTAAATGCAAAATATTCTCACAATTTTCCGCATGCATTTTAAAGGAAAATGCATGACGAGTGGTTGAAGACGGGCAAAGAGTGAAAGAAAAGCAAAAGAAACCAGTGGAAGGAGAGAGAGACAGGCAGATGGTGAAAAAGAGACGGAGGAAGTGTGTGAGAGAGAGAAAGAAAGGGGTATATGAGAGTGAGAGGGGAGAAAGCGCGCTTTAAGCGAAAATATAAACAGCTGCATTTATAAATTTTTAAGCAGCATCTGCCAAGGAGCCCGCGGCCCAAATGAAAACTCCCGCCTCAAACACATCACAATTTTCTTCCCCAACCTCCTCTCAATCTTCCACACTCTTCTTTCTCGGCGACTAGAGCGAAATTTCAATGAAAATACTTTTGTAATGCATACTTTTAGGTGCACACGCGTGACTTCTTTGAGGGAAATTTCATAAAAACAAGAGAATTTTATCGATATTGAAGAAATGTTTGGTATCTCAACCTATTTTTAAAAATTAAAATTTTGTTCTTGTTTCATTAAAATATTTTTTTCAAACAAATTTTTTTTTCCGACAAATATTTTTTTCTTCAAGTATTTTTTCCTATAAAATATTTTTTTTTTTCAAAATATTGTCCATACAATATTGCAATATTTTTGCATAAAATATTTTTATTCATAAACTATTTTTGATTTGGTTGACATTTTCTCTTTCATCCTACATGTTTTTGTCATCAATTATTTTTTTCTATTGTATTTTTTCCGTAACATATTTTCTTGTTTTTCTTTATCCAAAGAGCAATTATAAAAATAACAGGTGATATTTTGTTTTTCTGAAATTTGTTGCTTCCCGGCCGCTCATATTTCACGACACTCTCAGCCAGCAACAACACATGTTGTCGCCATCAATCATTGAATGTTTTGCACCCTACCATCGAGAGGGCGGCAGGTGTCGATAGAAGAGAAGGTAGTGACCAAAAGGCAAGGCTTTCAGAGGGGAGGGATGAAATTTGTCCAAAGAAAAAGTTAGAAGCCCAAAGTCAAAAGACCTAAAGACAAAGGTCCAAAAGTTAACGACATCCCAAAGCAAATTCTAAACTTGTTTTCACTAGCCTTTCAGGATCATGAATCTCGATTCCAAACCTTTTATTTTAGCTCACGATGGCTTCGTTGACACCGAGCTTCAAAATCAGGACATTGTATGAAGTGATTGTTGTCGTTATTGCTTTTAATACAGTTGCTATATTTATATATTTTTTTCGAGTTTTTCTCTTCGGTTTTGTAGCCATGTTGAGGTGGTTGTTGTTATTATTGTTGTTGTTATACAGCTGCTATTGTTGTTGAACAGATGCTTTTGTTGTTGTTGTTGTTGTTGTTGTTGTATCACCGCTGTTGCTGTTGTCGTTGTTTATCACTCAATATGTTGCATAGTTATAGGCGATGTCATAACACTGTCAACAGTGAAAAGAAAAACTGGGAAAATAAAACCCAAAACGTGTGAAAAAATATTGTCGTTAAAACAAAAACAATAAAAAATACTTGGACAAAAAAGCTTTGACCTGAAAAAGTGATGACGGCTCGCACTTTTGTCGACATGCTGTGAACACATGTCAATCGAAAACGAAAGAGAGAGAGTTCGTCCTGGGGCCATATATTTCTCTCTCTATGTGGATGAATTAAAGTGGAAATCGATTGTTTAAAGAGAAAAGGAAATATCAAATTATATTTATTGCTCCTAAAGGTATGCAATGTATTAATATCTCTTTCTGCAATGATTTCTCAACTTCATAGAAAGAGATTGTCTGGATTTCTAACTTCTCTATCACTTTATCCCTCCCACTCCCCCTCTCTCTCT
>CM029562.1:2462469-2696120 GCA_017309665.1 Coelopa frigida
GTTAATTCAAAATGTTGTTGTTGTTATCCTTGATGTTGTTGTCGTTCTGGTTGTCATTATTGTTGTTGTGTTTATCTATGTTCTTTTGTTGCTGTTGTTAAAGCTTTGGCAAGCTTTTATACAAATGAAAACTACTCTAACAATCACAACAACAGAGGTAAGTGGTCCTTGGGGATAACAGAAACAAGGGGAGAGAGAAAGGAAAAGAACGAGAGAAGGAAGACTGGAAGGAAGTATGAGAGGCAGACAGAGACTAGGTTTATTTTAATTCTCAGAAAACCGACTCAACCAAAGTAGTCACAACGTGGGCGGAAAGAGCCACGCCCACAACAACGATGAAAGTGTTTTAACTGAAATAACAACGCAAAAATGAAAACAACAACAGCAAAGAACAGTTGTACTTCTTAGACTTAGTACAACAACGAGAACAACAACAACAGTAATATTCAATTATTTTGTCGACCCTGTGGAAAGAACAGAAGAACGAACGGACTATGCTTTGGGAAGAGAACTTCATTTGTTGACAGAAATTATTCAGGCCACTCTGGCCAGAGACAGAGACAAGTTGGGAGAATAAGAGAAGAGAAATGAGGTGAGGACCCGTGGACAACTGAGAAGTAGCGTTCAACACCTCTGAACTCCCTTAAAAAGCTGCTAAAACACCCTTCAACACCTAGAAATCTAACCACGGACAGCCAGCGACATCCTCCAACTGTCTCCAAAACCCTCCGACTCTCCTCAAACACCTTCCAGAGTCGGTCGTACATCATCCAAACCTCTCCCACCTCCCTCAAACCCCACCAAAACCATCCTCCACCCCATAGAAGTCTCTCTAACGTTGAACACAAAAAACGGTGCATGCTTTTTGGCGCTCGGTAAACATTCCGAATCCGATTTCCACGCTGCATTTGCTCAGCGATAGCGACGGCAACGCCTTCGGATCGGAATCCACGGGGTCGCTTAAATAATTAATAACTTTTTTGGAAAGCACCTAGTGAAAGAGAGATGAGAGAAAGGTAGAGAGAGACAAAGAGAGAGGGAATGAGTGAAAGGTGTCTAATGTGGGAGGAGAATGAAGAAGAGGTTTGTTTAATTCCCGCCCAAAAACCAGCCAGGTTTTCGAGTGATTGTTTTATTTTTCTTGCTACCTAAATTCTTTTTGTTAATCCTATTTTTGTTGTTAGGGAGTATTTTTGTTACCTTTGGTATTGTTGTTCTTGGTATTGTTGTACAAAATTGTTGTTGTTTTAGGACCTATCCACCGCCCTTCTCAAATCTCCTCGTGTCCAAATCTCCACCCACTCGACCACCTCGGGGTGCGGTTGATAAATAGAAATTACGTGATTTGCGTGACGACGCGAGAAAAACCCGAGGATTTGCCAAAGGGTTACCTGAGGGAGGGCGGAGGGATCCTGCCACGCCTCCTCCCCTCGGACCGCCCATCGCCATCACCGATGGGTGACCGCGGGATTTTAAGTGAATTCGGAAACATTTCGAAGCATGCTTTTAGGCATCGGAACGTAAAGCAAAAGTAGAGGATGGGATGGAAATTAATTTTACGGACAGAGTTTTCGGGTTTTAGAAATTGAAATTCGTGGCTTGAATGAGGAAGGAGAAGAAGGATGAAAAGGGGAAGAAAGGAAGGAGAATGAAGGAGAGAGTAGAAGAGAGAAAGAGAAGGAAAATCGTGGTGCATGATGAGATTTAGTAGATTGTCTCTTACAAAAGGATTTCGATGGTGACGAAGTTAGTGAAAGGTTTGTGGTTTCGGGGTTTTTAGAGGGAAAGCGAAGGAAATTGTCAAAAAGGCTAACGAAAATTCCAATTATGGAATTAGAGCACTCTCCAGAAAGTGACAGCACGAGTGTGTGTGTGAGTGAGAAAAGCTTCCAAAGCTCAAGTTCCAATAATTCAATATGAAAACTTGGTGGGAAAATTCAAACTAAATCCTTCTTCAATTAAAATGGAGGAAGTGATTTTCTCTCTCACTCTTTTAGTTTCTAACTTTCTCTATATCACTCTCAATATCTCTCTCTCTCTCTTTCTTTCTCACTCTCCCTATCTTTCTCAACTAAATTTCCCGCCTCTTGTATCATTATTTCATGAAGTTTCTTGTTCCATTGAAACTTTAAGCCGCGGCTGCATCTGGTCTTCGGGTCTTGAGGCCACAGATGAGCTTTTAAAGCCATCACACACACACACACACAGATACTCTCACAAAGAACTGTGTCACGCACGCACACAGCCAAACAGACACTATCGCATATAAGTTCATACACAGACACACACGCACACACACATGTACGCTTTATTTTAGATTTAATGACGCTTTTTGCTCTAAAACTGAAGGAACGTGATCTTCGCTGACTTGACTTTGGCTTCGGATGGGTATCTCTAGCTATCGCTATCTCACTCTTTCTACCACTATCTCTCTCTCTCTCTCTTCCTCTTTCTATTCCTCTCTCTATAACTCCCTCTCTGCCTCACTCGATAACTCCCTCTCCTCCTATCTATACTTTTCTCTCTCGCTCTCTCTTACTCATGAAACTCTTTCGACCATTAATATTTTTCTCACTCTCGGCGACGTGATTTTAAACTGAAATCCTAATGAATTGCTTGCGTGGGAGCCGCCCGAACGCAGTAAATCTTTCTCCGTCCTCTATTCTTGCTTCTCTCTCTCTCTCGTTGTTTTCTCTATGGCTAGCTTTTGCTTCCTCGTTGTCCTTCTCTTTATGTTCCTCTATCCCACTCGTTCACTCGTTCTCTCACTTTCTTTCTTGTCACCTCGTGGAGTTCTTTGTGAGTCGGTTTTTAATTTTGAGGTCTTTTCACGTTCACAGAGAAAATCCAAACCCAAGCGAATTGGGAATGGGAGGGAGTGAGAGATACGCTAGAGAGAGAAAGTGTATGAGGGAGAGTTGAAGAAAGTGGTATAGAAGAAGAAAGGATTTTTTGATAAATGAGGGAAAATTTAAGTAGACGACGAAATAGGTCAAGAAGGTCAACTCGAGATCGAAGACAGAAAAAGGAAGAAAAACTATTTGATTATTATTTTTCACGAATTTTATCCATTTCCTTCAATTGAATTTCTTTCACTTTAAATTAATTTTTTTAATTTTAATTAATTTTAAAATTTTAATTTCATTCTTTTCACTTTAATTTAATTCTTTAATTTGAATTTAATGTCTTTCCCATTAATTTAATGTCTCTCCTTTTCCTTTTTCTTCTTTTTTATCAATTTCGTTTACATAAAATTAGATTCTCCCTTAGACAAAGTTCTTATTGCCTAAAAATATGTATTATTTTCACCCCTTTTTTCTGTTTCTCTCTCTCTCTCTCACTCTCTGATTCCCCTCCTCCAAATTCCCACTCAATCTCTCTGGCATAATTAAAATTCGCGACAGCAATGAAGAGTTGGCGACAGCTAGAGTAGAATAGCCCAAAAGTGTTGCCTACTTTCGGGCGGCAAGAAGTGAAACTTGCAGTTGAAGTATTTAAACGAAACGTTGACTACCTGAAGGCAACAACTTTATTTTCTTATGCAAGAACAACAACAATGAATAGATCAAGTAAGACATCATGAAGAACAAGAACAAAAATAACAACAACAATACAACAATGTGAACACCAAAAACTAATAGAAAATTTAATTTGTAGCAACTTTTCAATGAATTCCTTCCACGCTCCATCTTGGGAGATGCTTCTTCTTCTCCGAATTACATCTCGTCCTTTTGTCTGTCTGTCTCTCTTTGGTTGGCAGTCTGTCTCTTTCTCTTCCGCTCTCTCTTCAACCATTTTCGATGCGCTTCTGGTGCTCTTGGGACGTGCCAAGGCTTCGAAGCTTCTAACAATAACAACAGCAGTAACAACTAAAATAACAATAGCAAATACAATAGCAACAACAACAACTATAGTTACTACAACAACAACGTCAAATAATTGCTCAGCTGCCTGCACAATTCAATTATTTTTGGCTATTATTATTTTTCGCACCACTGTGCAGCAGCGTCGTACAGTGGAGGCCAAAGAAATTGGAACGTTATGCTTAAACTTTGAACGTCCCGTATTTGTTGTTATTGCTATTCCGATTGTTGTTATTTTTGTTATTCCTATAGTTTCTCATGTTTTATTTGTTATTGTTCTTACCATAGTTCCTCATATTGTTGTTGTTGTTATTATTGTTGTTCACTCTTGTTGTTAACAAAACCCAAAGGACTTGAATAATTTCTGTGATCAAGTACTGGTTGGTTACTCCACCTTGTTGTTGTTGACATCCTTTCATTGCTATTGCTCTTGTTGTTGTTGTGGAAATCCCTCTGATGTTATTCCCAAATTTGTTGTTATTGTTTTCGTTTATGGTGTTGTTGTTCAATTTGTTGTTATTGTTAAATAAGTTATATAAGTTCATGGTGAAGCGAAGCAACGTAATTTGTTTCAAGATTTTATTAGTTTATTGAAAATAAACGTTATTGTTGTCGTTGTTATTGTTGTAGTTGTTCTTGTTGTTGTTCTTATTCTATTTGTCAATTTATTTCAATTGGTATATTGTTGTTGTTTGTGTTGAAGCGATATTTAAATGTTTTTGGTTAAACTTTCGGCAACTTTTCGACTGCTTTGACAAATTTTCAACAAGACAAAACCAGAGGCCAGGACGTGATCGACGTAATGATGTTCCCAGATTGGGGAGAAAATTCAGTTGTATATTTCTGAGGATCATTTAATTGAAACTGGGATGGATAGCAACATTTTAAATAGGAAGAAAAAGACAACTATAAAATGTAAAATGAAATTAAAAATTATAAAAATATAAAATCTTGTAAACAGAAATTTATTTTCTTCTACTTTTTCTGAATAACTCATTAAAAATTTCACTCTCTTGAGGAAATCATGTCATGTTTTCCTCTCTGTTTCTATTATATCTCAAATATTTAGTAAATCATGTCATATTTTACGGCATCAAATATAAAAATTAAAAAACAAAAATAATAAACATGTGATTTCTCATGAGATTCTTGTGAAACTAGAAACCTTATTCATAATGTTGGATGATTTAGTTTCTATTTTTCTCTACCTCATTCACACTATCCCATGTGAATTTATCCATCTACCTCCGCCGCAATATAATTCCCTATCCATCTCTACTTTTCTCTCTCTCTCTCTCTCTCTCTTTCTCTCTGCCATTGCCCATAATCGTTCCCCAATATATTATCACCTCCTTCAGTTCCTATTCATTTTCCTTTCCTCTTCCATTTCCTTCAACCTTTGAAAATTTCTCATACTCATCTAGCTCCCTAAGTTCTGTTTATCTATCCATCTATTTCATATTCTGTCCATCCTCTTTAACCTCTTTTTTCCCACAAAATCCTGTCTATCTCGCTCATGTTCTTTCCAACTCCCTCATCTCCTGTCCATCTCACACTTTTCCAGGCTTTTTACAAATCGCCTCACACGATGCCGACGATTCTCTATCATTCCTCTTGAGTTTATCACTTTCTCAAACTATCTCAGTATCTATCTCTCGTTTTATTTCTCTACCTTACTCACTCACTCCCTCCCCATCTCCCAGCCTCATCTCTCTCACTCCACAGTCTGCCCTCGTGATAATTGCTCACAAAATCTAATTACTCACATGTCTCACAAACAAATTGCATGCCAACCGCTGCCAACTTCAAAACAACATGCGGACCAACGAAATGAGTTCCGTCCATCTCTTCTCCCCCTCTCTATTTCTCTCTGCTTCTCTCTCACCCTTTCTGTTTTTCTGCCTCTCTCTTCCACATTCGATCTCTCGCTCCCACATGACTCGCTGTCACTGTCTCTCACTGGCCTGGGTCTCGGGGACCTCGGTTAAATTTGTACCCATCATTGAGCCGAGACGAGTTTCGAATGGACTTGAGTTGAAAGAAAGAGTCTCTCTGGCAATCTATCAAATAATAAACCGAGAGTTTATTATATAAATATGAAAAAAAAGTAATAATATAAAAAAATAAAATATATATGAAAAATCTAAACAAAAATATTAATAAATATTAAAAATGCAAACAAAAAAATATTAATAATTAATAAAATGAAAAATTTTAATATTAAAAACTAAAATGAAAAATATTAATATACTAGAATTATTATACTAAAAATAAAAATCCAAACAAAAAATATTAATCTCAAAAAATATTAGTAAAAACATAAATTGTATATTAAAAAAAAATAAATTGAATATTAATTGAAAATTAATATTAATAATCGATAATAAAATTGAAAATAAATGGGGAAAATCAAAATCAAACACCCTTGCAACACTGTTCTTGTCATCATCGTCGGCCATCTTGGCAGCCATATTGCTTTGAATTCAATTAGGCTGACGGAATTTGCCTCCCACTCATTTGGATTTTCCTCTCCTCGATCATTCTCGCTCCCCCTTCAAGTGTCGATAAATAAATAATGAAACACTTGCACAGTGTTGTCTACCGAAATGGCCACGAAACACTCAAATGGGGGAGAAAAATGGTGGACAACGGAGCGATGGAGTGGAGTGGAGTGGAGGAAAAAGCAATGGCGAACGTGTGGTGTGCAAGCGGTTGAAATTAATTTGTTTTCGGGCCCCTGCAATCGGAGCAGCAGCAACGATTATAACAACAGCAATTGAAATAGCAACAACAGCTATGGAAATAGAAACAAAAACAATGAAAATACCAATACTACCACACTCACTAACACCATCAAAATAGCAACACCATCGAAATAACAACAACATCGACAGCATCGCCATCATCACCACCACTCGAGCAACACCTACAACAACCCCATCAATCGACCAACAACAACAACAACCAAAACCAATCGACCAACAACAACACCCAAAAACCGAGGCTCAACCATGCATGCGAAGGAAGGTATATCGAAAATTGTTTTTGACCCCGCTCCTGCTCATCTGCGGAGATTCCGTCAACCATGACGTCCACGATGAGGCCACCAACGAGCGAACGACGAATCGGTTTTGGGGGCGAAAACAACATTTGATTGAAGTGTTGCTGGTGCATGATTTATGGGGTTGGACGATGTCGAAGTGGACGAGGCGAGAGAGATAGATCGAGAGAGAGAGAGAGAGAGGAATGGAAAGAGAAAGGAATGAGATGGATACATGTGGTGGAAGAGATGGCTAGAGTGGGTTGAGATGGAGTTAGAGAGGCGTTAACAAAATTTCGTTGCGTGCTTTTAGGCGAGATAGCGAGCAGAAGGAATACTTTAAAATGCCATACGGAAAATTTCACAATGCATCACACACTGTCTCTTTCTTTCCCACACTCATTCTTCAAATTGTGCAAAAAATAAATATATTTTTTCTCTGTATTATTTGAAGAATTAAAAGTTTTTGCGAATTTTCTCCAAATTTTCCCGTTGCTCATCTCTCGTAAATGCTTCATTTTGAAATTCTCTCTTCAAAAGACGTTTTTCGTTCTCTATTCTCCATCTCCCTGTCTTCGTCTTTATCTCTTGTCTTCTCTCATCTTCTCATGGTTTTCGTGTCTTTTGGAAACTCAACCTAAAAGCGAGCTGCACCAAAGTATTAACTTTTTAAAAGCTGCTCAGCAATTTAATTTCTCGCATTTTCCCCCCAATCTCCCTCTCTCTCTCTTTCTCTCACTCCGGTATCTCTATCTCGCACAGTCACGGACACATAGTGCTCACTAATACCACAGCAATGTGTGTCGCACACGAGCTCAAACTTTGCTGATTAAGTTTGCGAATTTTTCTCTATCTTCTTTTATTTCGGTTTTATACTTATTCTTGTTCTCATTTTTCTTGTGGCGCGAAGAGATCAAAAAAGAAAACGGTTTTCCACCCAAAAAAAGAAATAAAATAATTCCAAACAGATGGCAACACTTGCCATCATAGATCCAGCACATTCGACAGATGGTGAATTTGGGGAAATTGTACATAATTAGGAGATTTTTAATTAGTTTCCTTCCCATTGTTTGGGGGGCGGAAACTCTCTGAGTGGGAGGGGCGGAAACAGTTGTAAAAGGATCCCGACATTTTAAGGAAACTGCGACGAAACTGCATTCAGTCGAAATGTGGATGGAAATAAAAGTTTCAGCCGCGACGTTAAGTGGAAAGTTTTCGAAAGAAAAAGTACTTCGAGAAACAAATTCTTTCTTACCACGAAAAATGTTAAAAATTCGTAATTGTCGCAAATCTTTTATCTTTACCTTTAGTGCTTCCAATTTACTAAAAATTATCTCAAAAAAAATTTAGTACTTCAAATTCATTAAGATTCTTCAATCCTTAATTTTTGGGATATACAAATATTTCAAACACTAATTTTTGGAATATACAATTATATCAAAAAATAATCGTGATCATAAAAAATCTGTTAACAATCATCTTCTCTTTCAGGTGCTCCCACAGTGATGGCTCGCAATGCCACGCCCGTCGCCTACCCCGGCTCCCCGCTGCACCTGACCGTCGAGTTCTGCGCGAATCCTCCGGCCCATGCGGCGCGTTGGCTCCACGGCGATCGGGTCTTTACGCCCGGTAATCAATACGGCAGCACGGTGTTGGCCTATGGAGTTACGGTAAGTTCCATTGAAGACTAAACACCAAACATTAAACTACTGACACTAACTATAACATGGAGAAAAATATCACTAATATTCTTGACAATAACTCTAACTTAGACACTAAATCTGTGGACTTTTGACAAAACAACTTATGTCTGATATTGAAATTCTTGAGGAGAGCGAATAATAAAAAATAAAGTGTACACTAATTTTTTTATTTAAATACAAGTAAAAATATTGTATTATAGTAAAAATGTGTCGCTTATTTTGATTTTTTTTGATTTTAATAATATAAATTAATATGATAAACAAAATGTTGTAAATTATCTTATCTCGACTTAAGTGTTTTTGTCACAGAAATCATTTCTGACACAAACTCATGATTTCTTTCCCTTCTCCCTCTCGCAGGACCTTCCGACGCCCTACTGCAAGGAGGCCCGCCTCACTTACGTCAGCATGCACGAGCGTGTGCCGCGAACCTTTTACTTCATCGTCTCCTCGCCGGGAGGCGTGGCCGAGGCGGTGTTCAAGGTGAACTTCACGATGCGCTATCGGGCCATGTCGAACGCCATCGACGACGAGGAGGAAGAGCTTAGCGAACCCGAGGAGATTCACTTCCCCGTGTTTGGTGATGGCGCGTGTCCTCGGCTGGAGTCCAGTTGGCTTTGGATCGCGGCGCTGCAGCTGCTCTGGCTGTGGCTGCGGAGCTGTCGATGGCTGTAGGAGTGAGGATTCGGTTGTCGGGTGGTTTCATTTGGTTTGGACCTTCTTTTTTCCACCTTCCTTCCCCAATCTCCCCGCGCCCTTCTAAAAAGGCAGAACCCACTTAAGAAAAAAAAACCAAACTCTCTTTAACTCTTGAACTATAGGAATCCTAAGAATTACTAGGCTTAATGTAAAACTATGCTAAATACTATGCTTCGAACCCTAAGAGCAGACTTCACTAAACTTAAACTTAGATTACGACAAGTTAACTAAATACTGAGCTAGATCTTTGCTAAGTCCCAGCATTATTGTATGTAAAGTATTCCAATGTTTCGAAGACGACGAAGACTACGACGACGACTACTTTCGATTTCCTATTTTGCCAAACCGCCTGGAAGTAGGCAATGCATTTCCAACACTCGATTGTTTGATTATCGTCATTAGTGTAAAAAGAAACCATGTAGTTGTGTTGTTTTGACGTTTCATTTACACCATTTTTATACACCGCAAAGAAGACAAAAAGGGATACTAGAGTAAGTGACTATTTTAATGTGTTTGTATTCGATAGAAATATGTGTGAGAATATTACTAAATATCTATATATATATATTATATACATAGTATTAACGATGATAGCTGTTATTGCGTAGCTGTTATTTAATGCAAAAGTAGCTGTTATTTGAAATGTAAGCGACGAAGAAAAGCGAATTTGTTTTTTGTACATTTTTTAAAATATGTTTTAAGCAACAATTCCTTCCAAAAAACATTAAAATTTATATAGGAAAGCGAAATACTGATTTGATAGAATATTAAATTTTTGGAATAAATGGATATCACTATTTTTTATGATTTCACTTTTTTTTAAATACGTTCCAAATTATTTCTCACAATTGTATAACTCTATCCCAGACCATTATTGCTCAAAAAATCCACAAAGGACCAAAAGTTCCAACGAAATTCAATTTAAAATTATAAAAAATTATAATTTGATTTCTCTATTAAATTTATTTTTGTATTATTGATGCCGAAGTATTTCGAAACCTTGAAAACAAAATTATAAAAAATACCCTCCAATGCAATGCAACAAAAACAACAAGAAAACATTGTAAATACATATATGATATATTATTAGAAACCTATAAGGCCTAACGTTATACACCAGTTGCATACAAAACAAAATATTATTATTAAAAATGTAAAGCTCAAGATCTAAACCAAATAATGAGTATTAGTAATAAAAAGAACAACAAAACATAAATGTCATTTGTGCTGCTTTTGTAAAATATTTCATAGAAGAATAGAGTAAAAAGTCGAGAGAAGAAAAATATAATTTGTATAAAGAGAAAATGCTTTTGTAATTTATTTCTCAGAAGAAAAAATAAATATTAGTTGTAAAAGAAAATGAATTTAAAATTCATGGGAAATAAAATAAAAACAAAATACAGTATATGTTTTGCCGGTGGGCAATTGTAAGAAAACAACAACAACTAGTCGTAATGTTAACTATTACAAAAAAAAAAAAAACCAACAACCACAAACAATATTATTTAAATATACTACAAGAACAAGAATTAAATAAATATTTACACAAAAGCATGAAGTATTTAAACAAATATATTTATAAGACTAATACAACAACAACAACAAAAAAAACAACCAACCCATATTAATGTAAAAATTAAGAAAACAACTAAAAGTTAAAACAAAAAGTTAAACAAGTGGCAAAGAATTCAATGTAAACTACTAGAGATGTAAATTTACACACGTCGAGGTGTAATTTTATGGAAATTACTTTACTTTAGAACTAAATGTTTCACAAATAGACAACAGCAACAGCAACAAGAACAACAGTAATAACAAAAACAACACAAGTTGTTAAAGTAAAAACTTCAAAAAATCAAAACTCATAAAACTTTCCTCTAAAAAACGTAAACAAAGAGAGAGACAGAAGAAAGAAGTTTATGAAAAGGACGATGGAGTTTTGCGAAACAACCACAACCAACAACAAAAATCAAACTTATTTAGTAATAAAGGTACATATATATATATAAAAAGTATGAATAGTCTTTATAAAAAAATAAAACTAAACAAAACTATATATAAAGACATTAATTTATGTCGAAAAAATACACAAGAACAGAGAAAGAATAAACAAGTGTAAAACTTAAGAGAAACCCATGAACAAAAACCATACAATTACAACAAAAATGAAAGCTATGCTATTAAAAACCCAAAAACAAAAACAATATGAAATGTGAAAATATTGATTGATTGACAAACATCAAAAACAAAGGAAAGAAAAATAGCCAATTTAGAATAAAACAACACAAATTTAATTAAAAATATAAAAATCTCGTCGTTTTTATTTCTCATGGAATAAAGGGGAGAATTTCAGTGAAGGAAAATGGATAATAAAAATTATCTCAATTTTTTATAAAATTTTTTTCAAATATTTTCCTAACATAAAACTATAGAAAACTATTTCTAACATTATTTTTTTATCATTTTTAATTTATAGTGAATTTTTTCTTAATTAAAACAAAAGAATATTTTTCTTCAGATCGCTATTTATTTAAGAAAATGTTTCACTTGAATTTTCTTCGATTTGATCAGGAAAAAAATACAAAAAAATTTGACAGAGATATATTTTTTTACTTTATCAGAGTATTCAATTTAAATCGTGTTTGTTTGCTATCACCAACTTGTGAGGGAGACGGAAAAACGGAAAAAAAAGAAAGAACATCGCATAAGAGATGAGTGAAAAGCGATGTGGAAAAGCAAACAATTTTGTCAAAGCTTCGTTTTCAACTTCGTCTGATGCGGGGAAATTGAATTGAGACTGAGTTGAAAGGATGAAGAGGGTGAGGAAAAGGGAGTGAAAGAAGCAGAAGAGAGCAAGAAGAGGGAAGAAGGATAGAAACGAGGCAAGGTTGAAGAGGAGGAGGAAATTTCCATCGATACTCCTACTTCGACTTAACATCGATATTTCCATTGCAGAATAAATAAAAGTTTACGAAAATTCAACGACTACGATGACAACGACGACAAGAGACAGAAGTAGTAAAAGCTACTTGAACGATGAAAAGGAAGTTGAATTCCCAGAACAAGTTGGATTCACAGAAAGAAGGGGGAAAGAGAAGCTATGTAAGAGAGCGAGATGGGTGGATAGATAGAGAAGTCTACTACTCTTTTCACTTTGAAGTCAAATGCATTTTCCGCCTGAGTGCAAATGTTTTCCGCGTTTCTCGAGGGAGATATCGATGGAAAAGAGACAGACACAAATAAAAAAAAATAACTCGATGATTTTTTCTTGGAAAACCGCAGAAAACTTACAAAATTAGACTCAGGCATTTGGTGCGGAAAAATGTCTCCAAGGACCAATAAACTTTAGTTTTTTCCTCCTCCGCCTCCTTCTCGCCAACTTCTTAGGCGGAAAATACACGTGAGCAATAATTATTAGAGAAACACAATGCGAAACAATTACAAAAATGCAGGCGGACGCCTTTTTGCGAAAAGCGAAGGCGATGCCACCTCGCGCCAAATGGATCGCCCCAGCCTTTCTCCGGTCCGTCCGTCGACCGTTGGCCGTTGGAGCAGACGGCGAAGAAATTGACCAAAGACTTGGTCATGAGCAGGTTTGTCGCATTTTTGTCATAGCCAGCGACGTCTAAGAGGTAATGTTGTTGTTGCTGCTGCTGTTGTTGTCGTCTTCAAGTTTATTCCACCCGAGCGCATCGATATTGACGACGGCCTCATGTGTGACTGACTCCCAGGGAGGGACCTCGAGGGAACCCGCCCAAGTGCACTGAACAAAATTGGATGATGAATTGTCATGGGGAATCGAGTTTATGGCCAAAATAAATCGATTACCAATGTGAGAGAAAGCAATTAGGTAGGGAATTATATCAACTGAGACCATGAAGAAAAGTCAATTCGATTTTGGTGTAGAAAAACTTCGGGCAGGAAAAATTGACAAAAATTGATAATTATCATCAATTAATATTTTTTGAAGGAAAAACCAAAATCACAATAATAGAAATCATGTGTCAAAAATTAAAATTAATAATAATAAATATTTTCATTTTTAATTAAAAATTCCATAACAAAAATATATATATTAAAATTAAATATAAAACAAATAATATAAAATACCAAAAACAAAAAGAAATTCAATTGATCATCAAAATAGCATAAAACTAAAATAAAACATGAAAAATACAATCGAAGCAAAATTTATCGCTCCGTTTAAATGCGGTTTAATGAAACCTCATCGAACGCAAACTCGTGATTAACTCGCAGGCATCAGCAACACCAGTTTCTATCACAAATTCGTTCCATCTTCATCAGCATCGATCGGGCATCGATGAATGTGCCTTTGACTCGTAGACACGGCAACTCCTTGCTCGATCCTATCGATGCTTTGCTCTCAATGAGGCAAAAACAAAAAAATTGAAACAAAATTGCAGCAACAACAACGACAACAAGCAACGTTATAACACCATCGACAGTAACAACAACAGAAATAACACAAAAAACATCAACATATTACAAAAATAGCTTAAAAACAACTTCAATAATAACAAAAAAAGCATCCAAATAATACAAAAATAGCATAAAAAAATCATAACACATAACATAAAAAAACAATATCAAAAATAACACCAAAACAACATCAAAATAATACACAACACAACAGAAAAGCAACATCAAAATAATATGAAAGAAAAAATTGTGTAAAAAAAAGCAAAATCACAGCAGCAATAACCAGTCAAGTCTTTAGGCCAAAAATTGTAGCAACATTGAACGATGCCAGCAACCATTGCCGATGTCGATGAACAACAATAACAACAAAAACAACAACATATGACTAAAAAAACAATATGAATCTACTACAACTTGAGCTTAAGTCGTTGTACTTTAAGCCTGGGCCATAACTTGGCGTCATCTGCAATGACAACAACAACAACAACAGTGGGCCAACGTACTCAACATCAACAACAAGAAGAAGACAACCAAGAAGAAGAAGAAGAAGAGGAAACTGGATTTTTCGCTCTTGGCCAGGGAGTGTTTGACTGAGTTTTGTTTGTTTTTTTTTTTTGTTGTTCTTGTTGATATGGCCACTGTTGTTGTTATCATTCCTGTTTTTGTTGTTGATATTTTTATTGTTCTTCTTCTTATTTTTCCTATAGTTGTTGTTGTAATTTTTCTTATTGTTGTTGTTGTTGTCACTGCTTGAAGCCTGTTTCTGCTGCCCATAACTGGATGCCTTTCCCTTTCTATGGCCTTGCACACGGACACATGTTGGCGATGAAATTTATGCTGCTGCTGCCACCGTGGCTGCTGCTGTCATTTATGTTGTTGTTATTATAGTTGTTGCTGCTGCCAGCAACAGAGAAAGCATTCCAGCAACAACGTCATCATCATCACTGGCGTCATCATCATTATCACTATCATATTCGTTATCGTTGATGATATTTTCAAGGCAGCAGCAGGTTGCAATGGTTGATGGTGTTGCTGTCGTCGATATTGTAGTTGTTGTTGTTTTTTTTTTGGTCAGTTGGGTTGTTGTCTTTGGGATTTTGTTATTGGGTTGTTATATTTCTTCGGTTGTTGTACCTCGAGTTGATCTTCACAGTATTTTTTTTTCACTGCTTCTTTTTCCTCTGTTTGTTGCAGTTGATTTTTAAGTGGTTGTTATTTTTGTTATTGTTGTTGTTGCGAAATAGATTTGTAATAAAATCACGTCGCACATTTGTTGGCGTCCTGCAAGGCGACGATCTATTAATTTCTCACTGCGGTACATTTGAATTTCTTCGCGATTTTCCATTAATCTGGGCGACTTTTCTCTGATCTCTTTCAATTTTATCAATTTTATTACTTTGATTACTTTTTTTCTTCATCTCGAGTTTTCAAGTTATTTATATTTTTGTTTATGTACTTTTGTATTTGCATTTTTGATTTCTTCAATTCACATTTCTATTCAATTTACATTTGATTTTGTTATAGTTTTTTAATTTTTGATATTTCTAGTTTGGTTTTTAATTATCAGTCAGTGTGTCATTTTTATTGTGTGATTGCAGTAATTAATTGACACGATTAAACTTTAGTGCGAAGCTGGTATCGTTGATTTTAGGAAAGTGGAAAAAAAATATACATAATTTATAATAAATAAAAGAATTAAATAATAAAATAAATTAACTTTTATTTAATTTTATAGTTGGGAACTTTTACAAAAGAAATATAATAAAAAAAATGTCTATACTAATATTCGTCATTTCAATTTTTAATACAGAAATTTATTGTACTACGGTATTAATTAAATTTTTATTAATGAGATATTAAACAGGTTTGCTACAATTTACCACAGACAAAGTTCACCAATAGGCTATTAAAAATGGATTCCATTTATTCAGGAAGACCAAAACCGAACATAACCATGTACCAAAGACCGACATGAAGGAGTTTCCTCCGATCGCCAAACTCCATCGCCTTTCACTTAAACGCAATCTAACTCCCAAATCACACACTTTGGCTTTCACAAAGTCTCCACCCGCCGACTTTTTAAAGCTTCGGCAACGACAACAGACACTTCCTCCTTCCTGATTGCACATGGTCAAGGAGATCAAAGACGATGCTGACAACAATAACAATAACAACAATAAATATTACAACAATAACTATAAAACTATAGCATGATAAACAGGTCGCCAACAACAGGAAACAAAAGCTGCAAACGAACAATCGCGATCGACTTCAGACATTGTTCATGTCCACATGCATATGTGGCGATAAAAACTTGGCCAAAACCACCAACGACGGCCGTCGTTGACCCGAAAAAAACAATCACGGAAATGAAATGAAATTTCACAATAAATGAAATGCTTTTCATTTAAACTTAATTGCCGCAATTAATAAGGGTGACAAATAAGGGAGCAAAATGAATTAAAAATAAAATAAAAGTGGAAAAAATGTATTAAAATATAAATAAGAACTGAAAAATATATGTTTGTAAAATAAAAAAAAAATAAAACTTAAAAAATTTCTAGTTACCAAAAATGCAAATTCAAAATCAGTTTAAAAAAATAAAAGTTGAGAAAAAAAATCCAATTTGTCATAATTTTCATTTCTGCTGCGTGAGATTGGGGCGAGGTTGAAAATATTTAAAACTCATTTGTTTACACGAACGACAATGAATTGATTGATTGAATCATTGGGTGGTTAATGAATTGTTCGTCGCGATCTCGGGGCGTATCAAAAAGGCCGAAGGGTTGATTGCGAGTTCCTGGAATCGAATCAGTGTCGTTTTTTTCGATGGTTGCTTGGAGAGAACCGTGAGGAAGGAAGGACGAGCGAAGGATTGCGGTGATTTAAACTCACGCACACACAAATGCAGTCACATGCAGAAGTGTGTGTAAATATGGGGAAATTAATGAGGGAAATTAATTATCGCTCAATGGAATTTCACATTTATTGATCCATCACAATTGACAACAAACCAATCAATTGTGAGTGACGGAGAGGAGGGAGAGAGTTGAAGATGGTGAGCACGAAAAAGAGATAGTGAATGTGAGAAAGAGATAGTGATAGGTAGAGAAAGAGATAGTGATAGGGAGAGAAAGAGAGAGTGATAGGGAGAGCTGTTGATATAATAAATGATAGAATCAAAGCTCTTCTTTATTTCCCGGAAAACACAAACGACAAACCGGAAGCGGGTTCCCAGCAGATAAAATGAAATCAAATAAAATAAAATCAAATAAAATCAAATAAAGTAAAATGAAGTAAAATATAATTAAGCAAAAGTGAGAGAAAGATAGATTAAACGACAGATAAAGGAAAGATAAAACAGATTTTACGACCTTCTGAGGAAAGCATTTCCTCCGCCATAACTGCAACAATAACAAAAACCTGTGACAACAATAACAACAACCTCTGGCCATAACTACAACAATCTCTGGCAGCAATAACAACAACCTCTGGCAACAACACGATTCGTGGCAACATTTGAAGCCCAAACGATGATCGTGTCAGCAACTTGGGTTTCACTCGAAAGCCAACGATCAACGGCTTCCAGCTGTCAGCCAAGTTGGGCCACGAGGGAGATGACGAAGCCATCGTCGGCAGCTGTTGGCAGAGAGTGCAACGAGACAACAACACAAGACAAGTCACTGACTCAAAGGTCGTCACAACTGATGCCGCCGAGGAGTTCGAGGAGACCTTGGCCAGACTCCACTACGAGACATTGTTGATCGCCCTCTCTCGCTCACAGCGCTCACTGTTGCTCCCTGTCTTTCATGGCGCTCTCCCACAACTGATGTTGCTGCTGCTGCTTCTGACGTTGTTGTTGTTATCGATCTTGTTGTTGCTACTGATGTTGCTCTTGCTCTTGTCGTCGTCGCTGAGGTCAGAAAGAAAGAAAGTGTCTTTATAATTTGGCGCAGGTCCGGATTCGCGGATCAGTGCATTGGCGACGCTTCGACGATTCGCTCGCGATCAGCTCCTTGATCGAAATATTAAAAGGACTCAAGCAAATTAAATAATTCCTAAATAAAAAATTATCTAAAATATTTAGAAATGAATTCAAAAAGGAACAATTAAATTAAAGAAAAAAATATTAAATATATCTTCATGAATTTAAATTACGAGTTATTAATGTAAAACAACAAATTTTGTGTTAAATTAGTATTGATATTTTAATAAAAAAATTAAAAAAAAAAATACAAAAATTTAATTTTGGGACATGAAATTTCGATTTGAACTTTCATCGATATAAAAATCGCAAATTCCACAAATTTTATAAAAAACATATTTTTTCATAATAAAAAATTTAAATATTCCCAGAAAGAAAAACATTAAAATAAAAAAAAACATTTGTAACGAAAAATAAAAAATCTAGTGCTTGGACATGAAAATGCGATTTGGTCTTTGACAGGAAAATTTAAATAAAAATTCATTAACAAAAAATTAAATATTCATTAACGAAAAATAAAAAATAAATTAAACATTTTAAAAGATATAGATTTAAATGTCTCAAGTCATGAAAATAATATAATAAAAAAATGGGAAAATAAAATCAAATCAAAACCAAATGAAATAAAAGTAATCGCCGTCTGCAACAAAAACAACAATGACAAAAGCAGCAAGTGTCACTGCTACACTTTAGGTCTCCGCACGCAGGACTCGCAACAGGTTTCGATCGACTGTTTTTTTTTACTTTTCCTCCATCTCCTCCTCTTCGTCGTCGTCGTCTTTTTTTTACACCCAACGACTCGCGATTGAAAACGCAATCGTCGCGGTTTCACTTTCATTCGCGTGCGAGTCGCGCTTCCCACCAGACGCCGATCGATCGTCGCGAGACGCGCAGCACAAACGCCGGTGGCTCTCGTCGGTGATCGCACAGTGGAAGGAATTCAATTGGTCTCAGCCTCTCATCAGCTCAAGCCGTGACTCTCGTCGCATCGACCGCAAACCGTTGTGCATAGCGGTAATTAATAAACGCTTAGTGTCCGAGTCCATCATCAACACGGACAGCTGTAAAAATAACAGTGATAAGACAAACAATAGTAAAAAGTAGTGATCAGTAAAATAGAAGTGCATCACAAAAATAGTAGTGGTCAGAAAAATAATAGTAACATTAAATTCACAACAGTAATTACAAAAAATCACAAGAGCAATAACAACAGAATTGCAATAATAAATAATTATATTGATCATAAATATAAACATAGGCGTGATCATACAAATTATAAAAACCTCTCCATCAACAACGACGAAGAAATTGCTTAAATGCTGTAAAGGATAATCCCAGGATTAACTTCAGTCTGTGCGGATCAGATTAAGGTATCAACATCGTGATTTTTCATGGTTATCGTATCGATTTTAAACCAAGATTTCATGTAATTTAAATGGAAAATTATTCAGATTATGAATTTCATTCATCTAAAAGATATCAATTTATTTAAATTCCAATTCCAAATTAATTTTTGTGAAATCTTTTTGAAAATCAATTTTTAAAAATCTTTTTGAAAATCAACTTTTTAAAAACTTATTGGAAATCAATTTTTGACAAATCCTTTTGAGAATTAATTTTGTGAAAATCTTTTTGAAAATCATTTTTTGCATAAAAATTTTCCGTTTTAATTTCCAAATGAACCAATTTCTCTTTATTCTCAAACTTCGACCCTTTCCTTCCTTCAATTATCCGACTTTCCATGCTAGACGATAATTTCCACTCTCCTAGTTTACAACCTTCTAACGATAGTTCACAAACGTGATTAAGTTGGTGTAATTATTGTAATATCCCCGCATGTAACACGTCCTTTTCACCACATTAAACGCCGGCTTCGACCCGGTCCAGCCCAGTCCAGTCCATTTAATTGAAATCAATTAAGACGCGAACATGTTTCACCGAGTTTGCGACGGCTGATGGTGGTTAGAAGAAGAAAGAGAGAGAAGAAAGAAGGAGACAGAGACAGGGTTCATTGGCTTGTGTCGGGCAGTGGGAATTTATTTAATAAATATTTTCTTGAAACGCTGCTGAAAATGCGTGCGAAAATAAGCAAATTCAGAAAAGTCAAGCCATTAACTTGCCATCAAAACATTCAATGATAGCAACAACAAGAGTCGGAGTCTTGCGGTAGCCGAGTCAGAGACAGCCATAAAGTCAATAAAACCGGCCAACGCCAAGAGAGAGAGAAGAGAGGAGGAAAAGTGCGGAATCCCCCTGACGTTGACCATCATCGAAGCATTAAACAAATAGGAAAAAACCAGTTAGCTTCGCGTTGTTTTTCTCAACCATCAAATGGCCAACGAAAGGCATTCAATTAACGGCCGCAATCAATGGCTCGATTACGCGACATTAACACACTGCAATCGACATAAATCGAGTGATGTTTGGTGTCTTGAACTAGGGAGAGGCTTACGAAAGAGAAAGGGTTTTATATAGGAAGTGTTTGGTCGACGAAAGGGAAAGAGTCGATGATGGTCAGTGATAAGAGGTGGTAGAAAAAGGCGGTGAGAAGGAAAAAAAAAATGGTTAGAGGAAATCATTTCATTGAATTGAGTCTTTTTTCGGGAGGCGAAGGGAAAATTTCTTATAAACAATTTAAAGAAATTAAAGATTGTTAGATAACTATATTTCTTGTAATTGTTGATTGAAAAAGTGAAGTGAATGTAAATGTTTTTATAAATATGTTTTCGATTGAAAATTTTGATAAAATTTCTTATAAATTATTAGAGTTATCAGAGTTAATATTATTGAATTATTGTATTCATTGTCATTAAATTCATAATTATTAACAATTATTATTTTACAATTTCCTTCCCAAATCTCCCACTCTATTTCTCGGTCTTCATCGTCGCCCTTCCAGACTTGAGATGTTGCCTCAATCACTGTCCGCTGTCGTCGGTGTCGCTTTATTGGGCATCGTCAGCATCACAATAACAAATCATCAACAACTTCTCAGCGAAGCGAAACAATTCTCGACGAGAACGAGAAGAGTGACAAGAACAACAACATCGATTTTACCCCTTCAACCGCCGGAGAATGTGACAAGCACGACAACGAGTATTTTCCAAGGGAAGAAGGAGGTGGAGAAGGTGACAACGAAGGATGGTGTCGAGGTGTCGAAGGTTGTCAGGGATGACAGCGACAAGGTAGGGAGAAGGTTGTTTATGTTTTTGAAATATTTCATTAGAGATCGATCAGGGATTATAAAAGTAGCATGATTTAAAGTACTTAATTTTAAGTACTCAATTTTAAATACATAACTTTAAGTACTCAATTTTAAATACTCAACTTTAAATACTTAATTTTAAATATTCTACTTTAAATACTCATAAGAAGATTTTCATCAAAGGACTTTTCTAACGCTTTTTCCTTCCAGGTCGTTCCTTCGAACTCAGAAGGATATCTTCACTTTGAGCTGAACGGTGAGGAGGAGGCCAAGGAGCGGGAACGCGAGCTGGAGGCCCAGGGGCTGCAGCCGAAGAAGAGTCGAGCGGACACCGTGAACGAGGTGTTGTCGAATCTCTTTCCGAACGGATTCTCCGACATCTTTCGGTTCAGTTATCCGGCGGAGCAGGGGGAGAACAAAGACAGAGATAGAGACAGGGGCAAAGACAGAGGCAACGATGAAGCCAACGAGAAATACAGGGACAACGATGAAGACAGGGACAAAGACAGCGACTGGGACAAAGAGAGAGAGTGGGACAAAGAAAGAGAGTGAGACAAAGACAGGGACAACTACAAATATAACGACAGAAACTAAAGCAGGAACAATGACAGAGACAGAGACGACATCAACAACTTCTCCTCCAATGACGAACACAACCCCACCTCCAACATCGACCCCGCCTCCTTCATCAACTTCTTCACCTCCTTCGACCACTTCCTCGCCTCGTTCGGTTCGTCACTCGAGGCCTCCAACGAAGGCGAAGCCACAGACACCTTCAAAGGGCCAATCGAAGACGAAACCACAAGGACGGAAATTGGGGGGCGAAATTTCAACCAGTCGTCCTTCTCAACGAGAGTCCAGGAGACTCGGGGTGAAATCGCAGAATCAGACTCTGGATACAACTCTGAGCAAGAGTTCGACTCCAGCTTCGACTTCAGCTCCGACTCAGCCTTCGTCTCTTTCTTCAACTCAACCTTCATCTCTTTCTTTGACTAAACCTTCGACTCAATCTTTGTCTCAACCTCCAACTCCTTCTGAACCTTCATCACCTCCCGCATCGAAGGGCGAGAAGAAGATCTTCAGCTTCGAGACGAGCATCTCGAAGGAATACCGTCGAGAGCTGCGACCCGGCCACACGGAGATCGTGATCGAAAAAGTCCACTATCCACGTGATCGCAGCACGGAATTCCAAGATGGTCACAACACGATCACAAAGGACATCCTGCTGCGAATTAATCGAGCGGCCGAGGACTCGCCAGTGCTGCCAAGTTTGCTACTCGAACCGCGCAAGGAGAACGCGACATCGGAGGAGGAGATGTTGTTGTCGATGAGTGGGCCGATTGTGATATTGAAGGATAACTCAAGAGAGTTGGGGGACAATGACGATGATGACGATGATATCGAGGGACCCGAGGACGATAATTTGATTGCGGAGTCGCAGCACTCGAGTCATCATGTTTATCAGCGTCTGCCGGAGGACTTGAAACGATTCCCGCCGCCGCACAAGACGAAGCAGGTTGAGCATCATTTCAACGTTCAGATCGTGCACGATGAGAAGAGGGCGGGAGCTCATGGTTCTCCACCTTCTTCTGATTTCCAGAAGCCTCTCTTTGTCCCAGCCCAGTTGCCAGAGGATCAGAGTCTTCAGGTTCACCAGGGACCTCAGATTCATCAAAATCCACAGGGCTCATCGTCCCTCGATCAGTTCCAGGAGCACGCGGAGAAGAGTTTCCAAAACTCAGGCCACGCTCTCCATCTGCTGCCTGGTGAGGCTCCCTCGCGTCACTTCCTGAAACACTTCAAGCCCACGCTGTCTCAGAGGTCCGCCCCCCGAGGGCGGGGCAGCCAAGGGCAATTTCCACTACGAACACACTTCGGGTCATCAGAATGGATATTATAATCAAAGATTAGAGGGTCAGGAGAAGGCAGAGCAAGAGGCGAGGTCTGAAGGAGGCGATTATGGAGAACATTATGCGAAGCCTCAGACTCAGTTGCAATATCAACATGATATTCAAAGCCTGCACACGCAGATCCAGGACTCGGCGAATCGGGTCTTTCAACCTACACCCAGACCTGAGGATCATGACCAAAACTTGCCGAGGAAACAACTCTATGTGACTGTGAGCACACCGTCTCCTCAAGAGCCATCATCGAAACCCTTGCTAACGCCCCGAAAGCCGGAGAAGACGCCACATGAATATGTTTCGGAGGCTTTGGCCGAATCCTCGCAGTTGGAGACGAAGCAACTTGATCCCAGTCTGGAGGTGGAGGAGGCTTCCGAGAAGGTGGAGGAGGCATCGAAGGCGTTGGAGACCACAGAGGATCTGGTGGAAAAGGCGGCTACACCTTTGTCGAGGTCCAAAAATCGATCAACATCCACAACAAACTGATCACCGAGCAGGACGGAAAGCTGTTGGAGCAGCACGAAACGATCTACCATCAGCCGGAGTATGTGCAAGAGATTGTGAGTCAGGGCGAGGGACAACAAGGCCATCAAGGTCATTCGGGTCATGTCGTCGTTAGTCAGCAGCACCAAGAACAACAGGATCTTGGCCATGTCAAGGACTACGTGTCGTTGACGGCGAATCCGATTCATGTCCAGCATGTGGATGATTATGATGAGCAGCAGGAGGAGGCGGCTTCGCATGCCGAGGTTCAGCATGCGCCACATCCAGAGCATGATCAGCCTCATGATCATCATCATGGACAAATTGAAGTTCAGGATCAGCCTCAGACACAACTTCAGGTTCAACCTCAGGTTCAAATACAGATTCAGCTTCAAGATCAACATCAGGATCAACATCAACATCAGGATCAACATCAGATTCAACTTCAAGATCAACTTCAGGTTGAACATCAGGATCAACTTCAGAATCAAAATCATGAACAACATCAGAATCAACATCAGGATCAATATCAGTCTCAACCTCAAACTTTTCTTCTTTCTCAAGATCATTATTCTCAAGATCATTCTCATCATAATTCTCAAGATCAATCTCAAGATCATTATCATCATCACCACCAACCTCCCTCAGCCCCGGGACAGACAGGCGTTGGTCTCTACGTCGAGAAGTTGGTGGAGAAGCCCGTCCCGTACGCCGTCGAGGTCGAGCGTGTGGTCCACCAACCCGTGCCAGTCGAGGTTCCAGTCGCCGTCCCCGTTCCCGTGGAGAAACCTGTCGATCGTCCGTACGCCGTCACCCAAGTGGTGGAGAAACACGTGCCCGAGCCATATCCTGTTGTCGAAGTGGTCGAAAAGATCATCGATCGAGAGGTCGAGGTCCCGGTGCCCGTTGAGAAGGTCGTCGATCGTGAGGTCGAGGTGAAGGTGCCGTACGCGGTGCCCGTCGATCGCTATATCGATCGTCCGTATCCGGTGCACGAGATCGTCGAGAAGCACATCGCCGTCCCGTATCCGGTGCCGGAACCTGTCGCCGTTCCCGTCCACTTCGATCACTACATCGATCGTCCCTACCCCGTCGAGACGATCGTCGAGAAGCCCGTTCACGTTCCGTATCCCGTGGAGACGATCGTCGAGAAGGTCGTCGAGAAACATGTGCCCGTTGAGGTCGAGCGCATCGTGGAGAAACCCGTGGAGCGAATCGTCGAGAAATATGTCGATCGTCCGGTGGCGATCCCGATCCACGTCCCAGTCGCCTTCCCTATAGCGATGAGGGGTCAACATCAATATCATCAACATCATCATGATCAACATCTACATCATCATGATCAACTTCAAAATCAACTACAAAATCAGTTCCCTCATCTGTTCCATCATCAACTTGAGCACAATCCCGATCAATCCCTGCCCTATCCACCCTTCCTCGGGCCACCGCCATCGGCTCCGTCGGCTCCATCGCTCTATCCTCATTCTCCACATCCTCATTATCCTCCTCCCCATTCTCTTCCGCATCCGAATGCTCTCTCTTGGTCCTCGGGCCCGGGCCCCATCGGCGCCAACATCCCGCCGAAGGTGTTGCAAAACTATTACACGCGCATGATCAAGAAGCTGCTGCCACAAATGAAGACCACGCCCTCGTTGGCTGGGCCCACAATCACCACGATACCGGCGACCACCCCGAGGACAACCACGAGTCAGGGTCATCAAACAAAACCAGCCGTGGTTCATCATCAGAAGCAGCAGAAGAATCAAAGTTCACAGAAGAATAAGAATCAACATCAGCAACAAAATCAGTATCAAGCTCAAACTCACCACCAGAAACCAACGTCTTCGTCGCAAAATATCCTCGACATCCGCTTCGACCTGAAGCCGCCGCCGCCCTCTGGGGCCAGTTGGAGTCAAGGGGCGCGATATGTCTACAAAACCCTTCCCTCCGACTTGATCGCAGCCTCGGCAACGGGATCCTCCTCGGGTCCCTCGAGCCCAACACAAGACCCTGCTTATGGAGGACCCCCGTCGTACGTGGGCGGAACGGACGAATTCCAGCGTTGGCGCAACGGCCACACGTTGAAGCGGAGTCCGGAATTTGGGCGGAATCTTCATGTGGAGTATGGATTCAAGCCGCCGCTGGTGCCCTCGGTGGAGATCGACGACCAGGGGATTCCGCTCAATTCCGGCATCTTGAAGACAGATGAGTAGAAGCGGAAATAGAAGAGGACGAACATAAAAGTATGCCATGAAGTAGATGTAGAATGAGACAGAGGTCAACTAAAGAGTTAAAAAATTCGAAAAGAACTTGAGGAAGATCGACAAATAGATTCTTGGAAAGAGTTGACCTTTACCATAGTTTACTTATTTTATATTAATAACTTATCTTATAATTATTAAATATCTTATAATAATAACTTATAGTATAACAAATATATGCAAATATTTATATTTATTTTACTGTCGTATGAAATGTGCCAAATTTTTCAGTTCTTGTATTTGAACAAAAAAATAATAAATATATTTAATTTAATAAAAAAAATCATTATTAAAAGGATCGTTAACATTTTTTAACATTAAAAATATTATTTAAACATTGAACATTTTTTGGAAATTGAAAATATTTATTTCATCCGACTTTTTTTTTATTATTTTATATATTTTTATTTTTCTAACTTATAATTCAAAGATAATCCTTCATCTAAATTATTATAATCAATACATAAAACCAAATATTTAATGAAAAAATACTTTCCTCAACATTAAAAATAAAAATAAGAAAGAAAAATTCGCCTTCCATAAATATCTGCTATAAATGAGCCCCCTAAAAGTATGCAAACAGAAGCATCTTTTGTTTGAATCCATAAAAATTAGCTCTTCTCCTTAAGACTAAAATATGATATTGCAGTCAGATCTCCACATGAGACGATGATTTATGGCAACGCATGAGCTTAAGGCACGTTCGCCACTTGCTCGACAATTAATTGCATACAATTAGGCGTTTTCATAATTTTAATGGGTTCACCCGAGAAAGTCAAAGGAATCAGAGAACACAACAACACGTGAATGATTCGTGCACCAGGGGATTTTTCTTCTTCTCGCAAAGGATCCAAAGATACCGATGGACCGAAGTTTGTTCGGTAAGAGAACATTATTAATGGAGTCTTCCGATGAGACGCCAAGAAGTAGGCAACGAACATTATTTATTCCGATTATGTGTGCGAGGAAAATATTAATTTGAACAATTGCCTTCACCACGCGCCCGATGAAATTAAAGTGACGCGAATGTTGAAAGGAAGGGTGAAGAGAGGGATGAAGCGAAGGTGAAAGAAAATTGAGGCAGAAGACATCGAGACAAAGATAAGAGAAGTTGGTCGCAAAAGCGAGCCAAAATTGAACCTGTCGAGATTTGTGCCGAGTGTGAAAAATTTAAAGCCGCATCATGCGAAAAAAGGGTTCAACGAAGTTAGCTTTTGTTTTTGGCACAGAAAGAGGATGGAAGGGGAGGAGAAAGGAGATGGGGATGGTTCAAGGATGGAGGGAGCGGGAGAAAGAAGAGAGGAAGGAACAGGAAAAGATAGTAGGCTGGTCGGAGGAAAAAAGGTATCGCCGAAAAAGCTGCTTCAAGATTTATATGACAGCTAATAAATTTCGCTCAACACAATCGCTAACAAGCACACGCCACATTCGTTCACACACATTCACACGCACACTGTGTTTAAGGCACACACATACACCCATGCATGACACACTCACACATGTATGGCATACCATACATGTATAGGATACACCCATTCTCACACCTAGCACACATTCACACGCTAAGAGATCAAGAAACCTGCTGACAATCGCATGGAGCAACATTTGCACGTCGTCTCCCACTATTTCTTTCTCTCTCCTACTATCTCTTCTCTTTCATTTTCACTCTCCCTATCTTTATCTCTTTCTTCCCTTTTCTACTGTCTCTCTTTCTTTGTCTCTGATTCTTTCACGTCGTCTTCAAATGCTCGATTGAACGTTTTGTTGTTGGCTGCTTTTAGGCAAATGATAATAAAACTTCACATAGTGGGTGTTTGTGTTGTTGTTCTCATTGTTGTTGTTATTGTTGTTTTATTGTTGTTGTTATTTTTATTGTTATTGTTGTAGGCGAAAAAGGCAAAACATTCACGTTTACAAACACCTGAGTTTTATCGAAGAGAAGAAGATGGCGTGTGAGAAGTAGAAATGGGTGAAGGAGCAAGTGAACGAAGGAGCCATTTGAAAAGTGAAGAAGTCAGAGATGGACCCATGGAAATAGATGGGAGTGGCAGAAGGAGGCAATCGAGTGCTGACGATAACTTATGATGGGTGTGGAAGAGAAGAACGAGGTGAAGGAGAAGAAAACTAAAGGAAATCCCCCAGATGGTATGAGGACGAAAATTCAGACACACGGAGAAACAAGGAATAGACATGTAAATAAAAGAAAGCGGAATAAGAAAAATCGTCTCGAAGGCGTGGCCACGTCGTGAAAGAAAACGAAATCCCTTAAAGAAGTTGAGGTGAGGAAATAAATCAAAAGGTAAAAGCCGAAGAAAGTGAGAGCTTTAGGTGAATGGAAAGCTATTTGAGAAGAAACCTTAAGAAGACTTCAGGAGCTCTCGAGGAAGAGGTTCCTTCATTGTTCATAAAACACTTAAAAATAAATTTCGTCAATGATCATCAAGTATAAATATCCAAAAATTAAATTTTGACTCATTGGTCATTGTTTATAAAACACCTGAAATCAAATTCAATTTGGGGATGTTTGGTCAACACATGAGTTTAAACAGTCCGATGGTGAAGAGTTCAATTTCGATTGAGGTCTCGAGTGCTTCGACCATGGAGAGACCTCGGATGGTGTTTGAACAATGTCCACAGAAGAGAGAGAGAGAGAGAAGTGGAGAAAGAGAGACGAAGGTATTCAGAGCTATGGTAAAGAGCCCATGGTAGAGTTCGGTAGTAGAGAGAGAATGCTTGGGCATGAAATTCAATTTGCAATTACAACCTCAAATGGTTTTAATTGTCAGCAGGAAATTGTGGAATTCATCGTTGGTCAAATGTTGCCACCAGATACGACGAACATGAAATGGAATTCAATTTCATTCAAATTGAAATGGTAATGGAATATTGAATATATAGAATGAATGAATGTTTGCGGACAATTAAAAACAAATGTATCGACAACATTAACAATCTCGGTGACAATGACGATTGCAACAACAACAACAGTTCAAATAACAATATAAACTAAATATTGTCAATAGCAGAAACAATGATAGCTACAACAACAGTGATGACAACAATTGTGGCAATTGAAACAACTATGAGAATTTGCAACAAACACCAAAATAATTGCAACAAAAAATTGGTGATGGTGACAACAAGAAGGAATTCTATGAATTATAGGACAACAAAAACAATGAAATCGTCCTCCAACAACAATGCAAGAATCATCATGAAAATAAAAATAACAAAACTAAAAGCAAAAACAACAAAATCAACAACAATAATAATAACAACAACGCCAATAATACTAACGACAACAACAATAAAATCGAGGACAGCAAAAATAAAAACAATAACAACAAAAATAACAACAACAACATCACATTATGCAGAAAATCCTATTAACACCAAACAATTTAAGGTCCAAATGAATATTGACGTTTTTTAATTAAAATCGGATGAAATTAAGTGGTCAACAGGGGGTTAAAATCATGTTGAGCGAGTGAGAGGGGGATAGAGAGAGAGTGAGAGGGGAGATAGAATGAGAAAGATATACAGATAAAGAGAGAGTGGTAGGATAAATGAAAGTGTGTGATAAAGTATTTGTTAGAGATCCCATTTAGGCAATGAATAATAATAAAATTGAAAAATAATAAATCTTATACAGAAGAGAAATATAGAACAATAGAGAGAGATAAAAAATAAAAGATAGAGAGCAAAAAAAAATTATCAAAACAAAAATGGAATCAACAAAATGTACTATACATATAGAAAAAAATATGGAATATAGAAAAATGAAGAAAAAACAGAGAATGAATAAGAAGAAAAAATGGAATGGGAAGAAAATGAAAATAAAAAATCGTGATGGTGAGTGCAAAAGACTTACGAGAGGTTGCAAATAAGTCAAGTGGAGAAGAGGTCGAGGGAGAGAAGATCGAAGGAGGGATAGAGAGACAGATATAACTGCCAATTGGCCGAAATCCAAGCGTCCGAAACGGAGTCCTAAAAAATAATTTATCCAAAATACGGGAACAGGAAGCCGAACAATGGGTATCGTGGGGTTTTAAATACAAAAGAGGGAGAGAAAGAAAAAAAGAGAAATGAATAGAAAATTTTACCATTGGGGGAAAGAGATAGCGAGAGTGGGACAGAGACCAAATTGAAGCCAGTTAACGATTGGAGAGCGAAAAAGAAAATGGCGTCGAATCCGCTGCTGTCAGTGGCAGAGAGACCATCGTCAGTGCTGCCAAGTTTTGCATGCGTTTCCTAAACGCTTCATGGTTTACAGCGCTGCTTCTTTTTGATATCCAACTTCTTCTTCAACTTCCTTCTTCCTCTCCAACTTCTTCTTCTCGTTCAACTTATTCTTCTTTTCCAACTCTCTCTACTCTTCCTCTTCTCCACTCTTCTTCCTGGACTTTTCTCTCATCGAATTCGAGTTCATCTTCCTCTATTTTCTCTCTTCTTCTCCTCTCCATTGAAATCGAGAAATGGACTTCTGTAACTGCATCTTCTTCATCTGTTTGGTGTCGCTGGTGTTTCGGTTAACGTGCTGGATATTTCGCCTCTTCTTCTTCTTCGTCGCACCGCATCACACAAAAGCGTACTTCCGGTAATTTGCAGCAACTTCCGGTGGGAAATTGAAATCGAGGCAACGGACAATGAGAGAAGAGAGGTGGAGTTAAAAGGGGGAAAAGAGAGAGAAGCAGTAAGAGAGAGATGAAGGCAGAAAGAGAGAGAAAGATAGTAAATTTGTCCCAAGAGAGAACGAGACAGCAATAGTTAGAAACATCTTCAATTTTCCATGACAAAATTTGGCATTTTCGTCCTCATCTTCCTCATCTTCATGTTGTTGCTGATGGACTTCGATGTCAAAGGCGTTCAATAGCAGCCAACAATTACAACAACGACAATGATAACGACAACATAAACAACAACAATAACAACTATACCAACAAACAAACGCAAAGTTTCATGACCAACAGGCAAAACAAGTTAAGGTGTCATCGTCATCTTCTCTCAAAGACTACGACTTGCTCTGATGTTGTAATTGGTGTTGTTATTGTTGTTGTTGTATAGCCAACACTTTCTCGTGATACAACGACATCATTAGCAACAACATCGATAACAACAACAACAACAACTTGCAACAATGTCGACGCACAATTTCGCCCCATTGTTCGTTGTCAATTTTGTAACAAGTGGCAACGCCGGTCACACAAGTTTCACATGCGGTTTCTCACAATACGTTTCTACTGAAATCTGAAAAAATTTTAAATATATCTTTTTAAAGGATATTTGGTTCATTCTTCAAAATGAACAAAAAAATTAAACAAACATGTAAAAAAACAAATAAAGCATTTAATTAAATTTTATTTTTTTTTATTTTTAATAATTTCATATAAATTTAAATATAAAAAACTTAAAAATGAAATTATTTTGAAAAAAATAATTTTTTAATTATTTTTTTAGTTTGACATTTTTATAGTTTGTAATTTTTGTTCTAAATTTTTTTTTTTACTGCAGTTATTTTCATAAATTATTCAGCTTTCAATGGTTAGTGAGTTTTATGTTTATCCTCTTCATCTACAGTATCCACTTCCATTCAATCAAAGTTTCCACTGTAACCTGTCGAAACTTTCTGGACCTCGTCGACACCATCGTATCGAAAAGAACAACAACAAAAACAATGGGATCTGAGACCTCATCATCGTCGTTGATGGATTCGAAGTATGTCCTTGGATATTGTTGTAGGCGTGGTTCCTGTCTTTGTTGTCGTCAATGTGATTGCTTCTACTTCTGAGAACAGATTGACGAAAACAAGGAAGAACAAGTGATGGAGGCAACAACAAAGCGATAGAGGCAACAACAAAGTTATAGAGGCAACAACAAAATGATATGGTCAAGAAGAAAATGTTGGATGGTTCGACAGGAGAAATTTTGGGCACATGAAAATTACAAAGACACCAGTTTGGACATGGCTGACACAGTGCGATAGTTCATTAGCCAGGGGCAAGAACTTCATTAAAAGCAACATCGAGAGCACCATCAACATAATCAGCAACAGGAACAGAAACAGTTACATCAAAAGTAACAACAATTTCAGGTCTGAAGACTATGAACAATAGTTTATGATGCTTCAAAAGTTCCTGCCGATGCCTAAAAGAAGACAATGAACTTAGAAAATCTCACCTATCGGGATCTTCAATTATTGTTTCCTCATTCATCGGTTACTAACTCTCTTGAATGTCCTGACTGAGGTCAAGGCCTCTTATAGAAATGTCTTCAAAATAAACCTCATCAAGGATTTCTCAAAGTATGCAACAATTTGTTTAAGTCTGACCATCAATCATTCTTCTTTACCTCTATTTCTTGAGTTTTTCCTCTTTTTCCCTTGAAAATCCCTCTGTTAAGCTTGAGAAAACAAATTTCCACTCGAACGCTTTCACTTTAAAACCAAACGAGTTCCAGAACCCAAAAAACAAAAGGAGTTCCTCTCAAGCCGAAAACCAAAACCAACCAAGGTGAAGTTGGAATTCTCGAAATTTCAGAAAAACAAAAATAAAATGGAAAAATAGAAAAGTTTTTCTTAGATATTCGAACAATTGCCGATGACCATAAAAATAAACACAACGTCGTGCGGTGAGACGGGAAGTGTGTGAGAGAGATGGAGAGAGAGAGAGAAATAAGGAGCGTGGACAATCGAAAATAAAAAGGGACTGAGGAAGTGGAAGACCACAAGAATGACAGTCGAGGTCGAAGAAGATCCTGAAATCAGTTCGAGTGAAGAAACGAAGCAGAAGGAAATTGCAAAAGAGAGAGCGACGAAGTCTGGTAGTCAGAAGGAGACAGAGTGAACGATGAACCAACGGTCAAAGAGAGAGAAAGAGACTAAAGGAGTCCATGCGACATCCCGACAATCAGTCAGTCGAATGGCGAACCGAAGACTCAAGAGTTTGAGTTCGAGTTCGAGTTCCTGCTGTCCGATTTCTTCAGCTGTCCTGGGAGGAATGTCCTTTTGTCCGATGGAGTCAGACGCTCGTCCGCAGGATGAACCGCAAAAATGCAAGGAGACATGTCGAGAAGAAGATTCCCCTCGATCTCCCTTTCGTCCTTCTTCGTTGGTCACATCGCACGACGCCTCCAAGAAAGCTACACCAAATTGTGGCTCGTTATGCAGACAGGGTGCGAACCATGAAGGGGGTGAGGGATGAAGATAGAATGAGGAGACGAGGGATGAAGAGAGAAACAGGGGACGAAAGATGAAGAGAGAAAGAAGATGCCGATGAGGACCATGGAGAGTTGAGGCGAGATCCCTGGTCTTGAGGTTGGCATCCCTCGGCAGGACACTGATTGCGAAATGCAATTCTGTGGAAGGAAATCATTGTCAACGCCGTCGTCTTCTCGTCGTTCTCTTCGTCAGCATTGGAGATAGAGAGAGAATCATTGTCAGCTGCATCATTTGGGAGGATCCTCGTATGTTTGCTGGAGTCTTTTTCAAGAAGAATAGAAGAAAAAGGGCCAAGAGAGGAAGGAGGAGGAGAAGAAATGCATACGAAAGCAGTGCGAGAAATTCTGCAAGCGTTCGGGTTTCAAATGAATTGAATAATTCATTCCAAGAGATCGCTCTCTATTTCTTTACATATATCTTCATCTCTCTCTCTCTCTACCACTTCCTTTTCTCTTTCCTTGAATGTCCTCTGTGGTCTTTGAAAACGCTTCTCATTTGGCTTCGTGAAAATTGAGCGATTTTTAAGAAGATCCTTCTTCCTTCCTTCTTCATGTCCTGTAATGAGCTTTCTCGTATGGATTTCACACGATTCATTCGAGGTATTTTTCTTCTTGCTATCTCTCTCTCTCTGGCTCTCTCATTTCCTCTCTCTTTCTCTCTTACTAGCTCTCGCTTTCGGTCTGTTGAAAACTTTCCAAGATCCTGATAATCTCCGGGTTTCCATGGAGTTTTAAAACGTTTTCATGTGTGTCCTTTGCACATTTCAATTCATTACAGAAAGCGAAATATTGAAACGAGACAGAGCAATCAACGGAAGAGTAGGAGAAGAAGAGGGAAAGAAAGAGGGGTGCAAAGTAGGATGAGGAAAACAGAGAAAGCGAGGGAGAGGGAAAAGTTTTGAGCAGCTTGTGAAAGTTCTTCCACACTTAAGAGAGAAGAGTTTTAATACTCATGAGTGTTACAAGAAAGAGGAGGGAGCAAGAGAAGGAAGAAAGAGAAGGGAGAAAGAGAAGGGAGAAGAGAAGGGAGAAAGAGAACGACAGGATGAAGAGAGATAGACAAAAGCGAGAAGGGAATACGAAAGGGAAATGAAGAAAATTTATAATGAGAAAGAAGGAAAAAGAGATAATCAGAAAGAAGGAAAGAAACGTTGAAAAGAGGGTGAAAATTGTTGTTGTCGACTTCGAAGAAGGTGATGATGATGACTGTTAAGGATCTGTGGATATGGGAAAGATTATGATGTGAGGTTGTCATCCCTGGTACATTCATCCCTGGTACAATCATCCCCGAAACAACCATCCCTGGTAAATTCATCCCTGGTACAACATCCGCTGAGCTTAAGTCGAAGACTGAGTCGTGGCTTTAATTTTTCCACAGTGGGATACGCCCTCGATTCCCAAGTCGAATTCGGGGACCCTTTGAGAGCGTTGCCACATGCATTTTCTGGAGTAGAAGAAGTCGCAGAAGAAAACGACGAAGAAGATCCCGAATAAGAAGTAGATGCAGCAGCAGCTAGCAGTAGAAGTTTCCTGTTTGGTTCTCGCCGCAATTTAGTTAACAATTTTATGCAATACTCTTAAGTGGTTCCCGACGGAATTAAAGTGTGTCAGAATGAGAGAGAAGGGAAGAAAGAGGGAGACAGAACGAAAGTTTCACTGGTTCTTTCAAAAATGTTGAACAAATATACATAACTGTGTATGTGTGTGGAAATGAAGGAAAATTTGTTTGGTTATTTGTGTAAAACATTGTTGAAAATATTGAAGCATAGTTTCATTCAGTTAAATGACAACTTTATCTGCTGTCATCGAAGAGATTTTGAATATCATCACTTCGTCCTCTTTTTCACTCTGTCTCTTCCTCTTTCCTTTGCTTTTGATCATTTTCTTCTCCTTTCAGTTTCAATATAATTGAAGACGAACTTCCTCAGTGTTTGACTTCGTTTTGGAGTTATTTCTGGATATAGAATTGGAGAAGAGGTTCAATTGAAAGGTTTTTTAGGGCTATTTTTTGCCATAAACCCTTGGTGTTACTTTCTATACTGAGAATAATATCTTATATCGAGGTTTCTTTTTTAACACTAGATTTAATTCTAAATCCAAGATTTCTTTCTAAACCATAGTTTTCTTTCTAATACCTTAAGCCTGTTTATTTCCTCTCTGACTAAAGACCTTTATTGAAACCTTCATTTCTCTCCCTCCCTCTATCAATCTATCAATACTCGCTCCCTTTCCTTCTCCAAAGCACACCATTTGCTCAAATAAAAATACACTCTCGTAGAAAATTTAATTCAAAGTGATTGCATTAATGGGATTTGTTTATTTCATCAAATGTTGGAGACAAAGCAACAAAAGAATGGGGCGGAGACCACACAAAGGACGATGAGTCGATGGGCGGAGAGAGGAGGAGGGTGTGACATGTGGTGTTGATGATGTTGTTGTTGTTGTTTTCGTTGATGCAAATACAATTAATGGATTGTGAGATGGCGATATATGGTGGTGTCATTGCATCCCACTCGCACGCTGTGAACCGAGGCGATGGACGAAGGCGAGAGAATGAGGATGAGAATGAAAGCGTCGCAATTTATTTTAAACGAAATCCGAAAGCACAAAGTGAAGGAAGTGGGAACAAATAACGAGAGTGGGAGGGAGTGTGAGAGGGAGATGGATGGAGGGAAGAGGGAGAGAGAGGGGAGAGGAAGAAGGAGTAGGAGTGGTGAAGAGGAGAGGTAGAGGGAGAGGGAGAGAAAGGAAGGGAAGTGAGCTTGTCCTTAAATAAGGATACTTTCAAAATGAAATTTGTCGCCCTTTGGCCTGACAGTTTGGTTTTAGTCCAAACGAATGCTTCGAGAGTGAGGCTAAAAAGAGAAGGAGGGAGAGAAAGAGAGGGGAAAATAGCGATTGAGCAAGTGAGAAACAAAAAGAATCCAAAGGGACAAAAATGTGATGAGACAAAAAGGATGAATAGACAAAAAATACGATGAGTCGAAACGGATGAAGAAATGAAGAGGACGAAGGAACGTAAAAGACGAAGAAACGAGAAGTACGAAGGAGAAAGAAACCAAAAGAACGAAGAAGACAATGAGCCGCAAAGGACGAGAAACCGAACGCGATATCAGTTTAAAGAGCACGACAGCCAACGAACGACCAAAGGAACGAATGATGCTGATGAAGCCATGGGAGACAGGAGCAAAGAACGTGAGACAAAATGATGGAAAGTCAGAGAAGGAGAAAATGAGGACGAAAACGTAGGAGGGAAGAAGGAAGAATATACAGGGGGAGATGAAAGAAAAGGACGTGAGAGTTTGTCCGTCCTGCTCTTCAGATTCCGTATTTTACTTAGGGATTATTTGTGATTTATGCGGTATTCTAGATGACAAGCAGATTTAGATTACGAATCGTCAGACCGAGAGACGAACAGATAGGGGGAGAGGTGAGGGAGAGAGAGGACAAGAAGGAGGGAGTCAAAAATATACGAGACTCAAATTGAGCCGGCTGGAGCGAAGGACAACGAGAGAGAGACAAAGAATATCCTCGATGATGGAGGTGAAGAGGACGAGGTGAGGACGAAAGAAACAGGAGACAATGGGACAACAGGAGAAGAGAGCGAAGCGAGATGAAAACAAAGGAGACGAGGGAGTCAAACAAGATGAGGAAGGTCGAAGGAGAAATAAAGTGAAGAAGATTGAGGGATGAATGAGCGAGATAGAGAGACAGATCTAGGAAGATGAAGGAATCCACGAAGAAAACCAACTTCCAACTTCGTGGAGACACAAATGTTGACAAGTGACTGGAGAAGATGAGACAGAGAGTGAAAAGCGATGGAACAGGAGAGAAGAAAGAGAGAGAGAGGAAGGAAGAGACCAAAAAAAGAAGTGTGGGGGGAAAAAGAAGAAGGAAGTAGTCATGGAGAAAAAAGAAGTCGGAAGGACGAATATGTCCGAGAGCCAAGAAGAGAAGAAAAATTTAAGTAGGAGAAGCTTAAGAGAACAAGAGAGAGATATAGTAAAGATAAATATATAGGAGAGAGCAAGATAGAGATAAAGAGAGAAAGCATGAGTGGGTCGTTGAAATGAAGTGAGCGGTTTTCCGAGGAATTAAAAGATTTCGCCCCCGAATGAGACATAAACACAGATTTACTGTTATAGAAAATTAAGTAAATTGGAAACGGAAACCGAAACCGAAGCCGAATCCGAAAGCAACAACAACAGAACGCAGAAGCAGACAAATTATACCAAATCGAGGAAGATAGAGAGAGGGAAAAGAGTGTAAGAAGGATAGAGAGAGAGTGATAAACAAAAGGACGACTATTGCTGAAAATTAATTGGATTCAGAAGCTTTAGCGAGGGGAAGCTTAGGCGAGGCACAAGTGAATTGATTGAAGTGGATGAAGGGAGGCCAAATGGGATAGAGAAAGAGAGAGGGATGAAGGGATAGAAAGAGACGAAGATATTATATGATAGGATGAATGTGTTAGAGAAGGAATAATAGAAGAAAGAGAAAGGCGAGCGATTAGAGAATCAGGTTTGGTGTTAATGACGTCATCGTCAGGCGGGGGTTTCGATCTGGGATCGTTATGGCCTGAGGATTATGGGATTAGAGAAAATTACAGGACTCGACGGTGGTGGGCGGAATCGGGTGGAATTTCGAAAATTCACGACAAAATATGAATAAGGGAAAATTTCCTTGAATACAGTAATTTTCTGTGAAATTTAAATTCAAATATAATTGTTGGGATCAAAGGAAATTTTGGGACTTCAAGGGAAAAATTAGGAGAAAGTGAGAAATAAATGGTAAATGGAATATGAAAATAAAAAAATATAGTTCGAAGAAAAATAATAAAAAAAAATGAGAGGAAAGTTTAAAAAAAAGTTAAAGATAAATTTAAAAAAATTAAAGGAAGAATGATATAAAATTACAGCGAGAAGAAAATTCCACGATAAGGAAAAATTAGAGTAGAAGATAAGGGGAGAACGAAAAACGCCTCAAAATATTCACCGAACCACCGGAGCGAAACCCCGACCAACGTTCGTTTCTCTGTAATTTGAGGCAATCGTCGCCATCGAGTCGGTGACAACGACAATTATCCTTTTTCACTCGAGCTACTAATTGCGGACGACGATGGTGATGGCGGCGATGACGACAAGAATGACGACAACGATGACGTCAAGGAGAACGACGATGATGACGACAAAGACAACGACAACGAGAAAACAACGATAAACAGGAGACAATTACGATGTTGAGCATGTACGACAACAACAGGAACAGGAAGAGAAATTCATTACAATAACAAGAAGAACAGCCCATTACAACAATAACAATCCATTACAACAATATCCTATTACAACAATAACAATCCATTACAACAATAACAATCCATTACAACAATAGCCCCTATTACAATAACATGACAACAACAATCGATTACAACAACTCCGATCATCATCCCTCGTCCTTCGCAAAAATATCCATCGCAAAATATCCTGACGATGAAAATAAAGATTTTGAAAAATGATCGCAATTTGAGCAACAGCAAATTGTCGTTGTTGTTATTTGTTGTTGTCCTCAGTTCCTGTCGTTGTTGTTGTCCTCAGTTCTTGTCCTTGGTTGTTGTTCTTCGTTGTTGTCATTGTTTTTGTTTTTGTTGTTGTATTGATTGTTTCTGTGTCCATGTTGTCTATGTTGTTGTGCAATTGTTGTTATTGTTTTTTCCCATTTTGTTGTTGTTGTGTTGTTATCCATTGTTGTTATTGCCCCATGTTGTTGCCATCGTCAAGTGAAATGGAGCCTTAAATGAGAAACTGTCGTCCGCCCTCAGAGACATCGTTCCGAAAATGAGATTCATTAAACTCCTTCCTCTGACTTCTTCCCCTTTCTTCCCATTGTCCTTCATCCTTCTTTCTCTATATCCTTCTTTCTCTATCTCCTTCATCTTCCTCTTCTCCTCACCAACCGGAAGTGAAGCCCATCGTCGTCGTCGTCGTTGAAGGGTGAAGATGGCGGCTCATCCGGTTCAATATAGATTTAAATGAGGCGAAATGATGAGAACGAATGTGAGCTCGCAAATACTTCGTATCCTGAGAAGAGAATTCGAGGCATGGGCGACGACAATTGATGAAGGAGAGGAAAGAGTGAAAGGGATGTCTATACTTCATCTCTCTTTCACTCTTTCTTCTCCTTCTATTTTACATTGAAATCCTTCATCGACCTCTCTCGAACTCACTCTGTTGACTTCTCCTCGAATCAACTGATGAATGCGTTGATTGAAGAAACTAAAATAAAAACAACATCCAGAAGAATTTAAAGGATTTGACACATATAAAGTCACACATACACATTCACACACACCCTCATACCCACACAATCACACTCACAACCGTAACCGAAGCATCGTCGAAGAATATCTCGAAAACGAAGCATGTTTCCGCTGATTGCAGCCAGATTCCTATGCAAATCCTCGGATTCGATTTGCACTCAACTCGAACACAATCTTGTACTCAGACTCGGAAAATGCAAATCACCTGAATTCAGGTGGTGGTGAAAATAAGTTCGAGGAATTCACATCGACTTATAGGAGAATGTTTCAATGGTGGAATTTGGAAGAAGGTCACGATCTTCAAGAGACTTAATTGAAGAAGCTTTACAGTTTCCTTAATACATCATATGAAATTTGGAAGAATTTGGAAGTGAAAAAATACAATAAAAAAATACTTACTAACAAAATCACATCCAGTTTTTGCACTGAAATATTGACTACAGTATGGACAAAAAATAATTATGAAATTCAATGAATAAAAATTAATCAAAATAAGTAAGTACTTTTCAGAAAAACATTTAAAAAATCATATTTTGTCATAAAAAATATTCGATTTCTTTAAAAAAAACAAATTAAAAAAATTATTATTTGAAACCAATTTAAAAAATAGAATTTTTTAGATAAAATTTAAGAAATATTATTTTTTTAGAGAATCAGGCGTGGTCGAAAAGGAGCGTGGCCAAAAAATGGGGCGTGGCCAAAAAGGGGGAGTGGCCAAGAAAGGTGGCGTGGTCAAAAATGGGCGTGGTCAAATGCCCTTAACAGATTAAAAATTTAAAAAAATATGTTTGTGATATACTCAGACTCCCTTTCAACTTTAGATGCTATATCAAATATAAATAAAACTGTATATTTTACAATAAGTGTTCAATAATGAATTCTCTGATAAATAACCAAAAAACTAAGGATACCAAAATGTTCGTATTTCTCAAAATTTACCTCTTCATTACAATTCACCACTCCACCCGTCAATTTACACAATTCTCCACACAGCAATCACACTCAACAATCACAATTGCTCCAAATCTGCGTCTCCTGCGACCTGCGGGATTTCAGGTCCTGAGGAAACCCCGCTCCCCCAACACTTCGACCTCACCTTGATTGACAGAGAGGAGGAAGACGTCGAGAACCCCGACAACGACGTCGACAACTTCTCTGAGTTGATTCCCAGGATGAATGCAATTTTTCGCACCCCTCCCTCTGTAGGCGTGTCACAGTGTTTGCGGTATTTCACCTCGACGGCTCGATTATCGCTCCCTGGTGTGTTGAATTTAAACGTAATTTTTCAACACATGCAATTATTCAAGTGAACAAGAGGTGGGAAAGAGAGGGGGGAGAGAAAAGGAGGGAGAGAAAAGGAGAGTGAGAGAAAAGAAGGAAGTGAGAGACGATGAGGAGGGGAGAGAAAGATGTCACTTGGGAGAAGGAGGCGGTTGCAGGTGGTTTCATTCAGATAGACAAGGTGAGAGCAATAGAGTGAAAGTGTCAAATGCAACGTTCTATTTTGTTGTTGTTGTTGTTGTTTTGTAGTTGTTATTGTTTTTGTTATTTGTGGTGGAGCTCATCGTGTTGGGGTTGCAGTCGATCATTGTTGTTGGGGTTGTTGTAGTTACAGGTGCTTTTGTTGTTTTTATTGGGATTACTGATAGGGTTGAAGTTGATGTTGTTGTTGTTATTGTTGTTATAATTGTTATTGTTGTTGAATTTTCATTGCTGTCATTTTGTGCAAATTGAGTTGTTTTTGTTGAATGTGGTTTTGTTGTTATATTGTTGGTTGTTGTTGTTATTTTGTGTTTGTTTTTGTTGGGATTCTTGTTGATATTTTGGAATTGTTGTTGTTTTTGTTTTAGTTTCATGTGCATTGGAGTAATATTTGTTGTAATTGTTATTGTAATCGTTGTTGTAAATTGTTGTTGTAAATTGTTGTTGTAGTTTTTGTTGTACCTGTTGTTATAATTGTTGTTTCTATTCAAGGTTGTTGCTACTGCCGTGTTGTCGTCTCTGCGGTAAATCATTGGATGAATTATTGGCGTCTGCACTGTGGTCAATTAACGAAAATGCATCATCGTGTGCACAGAGAGCGAGAGAAAGAGATAGAAAGAAAGAGCGAGACAGAGAGATATACAGAGAAACCAAGATGCATAGAAAACTCAAAGAAAGACAAAAGATGATAGCGAGGAAGAGTTGGATGGTAAAAGGGAAGAGAGAGAAAGAGGTAGAAATATACAGTACAAGAGAGTGAAAGAGGGAGAATACTAGTGAGAAAGGGCGAATGTTTGAAAGTGAGGGTGTGAAATAAAATGAGATTTGTCACTTGTCCTTGTGGCTTTAAAGATTTTCACTTCAATATTAAATAATCCCAAACGTTCATCAGGATTGTATTCTCTCTCTATTTCTGTAACACTTCCTCCTCTTCATCCCACTCTCTCGCCCTCTATCTCTCTCTCTCTCTCTTTTTTTCTCACTTTCTTTTGATTACATTCTAATCTGTTTGCTCTCTATGGAAGCCCTGCGTCATTCAATTCCCAGCACATCAATTTCCTTTCTGACTTATTGATTGACCGTTTGTCTTTCAATTCCATCCAAATGAGTCTCCATGGTTCTTCAGCTCACACCAATATATATCACACATACACTCATACTCACTCACACACACACATAGTAACATCATCAACACTGTGTCGACCAATCAGGTCACTGTTGACCACTCTATCTATCTATCTCTTTCTTTCTTTGTGTCTCCTCCGTTCTCCTTGGCTTCGAAGTCCAATTATTTATCATGTTTTAAGATTGCAGGGGATCCCAGGGAGATTGTTGTTGTTGCTAATGGTTGATGGTGATGTTGTGGTTGTTTTTGTTGTGGTTTTTGCTAATATTGTTGTTGCTATCGTTGATGGTGTTGCTGCTGCTGCTGCTTCTGTTGCCGCCTTCCTACTGCTTATTGTCAGCCGAAGTGTGTTCATAAATCACAGCTCGCTCAGTCTGTGGACTCGAGTGAACTGAATGGTCTTCTCACTCTCATTCTCTATCTCTCTCCCTCATTTAGTCTCACTCTCTCTCTCGCCACCCAACTGTCTCAATGTCTCGTCGGTAAGTGGTGATCCCTCGCCTCGACTCTCATCCATTGTTCGGCTCCGTTCAGTTGTCACATGGAAATAATTAGATTTCACTGCTCAGAATCTCTGGCATGAGTCTCGACCGCTCCAACCGACCGACCACATTTCACAGCCTCTGCCGACAACGTGTTGGCCTCAACGACAAACGACCCCCGACACCCGCCAATCGTCGAACGACAACCGTCAACCGACAGCCTCCGACCTCCTCCGTCTTCATCCTTCCTTCTGCTTCCTCCTCCTGTCTCCGCCTCCTTCATCTGGTGAATTGTCGCCATTCCCAAAGCAATTCCTCTCATTCTCGGCCTCATTCCCATCAGGACTAGGATTACTCCTCCCACACCACCTCATTCACTATGCCATATTCCTTTGGGAGGCGATCCGACAACCACAAGTCTCATGAGAAAAAGAGACGAAGCATTCGGTCCATGTGAGATGTGAGGAAATTAGCTTGATATTAGGTGAGAATTGGAGCTGAAACTATGTGTGGAAAGGGATTTCTACTCGCGAAGAATGAGAAAGCTCATCATAAATCATATAAAATTAACTATTAATCTCAAAACTAGGAAATCATTTTCACCAAGTGTTGAAAATTCCAGTCTCGAGATAATGGAAAATTCTCGTGTCGGCGATATTAAAGAAAATCACGATCACAGAAATATTTGCCAACCATCAATCGATTTCTGAGATTCACGTTGACTTCTTTGATTCGCCATCGAAAAATTGCGAAATCTGACATCGGTGGGATTTCGTGAAAGTTCAGCGAAGATTATGCAATGAATAAAAATCTATATATATATGAGGATATATCTATTGATCGATCCTCTTCATCACTTTGTGTCGGAATCGAAACCTCTTTCGATTTTCCATCAAAATTAATCGGCCTCGATGGCGACGAACGACGAGAGAGAGAAGGAGAAGGTGAGAGAGACACATTTTAAAAATTATGGTAAATCGGAAAGAGAGAGCGAGAGGTAAAGAGAGAAAGGTAAAGAAAAAAGGAGGGAAAGAGAAGGAGAGAGGAAAGAAGAACCGGGCGCATCTTCAACAATGAAATAAATTGCGAATGAAAATCGAGTGGAAATTGAAAAGCGAAAGGAAAACCAAGGCACGCGTCTGGTTGAATAATTGGCCGACGTGCAGCTGCATTTAGGCGGAGAGACAGACAGATGGAGTCAGTCCGGAGTCTGGCGGCTGGAGGTTGAGACCACGAGGAGCTGGGATTCAAGTTCAGCTGCCGCCGAGTGACGGAAGTCGCAGGTTTTTGGCGATTGTTATGCGGATGTGAAGACATTTTTCATGTTGGATTTGTTTTATTTGTATTGTTGTTATTTGAATTGTTGTAATTTTTCTCATTGTAATTTTTGTTATTTTTCTCCATGTGATTGTTGTTATTTTTCTTCAAATTATTTTTTTTTATTTTTCTCCATGTGATTGTTGTGATTTTTCTCCATATGATTGTTGTAATTTGTCTCCATGTGATCGTTGTGATTTTCCTCACTATGACTGTTGTACATTTTCTTGTTTTATTATGTTTTCATGTGATCGTTATCGAGCTGCTTAAATGAAGATCGTACAAGGAAGTCTCATGGAAGTTATTGTCTTATGAGGTTTCATGGGATTCGATTTTTTGGTCATCTGCAATTCACCATAATATAATTCACCATCGTATAATCGCAATTCACTACAGTAAAATCGCAAATTCACTGTAGTATAATTACGATTCACCATATTGTAATTGCATTGGACAAACACATGTCGTATACAATAATAATTTAGTTGTCAGTGCAGGAATCGAAACGACCACCATCTGCGGGAATCCGAAACTTGGACACTTGGTCAATAGTGGCCAACGACATGGGCAATTATTCAAAGTGGTTCGTATGCAGACAAATGAAGGAAACGACACCATCTTTAAACATGATTTTTAAACTCATTGGATCTGGAAACATGATTTTTAACTCATTGCATCGGGAACATGATTTTTAACTCACTGCAGGAAAAGCTAAAAAGTCTTGTCTTAATTACTGTCACAGCTAATACAAGTTGATGCCGTTGTTTTTAAGTGAATTTTAATTGCTCTCGTTGACCGTGTTGGGAGACGATCGGACATGAAGTGATTTTATGCCGACATTTAAAAAGGCATCGGAAGATCAACGGTGATCAATCAATGGGGAAGTTTCTCTGACAGGTTTTCACAGAGAAGACCGTGACGAGCTGATATTTTTGCAGGACTTTTCCAAATTTTTCGAATTTCCTCGAATTAAATTCTAAATGTTGCCAACTTTAATATATGAAAATTTTTAAAAATTTTACGAATTTATATATTTTTCAATATAGCTCAAATTTTGAAATTTTCGTCAAATATTTTATTTTTGCTAAATTTTTCAAAACTTTAAATTTTTGTCAAATGTTATATTTTTGACAAATTTTTACATGTTTCTTAAAATTTTAAATTTTTATCACATTAAAAATGTTTGTTTAATTTTGAAATTTTTTTCAATAGTCTGAATTTTTCTAATATTTTGGAATTTTTATAGATATTTTTAATTTTCTTTAATTTTTCTCAATTTATCTCAAAAATTTCAATTTTGATATAATTATTAAAATACTCAAAATATTCTCATGTATTTATAAACTAAATTGCTATAAGAAAATCTTCACTTCCCGTCGATTACAAAACATTTTCCTTCTCCTCGAAGAGTCTGGTAAATCAAAAGAAGCCATTCATAGACAAAGCAAACAACAGTTACAACAAATGGTACTGAAACAACAACATGGTGACTGCAACCACAACAACAATAAAACAATGGCATCAGCAACATTAGACAGACAACAAGCAACAGCAACAAAAACAAACGATAACAGGTCGACTGACTTCGCATCGCCCCGCAACGAGACCCGCCGTCGCTGTCACGCATGCGCAGCTGCCGAATGACGACAAAACTTAAGAGGATCCGAAAACCAGGCGCAGTTTCAATTGAGACGCCGTGGCCAACGGTACCACCAAAAACTTGGCCTAAACCCAGGCAACGACGGTAACCAAATCTTGGCTTAAAACAACGAACTGCGAAGACGAGAGGAAGCAATAAAAATCACGAGAAAGAAAAGTATGATATATGAAAATTTGTGAAAAAATAATTGAAGTGATGGAAGTGAAAAATCTAGAAAAGAGAGAATAATAAAAAGAGAACCGAATAAGAACAAGGAGTTCATTAAAAATCGAAGGCTTTCTAAAGACTTTAAATCTAAGTTAGAGGCTTGCCTTCGTTGACTTTTGTTTCCGCGTGTGTTTGTGTTTTGTGAGAAAAGTGTGAAAAGACTAATTTTTTTTTATTCCCTACTTCCTTGTGAAAACAAAATTTTCATACCAAAGTCACAAGAGACAGAAGCGACAGTGAATGATGATTGTTGGGAGCAGATGAAGACAATTACAAGAAGTGTGATTAAATAAAAATTATAACATTAGCTCAACTGTAAAATATATAACAACAAATACGTCTACTACAACTACTACAACAAACACAAAAACAACAATTCCAACTACAATAACAACAACTAGTGCTTCAACTCATCACCTCGATCTTCAAACAATTGCCACCAACTTCACTTCTTCTTCACGCTGAACTGCCAACCGAAGTTCAAAGCAATGGCTCGGAACGTGTTGCTGATCTCGGCACCAACAACATCATTTGTTGTTGTTGTTGCGGCTGCTGCTACCGTTGTGAGTATTTTTTTTTATGGTGCATTTAATAAATTATGGGGCGTAATTTGCAGCTAGTTTTTTCCCCTCTGTTTTTCCACTTCCTTTTTCGCATTGTTGCAATTATTTATTATGCAGCATTTTTTTAGACGTCATCTGATTGTTGTTGTTGCAGGTGATGGTTTTTGTTGTTTCTTCACTTGCTCTTGGTGAATGAATGATTGTTTTAGAGCTGAAAATGAAAGTGAAAAATTTTCTCATCCACTTGATCTGTTCACGTGTCAGCAGTTGTTGACTTTGACTTTTGGTTTTTTCTTCATCTTGATTTTTCATCTATGTTTTATTCATCATGTTTAATATATTTTCAAATAAATGTACATTTCACGACAGAGATATAGACAGACAGGTGCAGGAATGAGTGACATCAACGGACAGATGGACAAATAAGGAGTTGGCGAAATCATTTATAGAAATGGAGAATGAAGAAACACTTCAGGGTTGAATGGGATTCAATGAACTAGGAGCTTTTTTCTATATTTTCAAAACCTCACTAAGACCACCAGGATTCTGAAATCCACTTTTTGAACCTCGGTCCATGAATTCAAATCGATCCTCTCTCAAAATTTCATATGATACTTTCAACAAACATTCCAATGATCTTGATCGGATAACGAAGCTTCCAACTTCGTCCTCTCTCATCTCTGTCATTCTCCTCCTTCTCTTTCGATTTCGCCGATCACTTTCCTTTCATTATCTAACCGCAAGTTTCCTTCCATTGGCGAAAGTCGCGGAAATTCACGAGCTTTATCGAAAGGATTTTCGTGTATACAAATGTTTATATATACAACCATCAATATATAAAGCGATGACATAAAACCAGACATGAACATGTGAACATATGTATGTCCGTGATCATTATGTTATAACCGAATATATGTAAACTGATGAATTTGTACGTTGAACTTGAATTTGAGAAACCGGTCAGGATTCAGTCGACGTTGACTGGATCGAATTTTTTTGTCCGTTGTGGATTACGTGGTATCAGGGGAATTACGTGGAGTTGGAGGCATTACGTGGTGTCTTTGTATGACGTTAAGTTGAAGTTTTACGTGTTTAGTTTTTAGTCGTAGACATTTCTTTGCGGTTTTGTTGCCATGTTGGACTTTCTTTTGATTCATTAATGAAGCCACATCTATTGGGGATTTAAGAATTGTGTGTTGCTAGGAGTTTAGAAAGTGAATTCGGGAATGTTGGAAGAGATTTGTTGAATTAGAGAATGTTGAATTTGTAGAGAGAAACGAATTAGGGAAATTATACAGGAAAAATAATCACAGAACATAAGCTACAATATCTTCAGTAATATTGTATCAGCCTCTGAAGACCATTCAGAATGACTTTCTTTCATCTCTTCTTCATGATATGAATGGGACCCAGAGGACGACTTCAGGATGATGAAAACTGAACTGAGGAAACCATTTCACACCATGACAAGAGAGAGGAAGAGACAGAGATGAAGAATGAGACAGAGAAAGAGGAGGAATGAAAAGAGGACGGAGATTTTACGAGCTCTTCGACGAAATTTTACGACTGAACGACGAATGCAACCACGAGAAGGAAAATCACGACAGTCGTGGGTTGCAATATCAGGAAAATGCACCGAAAAAAGCCAAATAAAAGAAAATCTGCTTGATTATTGGAGTGAAGAAAGAGATGGAGAGAGGGGGACTAAAGGAAAGAGAGAGATATAGAGAGAGAGTGTGTATGATCGGAAGAGAAGTTATGGAAACCATTAGAAAAGCTTTGCTTCGAAGTTCATTTGAAAATCAATTCTCAACACGTTAGCATATTTTTCTCCACTTGTTCTTGTTGTTATTCGTATTTTTGTTATTGTCTTTATAGTTGTTTCCTATACGATATGTTGTTGTTGTTACCCTTGCCAAGTACACGAATGTGTGCGAATGAAATAGAGGAAGTGAGAGGGGAAATCATGTCATCATGCTCTGGTACATCCTTCGGTTTTACTGTCGATCGTAAAAATGCAACTTGATGGGGTTTCTCTTCCTCTTCTTTTCCAATTCACCTCTCCTTCCTTCTCCTGTATCCTATGACTCCGTTTGTCCTTCCGTTTCATGATCAGGATGTTCTTCGTGTTGCCTTCTCTAGGTCAGTAAACGCTTTTATTATCCTTTGTATCGGCGACAACAGGACATAAAAGTATTCTCAACCAGACTCTATTTTGCTCTCAGCCTTGGGAATGTGTTAAATACGCAGGATATAAAAATTCTTCCTTCCTTCCTCCTTCTTCGTCTTCTTCTGCTCCTATTTCCCCTTCTCTTCTATTTTTTTGCACTTTCCTGTGGTTTTCAAACGAATGTTTTTTATTGTTATATTTTTTGTTATTGTGTTGATATTGTTGTTATTCTTTGTTATTGTTTTTGTTGTTGTTACCATTTTATTACCTCCTTCTCAAATGACTCTCGAGCTGAACGGAATTGTTTTCATTTTGAAAATTGAACCAAGCCATTGTTTCGGTTTTTATTGTTGTTTTAAATTTTGTTGTATTTGTTGATGTTGTTTCTTTGCTATTGATAATGTTGTTGTATATTGTTGTTGTTGTTATTTTTATTGTTATTTTTTTGTATATTTTTTTTTTGTTTTTTATTGTTTTACATTTTTCTCGCCGGGATTTTAAAGAAGCTTTTAATGGAGTGGTTTCATTCTCGTTTCGCAGGATAATAAAATTTCACTCACATGAGTTTGTCGGATTTTCCTGTGATTTCTGCAGGTTCTGAAAAAAAAAATATTTCACAGAGATTTAGAAAAAAATTTCACAAATTAAATCAGAAAAAATATTCAAAATTTTTTAATAAAAAAATTATTATTAAAAATTAATAAATAAAAAGTTTTAATAAAATAATTAATTAATAAAAAATAACTCACAGTTTTAATTTTTTCCAAACATTATTTCTGTTTTTATTATTTTAAAATACATAATTTTGAAAACTTTTAACATTTAAATTTTTGAAAAATTTTTAAATTGAATCTAAAACAGAAATTGCATCAAATTATTTCGACCCATTAAAATACATTCGCATCTCCTCAACAAAGAAGAAGCGAAACAAATTAAATATTATTTTATCCTCGAACAATTGGGTTTCATATTCAATTTCCCAAAAACTTTCCGACGAGCGGAACGGAAAAGTTCGCTTTCGCATCGGAAACGCATCGAACAAGTTTCGTGGAATCGATTTATTCGCCAACGATCGCGGAAACGAACTGCAACCAACTTCGGTGGCCGATGATGATAATTGACTGTGTTCAACCGAGCAACAAACCAATCAATCCATCCGTCCGTCCATCAATCAATCGACGTCGAATTCGAATGCGAGAGTTCGATGGAATTTTTCGAAATTCAGATGAAGCAAAAGTTTTACGGCACAAAATTTCAACCATCAAAATAACCGAAACAACAGATTGGTCTAGATAACAAAAACAAAAAAGAACTGATTGCAACAACAATTAACGGACAACAACAAGCAAAATGATAGCAACAACAAACAAACTGAGAACAACAATTGATAGCAACAACAAAGTTAAAGCAACGAAAATCAGAACAAGAATACAATTTGGTGAAACAAATAGAAATTAAAAACGAAAAATAACAAGAGAAAATAACAACAGAAAACAACAATAAAAATAACAACAACAGATACAATAACAACAACACCAAGAGAACAAATGGCATCGTCGAAGTCGAAATGCGAAATTACAAACTTTTCTTGTAGAATTCGAGGAAAACAATTATGCAACAATTTTTCGCCATACCGTGCCGCAATCAATTAAAAAAGTTTTGGCCCAGTTTACGGTTTGTTTCCGCTTCCGTTTCGTGCTCGTTCGGATGCGATGGCCGAAATTGTGAGAAAGAGAGAGAGAGAGAGAGGGACAGAGGGACAGAGAGTGAGATAGAAGCACAGACAGCGAAATATAGAGAACGAAACAATGAAACAATTGCAAGCAGCTGCAATAAAAACAACAAAAGTGAAGGTCACATCAACACAACAACTCTATTCTATACCCATATCTCTCTCTCCCTCCCTCAAACTTGTTCTCCTTCCCTTACTCCATCCCTCTCTTTCTCTTTCATTTGCCAACCTTCTCTTTCTGTCGCCCGCTTCCGTTTTGCAATGAATTCGAGCTCCAACTTCAATTGAAACAATTGCCGAAATTTTCTCTCCTTGTAGTTATTGTCTTGTTGTTATTGTAAATATTACAAATTGCATTGTAAATAGTGAAATATACACAGACATTCCAGTGCACACACACACACATACACACACATCCATAGCATACAAACACTCATATATTCACATGAACCATCACTCGAATGCACACGAATGCCATTTTCATATCAATATCGAAATTAATCAGAAACAACTAGAGCTCCAATAGATAGAGGTCGCTACTTCCGTTTCCGGTGATTGTTTCACAGAACAATAAAGCAATGAAGAAGCAGGCGAAAACAATTACAACAATAAAAACAATCCCAATATTTGTGAGAAATTTTCAATAAAGTTTGCATTATGAGAAAATTATTGCAGAAAGAGAGGAAGAGAATGCGAGATAAAGAAAGATGTAGTATGAAACTTATATTGGAATTCATTAGAATTCCTTTTGTTTTTCTCTATATTGGAAACCATTGAAATTCTCACAAAAAAATACATTCAAATTCATTCGAATTCCTCTCAAAGATTTGTATTAAAAATCACTAAAAATCCTCTTATAATTCTTATATTAAATAATAATCCCATCCGAAATTTCGGACTTTCTCAAACCGCAAAAAATACATTCAAAAACCACATCTTCTCATCGTAGTATCATAAATTCATCAAAACTCTGACATAATGCCACATCATTAGCTCGAGGATCGTGATCGAAGACTACCAGGTGGCAACAGGCATGACGTATTAGCGAAAGTTGAAAATCAAAAAACAATGATAATAATGAAAATACGAAAAAGAAATAAGGAATAAAATTCACCAAATATGGTACCAAAATGCTGGCCATTAATAAAGTCCTCCAGGAAGTCAAGACGTAGATTTGTAAGAGACAATCAGATAGAGAGAAAGAGACAGAAAAACAGATTGAGAGAGACAGACAAGACAGAGACAGACAGAAAGACAAATTGCCTCACGCACAATGTGCAATAAACATAATCAATACCGTTAAATCAACTTGTTGCTTGCCAATTGTCAACAACATTTTGTCACAAATTGTTTAAATTGAATAAAAAATGCAATTTTTACAAAAGGAAATGAAATACCAAAATCAAGGGAATTACTGTAAGCGAGAAAGAGAAAGAAACATAAAGTACAGATCAAAAGAAATACTGAAACCAGAAAGAGTTGGAAAAAAAAGAAACTGGTTTCTGTGGTTGCTGATGAAGACAACAAGAAAACGACATTTTAATTAAATTAAAATTTTAAATTTTTTCATCAACTAATGAAGATTTTTTTTTCATTGATTTTTTTGCATGATTTTTTGCATAAAAATGAGAGATTTGGTGGGAACGGAAAATAAATTGAGGACAAGGAGAAAAACGTGGAGAATATTAGCATTGGATGGAAGGCGATTTAATTTTAAAGTAAATGAGATTTTAAATTAAATAAAACTTGAAACTTTAATAAGTTTATTCAAAATTAATGAAGAGACTTTAGGAGAAAGTCAAGATTGAAGTCTTGAGGAGATTTTACAGGTTATTCGATGAATGAATATGTTAAAATGTCAATCAAGGAGAATTCGAATAATTTCTTTAAAAAATTCGTACATAAATATATTTCTATTACTACGAGGGATACTTTTCACTCAATTTAAGAAGAAAACATTTTATAATTCTATGGCCAAAGTTTAACAAGACCTTTACCACTTTTAACTTTATTAACAACACCGCAAATAACAACAAAAATATGATGAAAATTTTTCCAATTTCAATTGGATATAAAGGAATTTTCTTTGAATTCAACGGCAACCGAAGTTTGATTAACTTAACAAGTTGTTAAGTAATATAATCAGCCAATAGCAACAAAGTATTATTACAAAATTAACAAAATCATTACGACAACAAAAATTATTACAAAAATATAAAATTATTACAATAATCATACCGAACAAACTCTATAACAACAACAAAATCCAATACAACATCATCGTTAACCAACAAAAAGTGACCACATCGCATTTAACCAACAATCCTCTTATTAGCCAAGTCCAAAGCCAGGCTCCCGGCCTGAGACGCGTGCGGAACCTGTTTTAAGAGGCGAGAGAAGAAGAAGGAAGGAAGGAAGGAAGGAGGAAGACAATGAAGAAGGAGAATATGCAGACAAAGAGATGAGAGAAAGAGAGAGAGAGAGAGAAAAGAAGGAAACTTGAAGACCAACAGGAGTTTGAGGTGAAGGAGAAAATTATGATGATGGTGGATGTGGATAGAGGTGACGACAAAGAAGAAGAAAAGCCAGAGCCCACGCCTTTGAGTGGGATTTCGCATAATATACAACAACAACAACAACTACAACAACCTGTTCGCTGGACTTATGACCAGACAAAGACAGAAACAACAACAACAATAATAACAACAACTACAAGGAAAATAACAACAACGACTTCAATGACGAAGATAGAGAAGAAATATCTGCGTAATGACTTTTGTGGTAGCCTTGGGTGAAAGTGAAAGCGTTTATTTCTGCGAGACTCTCTTCCTTCTCTCTCCCTCTCATTCTCAATCTCATTTCTCTCTCCCTTTATCTTCCTCTCTCACCCTCATTTTGATTTGTGGTGATTGCTTTTCTTTTCCGTGAGGGCGTTTGTGCGATTTGTTTACGGAAAGGTTAAAAGAGGCTCCCGAAGGCGATTCAATGACCCTGTGGCTAAGAAGGAAGGAAGTAATTTCTCGTCTTCTCCTTCTTCTTTTTCAGATGTGCCTCTCACTGCTGTCCGGGACGACGGAGGCTCAGAATCTGCCGCGTGTGCCATCCCTGGCGGCTTTTGCCACATATGAGGTGAGATTTTAATTTATTGAAATTATTTATTTTATTTTTAATAGCTTGTTACTATCTGTTATTATCATATTATTATTTATTATTTAAAGTTTGTGGTTTTCTTTCAATATAAATATCATGTATCTATCATCATTTTATTTTCCCATATTAATATTTATGTGAATTATTAGTTATATTTTCATAATTTGAATTGTTTTTATTTTCGTAATTTTTTATCAATTTTAGTTATTAATTTTTTATTATTTTAGTTATTTTCATATAATTTCAAAATTATTTAATTTTTTATTAATCTTATTTTAATACTATTTTTTGATTTAATTTTAAATTTTTTTTCATTTCTTCTCATCCCCCGACCCCGCAGGACATGCAGAGCTACATCGCCAACCGCGAGTTCCGCGGCCTGCGCCGCTTGGAAAATCCCACCGACGACTCCTACATCGATGCCTACAACCAGCACAACGAACAGAGGGCCCAAACCCCAGCCCTCGGGACGATTCCCCAACGATCGCGACGCCAGACGCACAACCGGAAGCTCCCGAGTGAGCCGAAGTTCTTTCGCTTCGACATCGCGGACGCGGTGGAGCCGAGCGACGAGGTCAAGGCGCTGATCCAGAAGCATCGGGGACGCGAGCTCGCATTGGCCGAGGAGGCGAACAAGGAGAAGGCAAGACCAACGACGAAGGTGGCTGGAGGCAGGAACGTGATGAAGATCGGTCGCGGTGGACGCAGCAAGCGAATGGCTCCGTCTCCAAGGCATCAATTCCAAGTGCAAATGATTCCCTTCGAGGTCTCGGACGCGAAGGAACCGAACGAGGAGACGCGGCGACTGATCAAAAGAATGCGAGCCCTGGAGTTGGACGAGTTGGCGAGGACGAAACGAACGCGAGGCTCGAACCGAGGCACGACGCCCGACTGGGGCGAGGTGATCTCGGGAAAGTCAGCGACAACAAGGACAACGACGACAACGACCACGACTTCGAGACCAATTAAAACAACTTCGACGCCTCCTTCGCCCTACAGTCGTCGTCAGAAGTTTCGCCCGAAGTCAGCTGCGTCGAGGACGAGGGTTCGACGATCGACGGCACCTCAGATGATTCGCTTCGAGCTGGAGGACGCCAAGGAGCCGGACGAGGGCATCAAGGCGCTGATCAAGCACGAGAGGGAGAGCAAGGAAATTAAGGATTTCAGAACATCTAATCAAGAGAATAAAGGGAATCAGGTGAATCATTTGAATCAATCGAAACAGGAAAGGCGAGTCAAACGATCCCTTGAAAACCGAAGAATCCTCGTCCAATCGCTCTGACAATGATGGAGCCCATGATGATCAGGTTTCTACCGATGAAGACTCCTCCGATTCGATCTCCGATCAAAGCAGCCACGAGAGCAAACGATTCTACGTCTACAAAGAGGCTCCGGGTTCAAAGAGTAAAGCGAAGATGAAGAAATCGATCAACAGCCTGCCGCAGGAGGTGCAAAAGGTGATCACACACCTGTTGAAGGACAACCAGGGCGCCAAGGCCTATGTGAAATATTTACCGGCGCAACAGATCGACTACAACAACCTCAAGACCTATGCGAACTTTGGAGGCGGCAGTGCGAAGTTGCTTCTGGGCCATCATCATCAACCTGTCTACGGGGCGAAGTTGTTGGGAGGAGGTGGAGGAGGCGGTGGTGGTGCCTTTGTGAAATACGCCGTTCAACCTGCTCTGGTCGTGGCCAAGGAGGCTCCGGTTCAGGTTCAGATCCACCCAGTTCCGGTGGTCGAGAAGGTCAGATATATTTACACCCCAGTGGCCGTGGCTGGAGGTGGTGGAGCAGGAGTTGCTGCTGAGGAGGTCCATCATCAATCACAAGGTTATGGACAAGGTCTGGGACATGGTCAGGGTCATGCTGATGCTCAAATTCATGCTCAAGCACAAGCTCAAGCTCATGCTCAGGCTCATGCTCAGGCTCAAGCACAGGCTCAAGCACATATTCAAGCTCAGGCTCAAGCTGAAGCTGAAGCTCAGGCTCATGCACAAATACAAGCCCAAGCGCAAGCTCACGCTCAATCTCATGCCCAAGCTCAAGTTCATGCTCAATCCCAGGCTCAAGCTCAAGCACAAGCTCACGCTCAATCCCAGGCTCAAGCCCAAGCTCATGCTCAATCTCAAGCCCAAGCTCACGTCTCCTCCTATCTCCCGCAGCACTACGCGCCCGTGGCTCCTCAAATTCATCAAATTTCGATTCCTGAGGGGGCCAACCACGGTCAAATTCAAGTCCAACCTCAAGCCCACGGCCACGCCCAACAAGCGACTGAAATTCTCCACACCTACACCGCCGACCTGTCGAACGTTCATCAGGAGCAAGAGGCGCCTGTTGCCCTCCATCACGTGGCCGCACCCCAGTTTCACTCGTCCCCAGCCGATCATCGATTGGAGGAAGAAGTCAATGGAGGACATGGAGTCAGTGGAGCTCATTTAGGAGCCCTTGGAGGCGTCGAACATGGTGGAGGAGGAGCAGGAGTTGAAACCTCCTTTGTTCCCGTCGAGCACTACAAGTATTTGTTGCCAGCCCAAGGACCCAATCATGGCCCAGGACCCGCTGGCCACGCCCCCGGACTCGCTGGCCACGCACCCGCCGCCCCCGTCATCAAGATCGAATACCACGCCCCCCCAGACACCCTCAAAGAGAACTACAAAGAACTCGCCGAATTCCAAGAGCTCTCGCAACTGATGGGGAAATCACCCGAGGATCAAATTCACGGCCTCACCTACCTCCTGGCCAAGGAGATGCAATCGAAGATGCAGCGCCAGAAACAGAACGAGGCTTCAGCTTCGGCTCCCTCAGGCCCAAGACCTCAGGACAACACGTCGCCAATTGTCTTCCACCAGGGCGGCGGAAGCGGAGCCGTTGCGAAGCCTCCGATCGTGGCACATGGAAATCTCGGGGTTCAACCAGGACGCCTCATCGGCATGGCCAAGACGAAGCAATACATCCCCATTGTGGATGCTGGGGGCGAGGCGAAGGCGGCCCCAGCAGCAGCTCCTGAACTCCAACAACTGATTCATCAGACTCCAGGTGAAGGTGTTGGTCTTGGTCACGGCCTCGGTCTCGGTCACTATGGCAGCAAGTTGGTGGGGAAGGTTCCGCCCCCCAGCTCCTTCGTCCAGTATGCTTTATCTTCTAACTACGACCACGGTGGAGTCGGAGGCGGTGGTGCCAAGGGTCAACAACTGGCGGCCCCCGTCTTCCATCACCAACCCCTCTACCATCAGATTCCACAAGGAGGCGGTGGCGAAGCCGGTGGTCACCAGGCTCATGGTGGATCAGGAGGAGGAGGTGGTGGAGCTCAGTTGCTCTTGGGCGTCCCCCATGTGGTGAAGGTGGACCACAGCGTGCAGTTTAGCGGTCAGGCGGCCCATGGAAATGAGGTGAGTCGAGATTTAGAAAGGACAAGAACGATGAAAATTTTAATATATGTATGTGTGATGAATCTATTGGTGATGATGATGAATTGTATGAGTTGATGCAATTTAGAAAATTATCCTGAATAAATTATTTTCCAACTATCAATATTTATCATATAAAATATGAAAAAATGTTGAAGAAAAAATATTTCATATTTTCTTGAATTTTCCCTATTAATTTTCCAATTTTTTGTTTGAATTGTTAATTGATATTAATGGTGTGTTTTTGATAATAATGAATATTATTGTGTTCAATTTTATTTCGTTTAAATGTATAATATTTTATTTTCTAGTATTTAATTTTGTTTTCTCCTCTTTCCCTTTCCATCCGTCTTCATTTCTTCTTTTGCTTTTCTCCTCTGTTGTCCCAAGTCAAAGGAATTCAATTATTCCCAACTGACTGCTTTACAATTAAGTCAATTTATTTCTTCCCGAACTCTGTCGAAGCCTGACGATTCCAGAATATTCCCTCAATTCGCCCAACTACCTCAACTCCTCACAATCCTAAGAAACTCTCGTCATCTCCCAAAAACCCACCTCTTGAACCCAATAACAATGACAACAACAATAACAATGACAACAACAATAACAATGACAACAATGGCAACAACAACAATTACGAGAAAAGCTCTTACCAACACTTTACGGCCACACCTCGTTAGGGTACAAAACGGATTCTCTTCCTCTCTATCTTTTCCTTGTCTACCCCTATCTCCCTCTCTCTTGTCTACTCCTCTCTCTCTCCCTCCTGTCGACCCTTCTCCCTCACTCAATTGGCGGGCAAAAACGCGAGATTCTTATTTTCCAATAAATAAAGCAAAGCAGCTTTGACAACGACAACAAAAACTGCAATAAAATGCATTAACAACAACAAGAAGAAAAAATAAAAACAAACAAACAGAAGAAACAAGAAACAGAAAAAAACAACTAACAACAACAACCAGAAACAACAAACACGATATCGAAGACGATGAAAACGACGCAGAAGTTCAATTCAACGAAACTAAAAATACTAGAGTGAAAGAGAACCAAAGTTCGAAAGAATGAGAGAGGGAGAGAAAAATACTATGAAAGAACTTGGTAGAAATTTCAGAAACTACAGGGAATTGAAAGAGAAGGAGACAAAATGGAGGGAGTCGAAATCGAAGGCAACGAGGACGTAAGCGAAAGAGTCGAAGGCGAAGAAAGAGACACAAATATAAGAAGGAGACAAAAATCGAAAAGGAGGCAAAAAGGGAGTATAAGAGAAAAAAAGAGGGATATGAAAGAGATGGGAGAAGAAAAGCTTCTGAAAATGCTCCATTTCAAAACAATTTTAAGTAGATTTCAACGCGACTTTCAGACGAAATGTCCTTTGGTATGCGGGCGAAAAGTGCGCTCATAAAGTTCTGATCTTGTTGTTGGGTTTTTCGTTCTTTGCGCAATTTTGTTTTTTCGAGATTTCTTATTTATTTATTTTTAGTTTTCATTTTTACGACATCCTCGGCTTTCACTATTTCTTCGCCATTTCCAATACAGTATAATTTAAAACAAATTATTTTTTTGGTTGTTATTTTTTACGTTATTAATTTTTTTTTTTTGGTTTTCTGTTTCTCAAAAATAATTTTTAATTTTTTTTTTTTTCTTATGAATATTTTTATCCGGTGTATTTTTCTTCCTTTAAATTTATTTTTATTTTTGTTTCCTGGAATTTGTATTTTTTTGTATATTCATTTTATTTTTCATTTTCTCGGTATTTTTCTTTTATTTTCACATCATTTTGTTTTTTGTTTAAATCATTTTGTTTTCCTATTTTGGCGAACTATTTCGGAAAAAGGAGCACAGCGAAAGCTCTTCCATAGTTCAGTTCAGCGACAACGACGAAATCTTCCTTGTCTCTACCTCGTCCTCCTTTTCATTTTCCACCCTCTCCTTCACTTCGTCCTCCCCCTCGACCACCACCTCGTGGTCCTTCTCTTTCGCATTATTTTCGTCGTCTCACTCAAACTCCTTGTCAATGCATTCATCTTCCAAGTCCTGGTCCTCGTCCGTCCCAAGTCTTCGTCTTCTGTCAACCTCATCGACATCATCCAAAACTTCTTCCTCCTCATCATCTTCATTTTCTTCTCCTTCATCTTCGCTTTCTTCTTCCTTTTCCTCATCTTCCTCGTCGCCATCTTCCTTCCGCGTCTCACGTCGTCCTCGTCCTCGTCGTCGTTGTCGCCGTCTGAAGCTGATGATGCTGTCAATAAGAATGTTCTTATAAATAGTTCTACATATATTTTCGAGTTCAAATTTTCACGACAGCACAGAGAATGGTCTTCTTCCCTCTCACTCTTCCATTTTCGTCCATCTCTTTCACTCCCTGAAAGGCGTTCCTCACGTTTATCGCTTCAGTCAGAATCGTCTCCGTGAAAGTTTTTTTCTTCCCGCTTTTGAGAATTTCCTCTCGCTCTCACTCTGTCTTCCTGATGCTGTCTCTTAATCCCTTTCCACAAATACCGAGAGAAAGCGAGAGAGGGAATGGATGAGAGAAAAGGCGAGAGAGAGAGAGGGAAATATATTTAGAAAGAGATGAAGCCAAATGGTTTTTGTTGTTCGTTGTCAAAGCGAAGACTTTTGGAAATTGTATTGACGAGTTTAATACAAGTGGAAGAAAAGTGTGCCTTGAAGGTGGGAGGGTCGAGGGGTCATGAGTGAAAGAGACGGAGGTTGGGGAAACCGGAAACGAAGGTAAAGTGCGGTAAAAAGGATGGGATTAGATTAAAAGAGAGAAAGAGCAGGACGAGAGAGTCGAAAGGGAATTGGGAGAAGTTTGAAAGAAGGCTTTAGAAAGTGACAAAGTGATAGAGAGAGAGAGAGAGAGAAGATTGAGAGAAAGAGAGTGAGAGATGTAGATAAATCATATGAATGAAGAGAAGACATTGACAGAAGGATAGTGAATGAAAAGGAAGAAAGATAGGTATGCAGGAAGAGTGAGTGAGAGATTGTGTTGAAGATGGACTTATTCAGGTACTTGAAAGGAGCTCAAGAAAGACTTCATTTGCTACCTTAGAAAGGAGAAATAGATTTAGTTGAATAGATTTAGATGACTAAATTTGGTTGACTTAATTTAGTTGACAAGGTTTCGTTCACAAAATTTTGTTGACTAGATTTGGTTGATTCGACTTGATTGACTAGATTTGACTTATTAGATTTGTATGAGAGGATAGGATTTTGAACAAAAACTAAGTCTAGCAAATTATTTCTAAAATGCTTTAAAATATTTTTTTTATAATTTCTTTAGACATTTAGGACAGTTGAAACATTAAATATTTTTATTATTGTCTATTTAAGTTAAATATTAAATTTTAAATATTAAAAACTATATATTATATTTTTGTTTTATTTTTTAATTTTAGGTCATTGGCCAAAAATTCTTAAGTCATAACTTAAATTTGTTTAAATAATATTTAATACATTAATTTCATTCCCCAAAACCTTTTGAAACCTGAGACCGTCGACAAAACTCTGATTACCATAGACCTTGGACTCAATAGACCCCAGCCGAGTCAAGTCAATGCACTTGGAAACCTTCGTTTAACGATATACCATCCCTAGAAAGAATCCTCTCGATTCCCTCTGGTCTCCACAACCCTAAGTTGAATGAGATTTCCATTATCCTCATCGGTGGAAATCTGCTTCTGGCAACGTTTTACGCAAATAATGAATACGTCTGCCTCAAATGCACACGGCGACACAACAACAACAAACAAACAAATAACAACAACAACTTCTATACAACAACAAACATTTAACAACAACCGACTCTTCTTCCACTTCTCTCTTTCCATTCACGACGTAATCGACATTGAAAATGTTTGTCGAACTTGAAAATTATTCGATTAAGTGCATTACCGGGGCTAGACATGGATAGGCAAGGATATTTGCAGGAATAAACATGGGAAGCGGGGACGGGGACAACAACAAGAAAAACAACAATAAATAGAACAACAACAAGGACGACAACCAGGACGATGACGACAACTATCCGCCTCCGTTGCCTGGGTACACGGCAAGTTCGCAAATGTCGATGCCTGTCCACGACTTTCGCAAAAAAGGAAAATCCGTCGACGATTTCCTCTTTTTACCTCTCTTCTTATGTTCTATCCTCTTCATACTCTGCTCTCTTTATCCTTGTCTATATTCATCCTTTTCTCTCTTCATCCCCTGCTCGCTTCATCCTCTTCTCTCTCCATCCTTTTCTCTTTCCATCCTCTTCTCTCTTCATCCGTTTTTCTCTACCAAACTCTTTCCATCGTCTGCTTTTCCTCGTTGCATCTCAGTCTTCTCACTAAATTTTGTTGCTGCAGATGTCGCCAAACGCTGGTCGTGCTCCAGCTGCTATAGTTGTTGTTGACATTGTTGTTGTTACCAACATAGTGCTGTTGTTGTCATGATATTGTGTTCCCGTCGATGCTAAGAAAATTGCACCAGACATCGTCGGCATCGGCATCGGAATAAGCTATGCAAATATGCTAATAGTTGTGTTATGTTCAAATTGATGGCACAGCGACAGCAACATGAGATGAGTTTAAACCGGAGTCTTCATCCCCTGGATTAGGGACCTTAGATCCCCAGCCTCCATACCCCTACATATCCCTAGATACCCTTCCCTACCCTTTGAAAATCTCGCATACGACACGATCTCGACTCGTTGGACCGAAGTCGGCGATAGGCCAAGAGCCTGGAACGTGTCTCGACGTCTTGTGTCGTGCCGATGTCTCCTTCTCACTCTCTTCTATCTCTCTCTCTCACTTCCTCCTTCATTGTCTCTCTTTCACTCTGTCTCCTTCACCTTCTCTCACTCACTCTCTCTCACCATTCGCTTCCATCGGTCTCTTGTCTGCTCGTTTTATTTGCATTGAGCTTTATTTGATGAGAATTTAAGAGCGAGACAATTTATAAAGACTTTCTAACGACGGCTTTCGTGGGGATGTGAGAATAAAAGAAAAAATTTAAAGGAAACAAGAGAAGGAAATAAAAGAAAAAGTTTGTAGAAAATAAACGAAGAAATTTTAGCAAAAAAAAACCAAAATATTAAGAAAATATAAGAAAAAGTTTGAAAAAGACTATAATAGAAGAAAGAGAAGAAAATATAGTTAGATATATTGAGACATTGAGAGGTGGATTTTATGCAAAAAAATAGAGAAAAATGTAGATTTTCAATGCTTCAAGTGATGGAGTTTTAACGATGTGCTTAAAATTGTGAAGAGTTTAAATATATTTTTAAACTACTTTATTTAGTTTACCTGTCTTTCTATCTTTCTCATTCACTTTCCTTACTTTATTCCCTTAAATTCGGAAATCACAGCCTGAGGCTTTAATCACTCATCATACAACTGTCGTCCTGTCTGTGTTCACCCTTTTTCTTTGGATCTTTCACTTCGTCTTCGCGCCTGATCATTGTCTTTGTTTCGTTCTTTCTCTGTCTCTCATTCTCTCTTTATCTCATTATCTCTTCTCTTTCATCTATATTCCCTCTCCTATATCTTTCTCCTCTCTTTCTAATTCATCTCTCTGCCTTCAGGTTTTAATGTTTATCTGTCCCATGTGAAGTCTGTCTTCATGTCTCACGGCGATGTCTGCTGCCGTTTGTCTCGCTGTCTATTGTCTTCTTGTTTGTCTCCACCTCTCTTATGTCCACTTTTTCCACTCTCTCTCTCTTCCCCACTCTCTCTCTCTTCCCCACTCTCTCTCTCTTCTCTACTCTCTCTCTCTCTCTTCTGTCCACGCTACATGTTCAAGGATTATAATGTTTTTCCAACCAAACACCAGATGTTTTAAGCTCTCGCTACAGCAGCGATTTCTCAAGACCCGTGCCACCGCAACATTGCTCCATCTCTGTCTCTATAGCTCTCTCCATCTCTCTTTAACCCTCTCTCCCTCTTCTACTTGTTGTCTAACTGTTTGTCTGTTAGTTTGCTGTTAAGTGGACAGACATGAAGAACCACTCGGCTGGACGGATATTTTATAACAACAACCACAAAGAGAGCAACGACGAGGATGATGAGAGGAATGAGGATGAAGAGAAGGACTACGATGACTATGACAACAACAACGATGACGACAACGACTAGGATGACGACAACAACAACGAACGATGACGACGACGACATGCGATTTATGCCGCATTTTATGCACCAAAATACACTCCATCCTCCCTCCCAGATCGTCTGATGCCCAATGCGTTTCCAGCCCAATGTTCTTTTCCTGTCTCTTTCTATCTTCCTTTGTCTATCTACCTCTCGTTCTCCCTCTCTCTCTCCCTCTTTCTCCCTCCTCTACTCGACCACACTCTTAACCATTGTTTCACGCTACTCTAATAGGCTTCGCCATCTCACTTCGGTCCCTGTCAACGTGTTAAACTCGTGCCTTGGTTTGACTTCGTCTCTTCGTTTCAAACAACCTCGGGCCCAACTTCACTCCATCTCTTTCTAACAGTCTTCTGGTGAACAATTCCCTCTCTTTTTTACTTTTCCTTCAAATTTCTCTCTCTCTCTCTCTCTTACTTTGCTACTTTTCCTTCAGATCTCGCTCACTTTATTCTCGTCTACCCGTTTTTTCCACTCTCCACCTTTTGAGTTCCCAAGCGTCCAACGTTCGTCTGCCCATCGTCCATTCGTCTGCCTGTCTGTCCATCATCCCCTCTGTTCATCCCTCCATTTGTCTGTCCGTCTCTCAGTTTGGTCGGCTGTTCGTCCAACCTTGCTTCCTGACTGACTACACGGGAATTTTTGCAGTTGTGTCCTTGTCTAGCTTTGGGCTGTTGAAAGGATTTCAACCGTCGACGTCCGGCTCCGGTTCTTATCATCATGATGATGATGATGATGACGATGACCATGTTGGCGAGAACGATGACGATGATGACATGGTATGAGTGACAACAATTTACCTCTGTCTCACTTGTTGTTGTAGTGGTTTTTGTTGTTCAAATTGTTGTTGTTCAAATTGTTGTTGACCATGAAAAGGACATGCTTTTGAACACTTGTAATGAGGCGACAACATGCCTGAACATGTCCCAGAGACACCGTCGACACGATTCTCGGATTGTGTGGGTTCGATTCGAGGATTCGTATGCGACAAAAAAATATATAATCTCAACGAAATATGTGTGTCTTTAGATGTGTGTGTATGTATTTAAACGAGGCTTCTCTAGTTAAATGAGAATTATTCAAATGCCAAGTGGTTCTCTTTGGAAGGTTGAGTGAGTGAGAGAGTGAGTGAGTGAGAAAGTGTGATGAAAGGTAGACAGTGGTGCAAAGAAAGTTGAGTGAAATTCAAGAAATTTGTGGAAGGAAATTAAATCAGAAATATGTACATATTTTTTATTTTTACTGGAATTAAATATTTTTGTATTGATTTTATTCTTTATTTTATTGAAATCAATTTATTATATTTAATTCTACTTTTTTCGCCAATGTAATTCTTTCAATGCATTTCAAAGTTCTACTGAAATACTAAATATAAAACAACTTTAAATTTTTCCAAAAAAATATTAAGGAATAATTTCAAACATGAAAAATTTTACTTACAAAGATTCATTTAAATAAAAATTAAAAAATTGGACATATATTCAAAATTCTGTATACATTTGGCATCATAGAGAATTTTCCCTTCTGTTGGACAATAAAGTTTTCGAAAACGGGAAGGCGCGGCCACATTCGAATGAATGAAACGTGCTCAACGCAAGATTTTCACGCTTCCACTGGCCACAGGTTCTCATGGGGTATGAGGAGCGGAAGCTGCAGGAGAGTTGATGAGGGAGAGGAAGAGTGGTATATGACGAAAAAGGAGAGAAGTAGATGAGTGAAAGAGGTGGATGAAAGGAAGTAGGAACGGTAGAAGAGGGGGAGGAAAAGGATAAGTGAGGGTTCGGTTAAACCGAGGCGCGTCCAAATTTTGACCGCAGGCTAAAAATATTGCTCTCTCGCTGTCGTCGACATTGTTGTTGTATTTATTGTTGTTTTTTTTTTTGTTGGTTTCGCTGCCACCGTATGAATATGAAGATGATGATAATCATGTTTTACTCATAATGAAGACAGGCGGTGAGGATATGTTAGTGTTGTTGTTATTGCTCATGTTGATGTTATGCCTAATGTTGTTCTTGTTGTTTTTGGCCAATTTTGTGCATCCACGTTTGCCTCTGATTGCCACGATGATTACGATGCGATTATGAGGCAACAATTTAGCGAATTTTCGGAATTCTGGCGAAAGGAAGACCAACAAATTGATGCGATTAGCTGTGAAAATGTACAGGATCTCCAAAGGACGATATCTCTGTCTCACTCTATCTTTGGTTTTCTCATTCAGTCTATCTTACTCTTGCTCATTCGTTGCCATATCCCTTCACTCTTCTCTCTCTCTTTCTGGTTTGTCCTGGGATGAACATAATTTTGGGGTTTCATATGACAGTGGACCACAAAACCAACAACAACTGCAACAACAATAACAGCGACCGCAATACTACAACAACAATCGGTGGAATATCTACAACAACAACATCGTGACAATAATGTTGATTTTCATCATCATCATAATCATCATTTCATTGCAATCAGTGGAGTTTTTGGTAGTGGAGTTTTTGGTAGTGAAACCAAACGATTCACGATTCAACAACGCAACCTTTCCAACCCAAACTCCATCGACCCAACCACCAACCATCTTCCCTCCATCTCCCCCACGCTCACCTCATTCCACCTCGAGTTGGTCAGAAAATCTCCTTCAACAGGAGAAAAATATTTGTTCGCTCACTTCGTTTTTTTCGAATTTAAAAACTTCCAACATTTTCGAGGTTTCCTGAACTCGTTGCGGTCTCCCCAAAATCATTCTGTCTCACTCTCTCTATCTCTATCTCCTTCTCCATCTTCCTCTCTCTCTCTCTCTTTCTGACCCTCTCTCATTGAGAAATCGGAGCACGTTTCTGCATCTGGTTGGCTGTTGGAATTGTGATTGAATTATCAGTTTGTTGACTTTTTGGCAAAACTGTCACCGTGGCGAGAAATATTCTACAAGAGTGACAAAAGAGAGTGACAAAGAAAAAAAGAGAGAGAGAGAGGGAAAATAAGAAAGAGATAATACAAAACTGCACACGATGTGTCCCTTCATTTTGGGAGTTATCGAAGTTTTTTAAATCAAATGAGCGGAGGTGAAACTTTTACTTTAACGAACGTGAGCGGTAGGGCTTTTGTTTCAAACGAAGGTGAGGACAAGTTGAAGGGCAAATAGAGGTGAAGATGGTGGTGAAGGATGTGGGAAAAGGAGGTGAAGAAAAAGGAGGTGAAGGAGAAGGTGGTGAAGGTGAATGAAAGAAGGTATAAGATAAGAAAGTGAAGAAATGAAGGTGTTGAAGAAAAAGGAGTTAAAAAACTTGTCCAAATTTGTTTTAAGGTTTTGAGAGAAATTTTAAAATCCCACAAGTTGTCTGAAGAAATTTGTGGAGAATCCTCAACGAACAGATGACAAATTAATGACACCAAATGTCCTTCCGAGAAGATATTATGAAGACATGGAGAAGAAATGTGGGAGGAGACTTTAAAAGTCCCACGAGAAGAACCTTAAAGAGAACCTTGAGAAGACCTTTAGAAGAACACTCAGAATAACATTGAAAAGACCTGCGACAAACCAAGAGAAGAATCTTTGTGAAGACCTGAGACAAATCTTGAGAAGACCTGAGACAAATCTTGAGAAGACCCTTGAGTAAATCATGCTCTCGTTAAAATCCCATTTACGACAACAACTTCCTTCACCCGCCCCATTTCAGGAGAGTCCGAAGGTCGCCTCTTTGACTTTTCCTCCCTCCGACCTCTTGAAAACCTCTGCTAGTTGGATCAATTACTCGAAATGACCTCAACATCATTCTCTAAATCATTTTCATCAACCCTCATACCTTTCTTTCCCTCATCCTATCATCCATCTGGGTCAATTTTTCCCCTTTAACCCTTCACTGACCGACCGCAAATGAGACCCCAATAAAGATTTCTCACCACTGAGGAGATTTTATCCCATGGAAATGGAAATAAATCTCCGAAAATTACGAGATTCCCACAATTGACTATGGTCAAAATCTGGAAATAAATCTTGTACATTTTATTGGTCATACACTGAGAAAAAATAAACAAAACTTCTTAAACAAAAACACAAGCTCATTATGATGACCGCAGACTCAGACAACCATTCTTGTATAGAAGAAAGAGGTTCATCAAAATTGAGAGAAAATCAAGGAAGTTGGGGCAAATTTGGGGTTGAAAGGGTTTTCCGGAGAGAGACATAAAAACAGGAATAATAAGAACAATAATAATAACGACAATAAGAATAACAACAATAAGAATAACAACAATAATAATAATAACAACAATAAGAATAACAAGAACAATTAGAATAACAAAAACAATAATAACATAAACAATAAAAACAATGAAAGCAATAATAATAACAACAGAGAAATTATCGCAGGCATCATTAGTCACCGCAAAAATCAAACACAAACGATTCACACCGCAGGCATTAACCATGATTAAAGAGCCAACAACGAGAGTCAGGGAGAAGGAGACAGAGAGAGCAAGTTATTGGGTGTGAGAAGGAGAAAGAACGAAAGGGTTCCGGATGTTGTAAGTGAGACAAAGAGAGAGTGAGAGAGAGAGAGAGAGAGATGGGTTGTGAGGGAAAGATCAAAAGGGACATCGACAAAGGATAACAATGAGAATAAATACAGGAACAATAAATAATAAAAGCAAAAACAATCATAAGAACACCAACAACATACATAATAATAGCAGCAACACAAATAAGAACAGCAACAAAAGCTCATAGGAACAACAAAAAATAATAACAACAACATTCAGAGAATCAACAACAACATAATTGCCAAGTGTTTGCCACATCCGTACCGAAAGGCAACAATTATGCAAAACAACATCAAAGGCAACAATCTTGTATTTTGTTGTTGTCGTTTTTGTTGTTCTATTGCTGATGATGTGGTTGTTGTGTTTCTTGTTGTTTTTGTTAATCAATTGTTAATAACAAGCAAGCAACAACATCAAGAGCAACAAATGAACGAACGAACGAACAAGTTTGCAATCAAGCATAAAGAAAATTTCTATTTTATTTCCATATCATTGTTGTTGGTGTTTCTTGTTATTATTGTTGTTCTTGTACCACTTTTATGCTGCCGGACTTCATTCTAATGTTGCAGAGATCTTGGTGGAATATTCTATTTTTCATTTATATTTGTCTTTTTTACCTTTTTGTTCCTTCTCCCGCTTGATTAGCTGCCGACGATGGCAAAGGATTCGCTTCAGGGCTCTGCCAAGAGGTTAATTTCCCTTATTTACCTCATCTCTATCTCCTGATTTTCTTCCACCACTTCTCCTTCCTCTACTCCTTCTCCTTCCTCTTTTCATCCTCATTCAGGCAACACCGCTCAGCCTGTGGCAACATTTGAGCCCCACTAACTGCGCCATCTGTTGAGAGAAAAGAAAAAAGAAAATGAGAAAAAAATTATTTTGTTTACAAATTACAGAACTCAAGTGAAGCCAATAAGAAGCAAAGAAACGATGACCAAAGGGAAGGTGGGAGAGAGAAAGAGAAGGCAATAGTGAAGAGAGGAGGTGGCAAAGAAACACAAGGCATTGGTCATCAGAGAAGGGGAGATTGTGGGGGGGAAAAGGATGAAAAATGAATCGAGAACAGGAAATCCTTTTGAGCGTTTCCTTTGAGTGTTCAGTGAGCTGTTGATGTTGTTATGGTTGTTGTTGTCGTTATTGTGTTTGTTGTTGTTATTCTTGTGATTGTTATTCTTGTGATTATAGTTGTTGTCATTCTTGTTGTTGTTGTTGTTATTATCATTGTCATTGTAGTTGTTCTCGCAGAGCTTTTCTTCTGGTTTCGTTTCTATGGTAATTGTTGTTGATCTTACAAAGAACTTTCTTGCAGCTTGATACAATATTGTACCTAAACATTGTTGTTGTCATGGTAGGTAATGTTGTTGTTGTTGATGTTCTTGTTTTTTGTTATTGTTTTCCTTATTCTTTATTGTGTTTATTCCTCAAACAATCGCATCACTTGTCACCTGTCTCAAAGACTTCGACAACAAATCCTCGTCTTTCCTCCTCTATAGGATTAAATTTACAATAAAAATAACTGCAAGGACATCTTCGAGATGATGAAGAAGAAGGAGAATCAAGTATTTTCGTCCTTGTTGAAGGCTTAAATGACGACCTGAGTGGATCCTTCAATAGAATTTTCTCTAGAATTCTTGGATTAAATACTTTATTTTCTTTTTATTGAATCATTGAAACCTTTCAAAGGCAAAGAGGATGATGAGGAAGAAGAAGAAAAGGGGAAACGTTTCCTTATTCAAAAAGAAATAGAAAGAGACAAGAATCTGCTCTCATTTCCTATGATCAAAAGCTTTACTTTTAAATTTTTTACTCCTCCATACTTTTTGGCTCTAATGTAAAAATAAAATACGGCTGCCTAAAAGTTGGCAATAAATTTCGGCGATTAATTAACAACACAAACGCCCGCATTGGCAACGCTGGCGCATGCAAATTTTTGATTAAAATGCTAGAGCTTACATGAGACAAGAGACAAATAGAGATGAGAAGAAGAACCAAAAGGGGAAGCAAAATGAATAAAGGAAGACAGAGAAAGAAGCGATGGTATGAAAGAGAAAGAAACAGATGGAAGAAAGAGACAAGAGGATGAGGATGAATCGTCTGCATTGCGGATGAAACATGCAGACATCTTTTTTCATTCTTCCCTCATGTCTACATCTCGATTTCATTCCTCGTTCTTCCTTTATCTCCTCAACTCTTCCTTCTCTTTATCTTCTCCCACCTTCTCATTTTCTTCGCCTAGTTCTTTTATTTCCTTTTTCTTCTTTTCCTTTCTCTCGTCTTGCAAAAAACATTCTTCTAATTACGATGACTCTCGACGCGGGTAAAATGAAATTTATTGCTTCGAGACTGATGTTGGTGCTGCAATAACAACAACAACAACAATTACAAGAAAAAGAATAATTACATGAACCACAATAACACTTGTAACAACAACAACAAATACCACAACAACATCAACTGAAGCAGCATCAATGAAAGCAATGAATCAAAGCATGTTGGTGATTGCCTACATGAGTGGAATTCTAAATGGGAAATTTTTATTTTTTATTATCTCCTCTAAAAGTGCAGTAAAGAGAATTTTTTGTTGTCTTCTCTGTCTTACTAATTTTTCCATCAATTAAAAAACGTTTTTCTTTCGTTCTTAGAAATTCGATCTTCATTTAGAAATGTTGGGACATATTGTTTTACATCATATTTTTCTTTTTAATTTGGTTTATTTACTTATTATTTTTTTGATACTAATATTTTTTGATATTTGAATTTTTTTCAAAATTTTTATTTTTTTATTTTATAAAATTTTTAATTTTATAAAATCACCTGTTATTTCTTTGAATGTAATTTTTTTTTTAATTATTAACTTCTTAGTTCAATTTTTTACTAATTTTCCTTTGAGAAATGTTTTAATATTGAATTTATTTCTAATAATTTTAGTAATTTAGAGTTTTCTACACATTTTGAAGTTTTTCAAGATTCTCTCCCTTTTCATGTTACTTCCTCCCCTTCGTTCATTCCATTCATTCCTGTTTTTCAATTCATTCTGTCGCTGTCTGTCAACGTCTATCCGTGGCTGTGACTAGACACGAAGTCGCCCAAAAGTATGCAATGAGATGCAAAGAAAAGCATTTGGCGAATTCCTTTCCGCCATGCGAAGGTTTCGTAGGCGAGACATTAAACGATCGGAAGTAGAATGTGATGGTGGGAGAAGGTGAGATAATGTAGAAAAGAAAGCAAGGAAAGGATCCTGAAAAGGTCGAAGGAAGGGAAAAATTGCACCAGACGACAGGATGCGAGCAGCGAACGAAGGACACACCTTGAGCTGCTCCCGCTGAGCGATGGAGCTTAAGAATGTATGCGAGTATGTTGTGTATTTGTTTGTGTATTGTGTGTATGTGTCTTATGTGTGATTGTCTGTTGTGTGAGAGAGTGTTTGTGTGCGATGTTCATGTTGCTGTCATTCACACTGTCTTCAGTGAGTGACAACTGCAACAAAAACAACAATAGTGACATCAACAACTGCAGACAATATTGCAATCATTTGCAATTTAACATCAAAAACAACAATGATAAAAAAAAAACACCTTAAACAGCAGCAACAACAACACTTTTGGTAGCAACAACACCTTCAGTGACAACAACAACTCCTTCAGTGACAACAACAAACACCTCCCAACAACAACTCGAATTGAATTCACTCCTGAAATCAAATAAAATCCATCTGTTGTCAACACTGTTTGCTGGAAAATCCAAGGAAATTGTTGCAAATACAACCTGACAGTTGGACGCAAACAAACAAAAAAAATATTAAAAGAAATAATACAAAGAATACAATATATAAAAACAATAACAACAACAACAGGCATAACAGGAATTGTTGACAACAAAAAAATCTGTTGTTGTCGTCGTCGGTTGTTCGTGGTTCGTGGACGAGATTTGAAATGGTTTTTGTCGATGTTGGGAATTTTCTCTTGATAGAGTTCAGTGTTATTATGATTGTTGTTGTTCTCATTGTTGTCATTGCTTTCTTTGTTGCTGATATTGCCTTTTTTGTTGTTGAAATTGCCGTCTTTGTTGTTTATATTGTAGTCGTTTTTACTCTTATTTCATTTTTTGTTTGTTGATCTGTTGTTATTTTCAAAATGGTTGTTATTGTTAAATTATTGTTGTTATATTTTTATTGTTGATATTTTTCCATCATTCTTGTTGTTGACAATTTTTTTTCTTATTATTGCATCACGCTTTGCATTAACGCAAACGTGTTAAATGCAAAATTTCATATCTTTCGCAATTTCATTTCCGTTTCCGGTCAGAATTCTGATTTGTATCTTGGTTCTCTTTTTCTCTCACTCTCTTCCTCTCACTCACTCTCTCTCTTTCTCTCTAAGCCCAACAATTTTTAATAAATCCTTGCTTTTTATATTTTCATGTTTATTTCTTGTCCTTTGCAAAAAATTGCTTCGTGACGTCTTCAACGATGTTTCTTCGTCTCCTTCTCTCTTATAGTTTTTTTCGATCTCTTTTTCTCTGTTTCTTTTCCTTCTTCTCACTCTCTCTCTCTCTTCATCTCACTCTCTTTCTTTTCCTCCTATCTCAATGCACTTAACCTTTCCTTCTCTCGTTTTTCACCCTCTCTCTCTCTTTTAATTTTGCATTTCTTTCCGTGTTGCTTCTGAGAGGTCCTTCCGTGTTGTTGTTGACATTGACATTGCGATAATAATCTGGCAACATCGTATGCCCCCTTCTTTATATGTGTGTGTTTGTGTGTGTGTGTGAAAGTCTTGCTCTTGTACGTGCCTCTTTCCCCAGAGACCGTTGATGTTTGTGCAACTCTGTTTTCAATATTGCACGTGACGTCTCCGATGTTTCTTAACTGTCTTTTATTAAAATATATCTCTTTCTCTCTCTCTCTCTCTCGTGATCTTGCTCTCTTGGGAAAACTGAGGACTAAGGAGGGAATTTCATTTTGAGAACTTTAATTCAGAGAAATACTAGTACTTCAATTTAAATTTTAACAAATTTATTTTCCCAAAAATTAAACAAATTTGATTACAGAAATTTAACAAAAGAGAAGAAAAAATTGTTTACATTCAAGCGAATTATTTTTTGTCTTGTTGATCACCGGAAAATAATGAAAAAGTCAATCAATTGTCTGCCATGTTCTCAAATTGAATTACCAATCATTTGAACCAAGAGACCAACTGAATTAAAAGCGTAAAAACATTTAAATTAAATTATCAATATAATAAATTACTGGTAGAAAAATTGTAAATTAATGAACAACAACAAAAAGGAAATCATGTTTTTATTCCACACATCAGTCGATGCGATGGACAAAATATTTATGAGCAAACAATCAGCAGTCGAAGAATGAAAATAATTATAATGAACTTATTCAGGAATTAATATGAACGGAAAACAAGGGGAAAATTATAAAAATGGATATACAAAAATTAATAAAAACAAAATACAAAGAACAAAATAAAAAAAATATATATAACTATGTTTTGAATTTCTAATAATACATTAAATATAACAAACGAAAAATTATATGAATATAACAAACAAATTAAAAAAAAAAATGAATTTAAAAAAAAACAATATATAAAAATATATTATAAATTTACAAAAAAAATATAAATATATAGAAATATATTGAAAGAGAATATATTTTTAATATTAATATTTTTTGATTAATTTTTGTTTTTTGTAATTATTTATTTTTGGTTGTGTTTTAATTTTTTATATAGTTTACTACTTTTTATTTAAATCTTTTTTATAACTCCGATGTTGTTTTGACATTCTGAATATATTTTTTATATCCATCATGTATTTCTCCAGTATTCAGTGTGCCTTCAACTTATTGAACTGAACCGAATAAACTGACAGAATGTCCTCATGACCCTCCATCCAGCCATCAATTCTTCCTTCTCTCTTCCTCAGCGACACTCTCTTCTTCTTCTCACACTTCAATCACATCCAATATTCCCTTTCCTTCTCTCAATATTCACATATCATTGCAATTTCATCATCTTTTTCTCTCTTTCTTGTTCTCTCTCTCATTTCATTTCATTTGCTTTCATTTCATTTCAGCTGCAATACGCCTCAAAGTATGCATTCGGCTATCGTATACGGGACTTTCATACGGGAAATGATTTTGGCCACAAACAAAATCGTGACCGAGACGGCGTGACGCGAGGTCAATATCACATTTTATTGCCGGACGGACGGATACAGAATGTCATTTATCATGCGGACGACTCGGGATTCCACGCCGATGTCAGCTTCGAGACCGGACACTGAGTGCAATTTGGTCTCGCATTTATTTTTCAACTTCTTTTTGTCTCTCTTTTTTCTCCTCTCCCTCTCTGTCAATCCCAATTTCACTCTTCGAGTTTTATTATTCTGAGATTTCTCTTCTCTCTTTTGTGATTAAATTTTATCCTTCTCTCCCTATGTTGTATTTTATGCGATGTTTAAATATTCTTATTTTATTTTATTTCATTTATTTTACATTTCATATTTCACAAATTCATATTCATAAAAGTCTCGCGATTATATTTATTTATGAAGGTTTGTATTAACTTTAGTCGTAAGTTCTTGTTCAAAGTTTTAAGTTATTTCCAATGAGTCTTTACAAGTGCAATATTTTAATATTATTTTTTGCAGAAAACCTTTTAAAAAAAAAATAAAAAATAATAAATTCTGAAATGCGATTTTTATTTATTGGAATTTTTGAATTTGGGAACAATTTTATTTGTGTATAATTCTAAAATTCTTTAAAAGATTTTACTGAATATAATCAGCATAAAATCGTATATATTATCGAGAACTAATAAAATCGGTTTTTAATTCTCCGGCTGCCTCTTAATAAACACATCCACTGAGTTCTATAGCCCCAAAACACACAATGTTTTCGCATAGATTATTATTTTTGTACATCGTTGCCAATTAACGACATGTCACACGTCATATTTTAGCAACGAAATCGATGAGACGGAAAAACGAGTCGCCGTTTAGTCAGAGCGAGACGGGCAGCTGGCCGGGAATCGCTTAATAATCGCCAGCTAATAGCATAATTTACGATGTGATTCATTAAAATCAACATCTAGGTAATTTCCATTTTACATAAGCACAGTTAGGCCCACGTACACACAAACAAACACACACACACATGTGAGTGACATGTGTGAATGTGTTTATGTGAAACACAAATAAACGCCAGAGGCTGGAAAATATGTTGCTACGTGATATGATGGAAGAGAAAAAAATCTCTGATTACTTCGGGATGTTTATCGCGAGTGATGAAGGTGGGGAGAGAAAGGGTTAAGGGTTTATGGATAAAAAAGAAGAAGTATGTGATTTAATAAAATTACCAGAATAAAATTATCATAATAAAATCAAAGTAAAAATAAAAAAAGTCAATTTTAAAATACATCCGTCGACGATCATTATTTTCATGACTTCCAAAACACACCTCAAAATCTCGAAAAAAATTAAAATTCTTGAATTTATTGTGTGGGAAGGAATCGTTTAAATTATGGTAAATGACAAGTACTTGTTGTGGCAATAAAAAAAATATGTTGTGACAATGGCAAACAAAAGCTTATTTAAATCGAAACAACGAAGCTTTGCCAACTACACCAATAATACTATAACAACAACAATATTAAAATTAATCCGATAACTTACCATCAATTGCATTTGATTTTATATGCAAATTTTAGTCATGGCAAAAATGTGAAAATCAACTACATACATAGAATAAATGTAATAAAATAGTAAAATAATGTAATAAAATAGTGAAATAATGTCAGCCAGAAATAAAAAAAAAATATGTCACATTACAATAACCGCAACAGCAACAACAACAACTACAACAAGAACATAATAAATTGACACTTAACATGTGATTAGCAAAAAAAAAAAGCTTGGCTTCATTAAATGTTTGCATGTAAATATATTTTGAGAAGCAAGAACAAAATATTTACATCAAAAATAGCAACAACAATAAAAACTACAACAATAAAAAATAATACAACTACCAGAAAAAATACAACTTCTCTGAAAAATACGAAAACTAAAAAATATTACAATAACTAAAACACAATCATTGCAATTGTTTATGTCTCATGTTTAACATATTTTTGCAATAATAATAATTTTTTATCGAAATTTATTCTTGCCACTATTTCGATTTTTTTTTTTTTTTCATTCATTCATTGTTCTTTTATTTATTTTTGTATGGTTATTTATTTTTTTATTTTTAATTTTCTTATTGAAAAACTATGAATAAATATAGTATGAAGGAAAAATTTATGAATGACTTTCAGTATGAGAATATTTTCCAGAAACTATTCATATGAATGATGGAATATACATATGTATTTCCGCAAAGATCTCTGTCTGTCTGTATCATGTTTACGTAATTTTAGCAAAATGATGTTTGTATTGAAACCTTGAAATTCATAAGTTTTTTAATTAAAAAATTAAATGAACGTTGTATCGCTCGCAGTGAAAACAAATGATTTGCATGTTATTTTATTATCGTTCACAACTTTGTGTTGTTTTGTTGCAGTTTTTGTTGTTGTTGTTTTACTCATTTAGCAACCACTTTCGCTAGAGCAAAAAGAAAAAAAAATTAAATTAAAACCGCAGACACCGCCCAATAACAACAAGAACAAGAGAAATAATTATAACAACAAATTTAACGTTGCCGCCCATGCAGAGAGTGAAGAGTGGAAAAAATAAATAAATTATCATCCACTTCACGCTTTTCTGGAGCAAATCCAAAATTGATTATTAATTCAGAGGCCACAACAACAAAAAATTAATAAAAGTATAAAAGCATAAAAACTATAACATAAACAAAGTCTCGAGAAAAGTAAATTATAAAACAATAAAATTATAACGACAAAATAAATAAAAATCAGCATAACAGTGAAAATAAAATAATATTAAAAAATTAAAAATGTACAAAATGATCCCAGAAGAGAGTATCCACAACAAAATAGTAACAGCAACAACATATCAATAACAACAAAATTTCAACAACAAAATAACAACAACAAGATCATAAATAAAACACACGATTAGCACAATTAAAACAAATTTTCAATTGAATTCAGAAAATTTTGCAAATTTCCCCCAAAATATTCAAACGAATCTGTGTATAAGTGTGCGCTTGTATGATGTATAAGTGTGTGTGTGTGTTTGAGTTCGGTAAATATGACCACCGTAATAACGGACACCTCAACCAAAACCCCGCCCACCTCCAACACCAACAACCATTCATCCACCACTCGATCCACACCCACACATGGACACAAAGTCACATCCGCTCGAGTGGCGTTCGTATGAAAATGTTTCGCTCAATTTTAACGGTACTTTGCGTTAATTGAATGCGGGTCACGGTTGAATTAATCCGTTGGAAAATATGAAAAATTATCCCCCCCCCCCCTTTGTTTGGGCATCATCAACCAAATGTGAAGCGGTGAAAGTCGTTGGAATGTTTCTAATTCGCAATATTTTCCAAAATTTCGGAAATTTCCAAACAAAAACGAAACGATTCTCTGAGCTTTAAAACGATTAGAGGATGCTCGAAATGAGAGATTGTTGGGGGTTTTCCATATTTAGGGGGTTTGTCACACGATTGGTAACGAGGATTAAATTTTTAGATTTCAAATTTCAACTAAAACTACTTCTGAAAAAAAATTTTATATAATTTTCCTTAATTGATTCCAAAATATTTCACTCGAGATTTTTATAGTTTTTGTTTTTAAATTATTCAATATTTTATTATATTTATTTTTATATTTGTCTCCTTTAAATATATATTTTACAACTCCAACTTCAACGACGTCTTCAGAAATTCCTCGTTATTTTCACTCACTTTTCTTCTCTTTACATTCTCTTGTCATCTCTTTCCCTCACCTCTCCCCTCTCTTTCACCCACCTCTTCTTTACTCTTTCCCTCGCCTTGTTATTTGCGGTGTTTGAAATGTCCATGCGACGTGTTTTCGATGCAGTTGTGAAAATATTTCATATTCATAACTCAAATCGCTATAAATAAGCCAGGATACACTCACATATGAAGAGTGAGAGAAAGAGAAAAAATACACACACACATGGGACACGTACGCTCACAGATAGAGGGAATTGACAGACACACACACACAAACTCATACTCAAACACACTCATACAAGAACACCATCGCAATGGAAAACAAATGAAATTTCGATTCGACTCTGGTGCGCGCGTCATATTAAGGAAAACCAAGCGAAAACTCAATATTTGACGTGACCTCAATGACAGATGAAGTTTATGAATTTGACGTTCATTGCATTATCGCCATCTCGCTCTGGTTCGAAACGGGCACTAAATGCGTTGGCGTGAGGTGGGAGTGAGAGAGAAAACGTATGATGGACGCTGTCTTCAGAGCTTTACGTGGTTACAATAGCGAGAAAGAGGGGGAGAGAGAGAGAGTCATACAGGGAGAAAGAGAAAAGAAAGACCGAAGTCTCGACGTGAAAAGAAAATAATACAAGAACGAGAAAATAGATAAAGATAAATTAGAATGGAAGAGAAAATTACATCATACAAATAAATAATAAAAAAAGCAGAAATATATAATAAAATAAAAATATATGACAATGTAATCAAAATGAGAAAAATAATATAATAAGAAAAAAAATTATAATAAAAAAAAATATAAAAATTTATAAAAAATTATGAACAATTTTGAAATGATTAATACAAACAAAATAATACAAAAAAATATATGAAAAGAAAATGGAAAAAATATACTACGAATAAGAGAGAAAAATGTTGAACAAAGGAAAATACAAATTAAATAAATTCTCAGAAGCATTTCATATTTTTTCCACGAATTCAAGACCACAAAAATCATCAGCGGAAAATTGACAACAAAAATCTTCGAAAAATTGTCAATAAATAAAAGAGAAAATTCCATGATCAGGTGTCAGAAAAACAATTCGAACATGGCGCATACAGCTGTCAATTGCTTGTCACTTCTCACAGAGGGAGAGAGAGAGAGAGAGTGAGTAGGATACAGTGAGAAAATAAATCGTTTAAATTCCACCGCAATTGAATTTTCTCTTTTCAATTTTTCACTTTTCTCTCTCGCAATAGTTCGCAACTTTTATTGTTTGCTTTTTTGTTTCTGGTTTTTTTAAAGAGATTTTTCTTAAGCTCTTGCGAATTTTAATTTTCTCATTTTCCCATTATCCCGGCTTGTTATCCCTGAAATTATGCAACGCTTTTAATGTAGCGCGCACAAAGCTCCCGTTCCTATTATAGTCAGGTTCAAAGAACGTCTTCTTCCTCTCGCTTGCTCTCTCTCTCGACCTCTCTCACTCACTCTCAATCTCCCCTTCTCTTTTCCCTCGCTCTTTCGCGACATCGACCTCCGTCCCTTTGGCCTTCAACTTCCATCCCTTTGGCTGCTGAACCTTCTATCGTTATTTCTTTATCACTTTCTTTCCCTTTCAACCTCTTACTCACTCTCTCCCTTGATGACCCTCCCTTGCTCTCTCTCTCTCTCTACATCTTTCTCTCTCCGTCTCTCTTTACAGCTTTTCGCCGCTTTATTTGCTCGACACTTAAACAAACGGACATAAATTAAACATTATTTGCTCGAGAGCAGCCGGACCCAGGAACACGCGGACCACGAAAGCAAGACCCAAAGACAGAGCGAGGGAGGTAGAGAGCAGAGAGAGCAAGAGAGAGAAGAGAAGGTCCTGGTTAAGCGCACAAAAGCCACCAGTGTTGCCAACCTAACTAACTAACATTCCACTTAATGACCCCAAAAATTATGACATTTTAATTTAAAATGCAATTTCAAATGAGAGGAGCCTGGCCGCACGTTGCCGTGGCTATGAAAGAGATAGAGACACTAGAAAGAGAAGGAGAAGAACAAGGAAGAAGGCGACACGAGGACGGTTGCAGCTGTTGACATTGTTGTTGTTGTTATCGTAGGGCTTAAAAATTGAGGGAAGAGAAAAAATAGGGAAAAGGATAAAGTAAAATGATAAAAAGAATATGAGGACGAAAAGGGAGATGGATAGATAAAATCCCAAGGAGAGAAAGATGAGGAGAGATAGAGAATGGAGAGAATAGAGACAATTGAATGGGGTTCGGTGTCGGCAAACAATTAAAAGCATCAAGAAATTTTATGAAAATCGCACCTCATTAAAAGCGAAAAGCGCTTTTTTGTGGTTACAACAACGATAAAAACACAAGAAACAACAAAGACAACAACAACAACAACAACAGCAACATCAACAGTAACAACAAAAATGGAGATAGTAAAGAATGAACAAAATTCCATTGCAGCTTTTTAGGAGATTAAGCCACGACGATAGTGGAACAGATAAGTAAAAGAAAAGCTCAAATGAAGGGTGAATTGAGGAAAAGCAGAGAAGTTAAGGAAGAGGGAGAGAAGGGAATAAGGAAAAAGAATAGAAGAGAAAGACGACGGAGAGAGAGTCAGAAGGTGTCGGTGAATGGAAATTCCCCACGATTTGCAATGGTTGCAGTTGCCAGAAAAGGTTTTAATTTCAGAGAATCATTCGTTTGAAGCAGATGATCCGACGTAATTAATGTTAACCGGAGGATTAGGAAAGGGAGTGGGATGAAATTAAGGCGAATGAGTGTGAAAAGGATAAAGAGAGTACAAAGAAGCAGTTTTAGTCATGAGAAAGTCATTGAATGGAGGTAATTAAAGGAAAGTAAAATAGTGTAAATATCATTTTTTTTATTTAGAGTGAAAATAAAATAATTATAGTAAATAAAAAAAATATATTTAAAAAGTATTAAAATTGTAAAAAATTTATTATAATCGCAAAAATATAATTACAAATATTAACAAAAAAAATATTTTCTAAATTGTAAAAAAATATTTAATTACGAATTTTTAAAGAAATAATTCAACACAATAAACAACGAGTTAAAAAAATATTTCCAATTAGGGAATTACTGAATTAGAAAAATAACTAAAAACAAAGAAAAAAAATCCAAATTCGATTGCCAAAATATCGATCACGTGCCAAAGCAATCAAGGTTTACCCCATCCCTTATTTCCCCCTCCACCATCCACTTGATGAAATCGAAAGCCTCCTCATCCGAAACCGAACGGCTTCTTACAAATGTCGGAACTACTTGAAGCCCACCAAGAGAGACGAACAACAACAACAAACCTAGAGGAATGAAGAAAAAAACCGTAGAATGAGAAAAAACTAGATGAGATTTCGAGTTCAAAGGCCTCCGACGATCTGTCCGTCTGTCTGTCTGTCTGCCGAGAGACAAGACAAGACAGTTGATTCTAGACATCCGCGTACTTCACAACAAACCCCAATAAAGAACCCTAGAGCAACAAAAAAAAGTCAAACATAAGCAGCATAAACAATGGGATAAGAGAATAAATAACAAAAAACATACATAAAACAAAAAAATAAAAGCACAAAAAAAAAAAGAAAAATACACAGAAACAGAATAGAAAAAATTACAAGAACTAATAATAATAAACAACAAGAACAAGTCAAACCAATAGCAAAAACTATTTATGCCAAAATTCTGAAGTAATAACCATTTTTAACCAAGAACAAGTAGATTTTTGTATCATAGCAGGAGTTGAGGGAGAAGGAGAGAGATAGATAGAGTGAGAGAGAGGGAGATATAAGACAGCAGACACCGACGATCCTCATATGGAGTAGATCAAACAGTTTTTTTCTCAGGTTCAAAAGTTGTCGGCGGGTCTCATGATGAAGAAGAACAACAAGAAGATGTTTCTGCCGCCAGGTTGGGATTCAATTAGAAGCGAATTGAATGGCAGAATCCAGCTAGGCATAACGGTAATAGAATAAAAACAACAACAATAAAAACAATAACAAAAACAATAACAAAAACAATAACAAAATAAAAAAATATTTAAAAACGATAATGAAAATGAGCAAAAAACAAAAGATGGAACAACATTATGTAGATAGAAGAAGAGTAAAAAAAAATATTGGATCGAAACGAAAAAAAAACATGTGATGGATAGGAAGAAAAAACATGAGTGGGAAGAAGAAGTAAAAAACAAGATAAGCCAAAAACAGGAGAAGCAAAAACTAGGTGAGTAAAAAACTGACGAGTGGAAGAAGACAAGAACAAAAAATGAACTGAAAATAAACTACACAAATAAAAAGAAATAAACTACAATAACAACAACGAGAAAAGTTGTCTGGAAAAACGGAGCTGATCTGGTAACATTCTTTAAGCCGAGAGCACAAAGCGAAAACCAGGTTGAAAACTAATACAACAAAAACAACAGTTCCAAGCAACATCAAGAACAACAACAAAATACAAACAACAAAAAAAATAACAAGAAGAAGAACATGAACTAAAAACAACAATAATTACAAAAACAAAAATGAGAACAATAACAACAATGAACAATGAGCCAAAGAGAATACCAAGAAATTGTGAAGATTTTTGCTTTTGCTTTTAAAGGCCAACTTCACAGCCGCAAACAGATAACAACAACAATAAAAACAACGGCACAAGAACAATAGCAACATTAACAAATAGTAACAACATCAAATTACAACAACAACAACAACAATAAGAACCACTACAACCACCATAAAGAGTTTACAACAACAAGAAAACACCATTAGAATATGCACCTTTCGCGTAAACTCCAAGAAGACACAGATCAGAAGAGGATGGGAGAGAGATCAAGAGAGAGAGAGAGATCAAGAGCGAGAGAGAGAGGAAGAGAACAAGGTAAAGAAGTCTAACAGAGAGAGTGTGAGAGAGATGGCAAAGATGGTCTTGTTTCTCTCTTGTGACCTCATGGCGGTTTGGCTTCATTAAGGGAATTCTCATTAGTTTCAAAATAACAACATCATTTTCACAGCCATCATCAACAACGAAAGGAACTTCATTAGTAACTCCAAGAACTTCATCAGCAACTCTTGGAACATCATCAGCATCTCTTGGAACATTATTACTAAAACTTGGATCATAATTTTCTATAGTAATGATAATAGAAATCATTCTTATTATAATAATTTTGTCAGTAGTAAATTTTTTTAAATTAAATTATGAACTTTAACTGAAAACTTAGTCATGTTTTAAAAATAAATATTTCGTCATATTCACCTTTATCTTCGTTATTCTGATCATCATTCAAAAAGGAGTGAACATTATAATTTTCATAATTTTCTTGTAATTATCACCTTGCAATTATCATCATTTTATGAAAACCATAATAAAACCGATTCTCATCATCTGATATCTTTATAATCTATATCATAATAATTATTTTCCTCATGGTTCTCTTCTCCATCATTCTAGTCCTCATCACCATCTTATTCCTCATCCATCATTATCGTCTCCATCATCATCTTCTTCATCTCATCATCATCTTTAACATCATCATCTTCTTCATCATATCATCATCTCCTTCATCATCATCTCGTGCAGCACGCGATGATGCCGAGTTGATCTTTCGTTGTCGATCAGATCAAAGCGAGCCGGGAAATTGAAATGAAAATGAAAGGGAAACAACACAAAGAACAGGTTGAATGAGCGAAGGAATGAATGACTAAACGTGCGGCTGACTAAACGAATGACTGCATGAACAACTGAAAGACTGAATGAATGGATAATTAGACAGATGAACGGATGGGCTGGTGAGTGTTAATGGTGGGATTCCGTGCAAACGCAATCGATTGAAAGGAAAACTTTGCGGCTTCTTAGAAAATGCGCAATGAATGCAAGCGATTATGGCAAAGAGTTCTGTGAACGAAGATAGCTGGAAAATAAGATAGAAATAAATCTAATATAAAGATAAATGAGAAATCTAATATAAAGAAAAATTGTATTTTTATCAAATTCTAAAAAGGAGGAATCAATTTACTATTTTTTTTGGAAGTTATTTTGTACAAATTTAATTTTTTTATGAAATTTTTATTATTTTGAAAAAATTATAATAAATCCATAATTCTCCACAAGAATTGCCCAAGAAGTCAAGTGGCTGCCCTTAATGAAGCCCTTCTAAATTCGACTCCTGAAGTTCATGCGAGATCGTGATCTCCACGAACCATCAACAGGTAGATTGTCGAGAAAAAATACGTTTTATTGACATTTACTAAGGAGACCAAACCAAAGGGTTTCCGCACGTTCCATGATTCCGTCGAAATCTCAACAGGTCTCGTGGCATGCAATTAGTGACAAAAATACCTCAAATAACGACGATTCTTTGGCGAAATCCCAGCAATAATGACAAAAGCAACAACAAGAACCATTTTAGTAATAGCTTCATCTAAACTATAATGATGACAAAAACAACAATAGCAGGAGATAAATTGTTACCTCTCAAAATCAATTACCCTTCAATGAAGAAGAGGAAGGAGAAGATTGGGTGGAAGGAGAATGAGAAGAAGTGGAAGGAAAAATCTCAGCTCAACTTTGGATGTCTTAATTTGGATGAAGAACTTTCGTGTTATTGTTTATGGTGTTGTTGTTACAGGTATTGTTGTAAGTGGTGTTGTTGTTGTTGAGAGGGTTGAATGAAGTTTTCAAGAAATTGCAATGACTTTTCGACAACGTCAATAATAGCAACAATTACAACGACAATCACAACACCAACAACAATAACAATAACCTGTCACTATTGCGAGCAAAAATGGGGATCAGTGAGAAGCAACAAGAACAACAAAAGCAGTGAGAAACCCAACAACAACAACTATAAGAATTCCAACAACAAAAATGAGAATGATATCAACAACATGAAGGAACAAAAATTTAAAGGGATTGTCAAAAGTATGCAATCGAAATGAAATCTAACATTTTCAAAAATGACATTTTCCACCATGACTTTAGAAAATCATCGACAACTATAATCACAACAATAATAATAACAATAAAACAACAAAATAATAAAAGTAAAAAATAAAAACAAGAAGAAAACAACAACAAAATAACAATAATATAAAAATAATTAAACTAAAATCAACCTAAAGAATATCAACAACATATAATACAAAAAAAAATTAAATAAATAATAAAAAATCGAAATAAAAACTACTCATAAAAACTAAAACTATTTCAGTGTGGAAAACCCAAAACAACAACAAACTATAGCACCAATCACAACAACTCGATCGCTCTCGCTCGCTCTCCACAAGAACATGGAATTATTTCGTACGTGCCAGACGAAGGCCCAGACGCGACCACAACGACGACGACGTCGACTTCCACGGTTGGAGTCTCCAAGAAGCTCCAGTTTGGCAAAAGGTCGTCCTCTCACCTCGCCTCCAATCGATCTACAGCCACCGGGATTTTTTGATGAAGTGGAGGAGGGGGCGGTGGGCAGATCCCACACTTCACATCGCATGCATTATTTTCCAATCAAGAGATCAGCGAAGGAAATTTATGACCTGTCCGTCCGGCGGTGTCTGAAGATCACTCTCAGATCTCTTCATCGCTGGATCTTTGTCTATAGATCTTCGTCTGTGGATTTCTGTCTTTAAATTACTGTCTAGGATTTCTCTCTGTAAATCTCTGTCTATGGATCTTTTATTCCATCGATTTCCTACCATGGAATTCTGTCTATTGATCACCGTCTGTCTTTTGATCTTTCTGTCAATGGGTTTTTCTATCGTTCCCTTTAAGGCCCTGCAACTCCTGGAATTCACCGTAAAATCGATTCAATCATCGATCGATTGCCGATTGCAGAAAAAGAGAAAAAAAACCCATTGCTCAATTTTAATTCCAGATTTCTTTCTTTAATTTATTTGACGTTAATTTTTTTTGATATTTTTAAATCAATTATATTTTATTTTAATTTGTATTTTTCTGGAATTGTTTCACTTTTAATGAACTTTAGTGTTTCTTTCCCTTTCCATCTATTTTTTTGAATTTGTATTTTTCCATTGATCTTTTAAAATTTAGTCTTCACACTTTTATTTTTAATTCTTCTGACGTCTTTGGTTACACCTAGTCCATGTTTGACCTCTGGCTCACCCCCTCGTGCACCATCATCGCTCAGTCGTTCCTTCCTCACTCATCTCCCTCTCTCTCGCTCATCCCTCTCTCTCTCTTTGAGCCCGCCTTCAGGTGATTTATTGGAGATCACAACGCCTTTCGATAGGCATTTTTCCTGCAACCCGGTCTGTCTGGGTTTGGTCTAAGCAAGTGTCCGTCCTTCGTCTTGGTCTATCGATCCGACTATCGTTCGTCTAGCTCTCCATCTGTCGATCCGACTGACTGTCTGTCGATCTGCCTGCTTCTCCATCCGTCTGTCTAAACGTCTGGCCGTCCGTCTGTCTGTTTGGCCGTCTGCAAATGGTCCGCATGCCATTGGTAAAGGCCATGTTGCACTCATAATGTGTCTTAAATGCTATTTGCGGCATCAATAAAATCATTTATAAATACATATATATTTCTGCCTCGAGTTATGGGAGTTTTATTTTTGTTATTATTCTTCAAGCATTCGTTGTCGTTTTTGATTTTTCTTATTGGTTATTTTTGTTATTACCGTTGTTCTTTTGTGTTCTTCTCTTCTCTGGCTTCATCTTTGATTTTTTTCTTCTCCTTCTTCTATCGTCTGGCATCGAGTGCAATATTGTTGATGTTGTTTTTGTTGTGGTCGCCAATTTTGTTGTCTCAGTTGTTGATGTTCATATTGTTGTTGTTGTTGCTCTTGTAACTGCAATTGTTGTAGACAAAGGAGTGAACAGCAGGTAGTTCGTTGTTGTTGTTGTTATTGCTGTTATTCGCTTCGATTCGCCTCAGTTCAGTTCCTGACTTCTCTGTCGGCGTTGCCAGAGAAGTGCGGGAGAAGCCTCGAACTGGGTCTGGGCGCACGCACAGTGGGACTCATGCTTAAATTCATATTTTGTAGATTTATTCTTATTCCAAATAATGTATTATTCATGATTTTTTATTCATTTGTTTTATTCTTTTTTATATATTTGGTTTTCAATCGAATCGACTTTTTCCGATTTTATTTTCATCACACTATCCCACTGTACCTCGTGCTCTACAATCCTGGTATTAAAAGAAACTCCAAAAGAGCGAAATATTGTTCTTTATTGTGCATGTTGTTGTTATTAATGTTGTTTTTTTCGGTATTTGTCTTCTTGTTATAGTTGTTATTTTTGTTCTTCTTCTTGTTTTTTGTGTTTTTTCTTTAGATATTGTTGCAGTTGAATTCTTTGTAGTTGTTGTTGTTGAGTTTAGTTACTATTGTTGCCATTGTTGCTGAAGTCTGAAATGTTTGTTGTTGATTTAGAATTTCATGCAATCCGTTGGCGGCAACATGCGACGACAACAAACATACACACACTGACAACATGAGACACTCTCACTTAGACTGATGTCATCAAAGACACACATACAAGAACACCAAAACGCCAACACACACTCAACACAAAATGTCAAATAAGGCACAAAACACGGTGAAGTCGAAACAGATGGCGTTGAGGAGCGTCGGGTTACGAAGGAGAGATCGAGAGGGGCTGAAAACATGAGCGAGAGGAAGAAGGAGGACGGACGGGAGAAGGAGAGCGAGAGGGAGAAAGAAAAGAAGTGTTAGAGGGCGAAGTGAAGTTGCAGTGATGTTTCGAATTTTCTGGATCCACTTCCCAGACTCACTGTGGCTAAAGTTGTGATCGGATTTGGACTAACCAAACTGCAAAAGAAAGAAGAGGATCTCCCCGTTCGTTTGCACCCGGCCGCTGCTTTCTATCCCGACTGAGACAGATTTCATAGCTAATTTTCGACATGAAAACTTCAAGTCGTCATATCTCCCCATTTGAAGAGATTTCGCGATTTTAGGCGAATCTGAGTACTACTTAAAAAATTTTCAAAAATCGATTTTTCGAAGTTTCTGGGTCCACTTCCCGGACTCACTGTGGCTAAAGTTGTGATCGGATTTGGACGAACCAAATCAATTGTGAAAGAGGAGGATCTTCCCGTTCGTTTGCACCCGGCCGCTGCTTTCTATCCCGACTGAGACAGATTTCATAGCTAATTTTCGACATGAAAACTTCAAGTCGTCATATCTCCGCCATTTGAAGAGATTTCGCGATTTTAGGCGAATCTGAGTACTACTTAAAAAATTTTCAAAAATCGATTTTTCGAAATTTCTGGGTCCACTTCCCGGACTCACTGTGGCTAAAGTTGTGAGCGGATTTGGACGAACCAAACTGCAAAAGAAAGAAGAGGATCTCCCCGTTCGTTTGCACCCGGCCGCTGCTTTCTATCCCGACTGAGACAGATTTCATAGCTAATTTTCGACATGAAAACTTCAAGTCGTCATATCTCCGCCATTTGAAGAGATTTCGCGATTTTAGGCGAATCTGAGTACTACTTAAAAAATTTTCAAAAATCGATTTTTCGAAAGTTTCTGGGTCCACTTCCCGGACTCACTGTGGCTAAAGTTGTGATCGGATTTGGACGAACCAAACTGCAAATGAAAGAAGGAGGATCTCCCCGTTCGTTTGCACCCGGCCGCTGCTTTCTATCCCGACTGAGACAGATTTCATAGCTAATTTTCGACATGAAAACTTCAAGTCGTCATATCTCCGCCATTTGAAGAGATTTCGCGATTTTAGGCGAATCTGAGTACTACTTAAAAAATTTTCAAAAATCGATTTTTCGAAATTTCTGGGTCCACTTCCCGGACTCACTGTGGCTAAAGTTGTGATCGGATTTGGACGAACCAAACTGCAAAAGAAAGAAGAGGATCTCCCCGTTCGTTTGCACCCGGCCGCTGCTTTCTATCCCGACTGAGACAGATTTCATAGCTAATTTTCGACATGAAAACTTCAAGTCGTCATATCTCCGCCATTTGAAGAGATTTCGCGATTTTAGGCGAATCTGAGTACTACTTAAAAAATTTCAAAAATCGATTTTTCGAAATTTCTGGGTCCACTTCCCGGACTCACTGTGGCTAAAGTTGTGATCGGATTTGGACGAACCAAACTGCAAAAGAAAGAAGAGGATCTCCCCGTTCGTTTGCACCCGGCCGCTGCTTTCTATCCCGACTGAGACAGATTTCATAGCTAATTTTCGACATGAAAACTTCAAGTCGTCATATCTCCGCCATTTGAAGAGATTTCGCGATTTTAGGCGAATCTGAGTACTACTTAAAAAATTTTCAAAAATCGATTTTTCGAAATTTCTGGGTCCACTTCCCGGACTCACTGTGGCTAAAGTTGTGATCGGATTTGGACGAACCAAACTGCAAAAGAAAGAAGAGGATCTCCCCGTTCGTTTGCACCCGGCCGCTGCTTTCTATCCCGACTGAGACAGATTTCATAGCTAATTTTCGACATGAAAACTTCAAGTCGTCATATCTCCGCCATTTGAAGAGATTTCGCGATTTTAGGCGAATCTGAGTACTACTTAAAAAATTTTCAAAAATCGATTTTTCGAAATTTCTGGGTCCACTTCCCGGACTCACTGTGGCTAAAGTTGTGATCGGATTTGGACGAACCAAACTGCAAAAGAAAGAAGAGGATCTCCCCGTTCGTTTGCACCCGGCCGCTGCTTTCTATCCCGACTGAGACAGATTTCATAGCTAATTTTCGACATGAAAACTTCAAGTCGTCATATCTCCGCCATTTGAAGAGATTTCGCGATTTTAGGCGAATCTGAGTACTACTTAAAAATTTTCAAAAATCGATTTTTCGAAATTTCTGGGTCCACTTCCCGGACTCACTGTGGCTAAAGTTGTGATCGGATTTGGACGAACCAAACTGCAAAAGAAAGAAGAGGATCTCCCCGTTCGTTTGCACCCGGCCGCTGCTTTCTATCCCGACTGAGACAGATTTCATAGCTAATTTTCGACATGAAAACTTCAAGTCGTCATATCTCCGCCATTTGAAGAGATTTCGCGATTTTAGGCGAATCTGAGTACTACTTAAAAAATTTTCAAAAATCGATTTTTCGAAATTTCTGGGTCCACTTCCCGGACTCACTGTGGCTAAAGTTGTGATCGGATTTGGACGAACCAAACTGCAAAAGAAAGAAGAGGATCTCCCCGTTCGTTTGCACCCGGCCGCTGCTTTCTATCCCGACTGAGACAAATTTCATAGCTAATTTTCGACATGAAAACTTCAAGTCGTCATATCTCCGCTATTTGAAGAGATTTCGCGATTTTAGGCGAATCTGAGTACTACTTAAAATTTCAAAAATCGATTTTTCTAAATTTCTGGGTCCACTTCCCGGACTCACTGTGGCTAAAGTTGTGATCGGATTGGACGAACCAAACTGCAAAAGAAAGAAGAGGATCTCCCCGTTCGTTTGCACCCGGCCGCTGCTTTCTATCCCGACTGAGACAGATTTCATAGCTAATTTTCGACATGAAAACTTCAAGTCGTCATATCTCCGCCATTTGAAGAGATTTCGCGATTTTAGGCGAATCTGAGTACTACTTAAAAAATTTTCAAAAATCGATTTTTCGAAATTTCTGGGTCCACTTCCCGGACTCACTGTGGCTAAAGTTGTGATCGGATTTGGACGAACCAAACTGCAAAAGAAAGAAGAGGATCTCCCCGTTCGTTTGCACCCGGCCGCTGCTTTCTATCCCGACTGAGACAGATTTCATAGCTAATTTTCGACATGAAAACTTCAAGTCGTCATATCTCCGCCATTTGAAGAGATTTCGCGATTTTAGGCGAATCTGAGTACTACTTAAAAAATTTTCAAAAATCGATTTTTCGAAATTTCTGGGTCCACTTCCCGGACTCACTGTGGCTAAAGTTGTGATCGGATTTGGACGAACCAAACTGCAAAAGAAAGAAGAGGATCTCCCCGTTCGTTTGCACCCGGCCGCTGCTTTCTATCCCGACTGAGACAGATTTCATAGCTAATTTTCGACATGAAAACTTCAAGTCGTCATATCTCCGCCATTTGAAGAGATTTCGCGATTTTAGGCGAATCTGAGTACTACTTAAAAAATTTTCAAAAATCGATTTTTCGAAATTTCTGGGTCCACTTCCCGGACTCACTGTGGCTAAAGTTGTGATCGGATTTGGACGAACCAAACTGCAAAAGAAAGAAGAGGATCTCCCCGTTCGTTTGCACCCGGCCGCTGCTTTCTATCCCGACTGAGACAGATTTCATAGCTAATTTTCGACATGAAAACTTCAAGTCGTCATATCTCCGCCATTTGAAGAGATTTCGCGATTTTAGGCGAATCTGAGTACTACTTAAAAAATTTTCAAAAATCGATTTTTCGAAATTTCTGGGTCCACTTCCCGGACTCACTGTGGCTAAAGTTGTGATCGGATTTGGACGAACCAAACTGCAAAAGAAAGAAGAGGATCTCCCCGTTCGTTTGCACCTGGCCGCTGCTTTCTATCCCGTCTGAGACAGATTTCATAGCTAATTTTCGACATGAAAACTTCAAGTCGTCATATCTCCGCCATTTGAAGAGATTTCGCGATTTTAGGCGAATCTGAGTACTACTTAAAAAGTTTTCAAAAATCGATTTTTCGAAATTTCTGGGTCCACTTCCCGGACTCACTGTGGCTAAAGTTGTGATCGGATTTGGACGAACCAAATCAATTGTGAAAGAGGAGGATCTTCCCGTTCGTTTGCACCCGGCCGCTGCTTTCTATCCCGACTGAGACAGATTTCATAGCTAATTTTCGACATGAAAACTTCAAGTCGTCATATCTCCGCCATTTGAAGAGATTTCGCGATTTTAGGCGAATCTGAGTACTACTTAAAAAATTTTCAAAAATCGATTTTTCGAAATTTCTGGGTCCACTTCCCGGACTCACTGTGGCTAAAGTTGTGATCGGATTTGGACGAACCAAACTGCAAAAGAAAGAAGAGGATCTCCCCGTTCGTTTGCACCCGGCCGCTGCTTTCTATCCCGACTGAGACAGATTTCATAGCTAATTTTCGACATGAAAACTTCAAGTCGTCATATCTCCGCCATTTGAAGAGATTTCGCGATTTTAGGCGAATCTGAGTACTACTTAAAATTTCAAAAATCGATTTTTCGAAATTTCTGGGTCCACTTCCCGGACTCACTGTGGCTAAAGTTGTGATCGGATTTGGACGAACCAAACTGCAAAAGAAAGAAGAGGATCTCCCCGTTCGTTTGCACCCGGCCGCTGCTTTCTATCCCGACTGAGACAGATTTCATAGCTAATTTTCGACATGAAAACTTCAAGTCGTCATATCTCCGCCATTTGAAGAGATTTCGCGATTTTAGGCGAATCTGAGTACTACTTAAAAAATTTTCAAAAATCGATTTTTCGAAATTTCTGGGTCCACTTCCCGGACTCACTGTGGCTAAAGTTGTGATCGGATTTGGACGAACCAAACTGCAAAAGAAAGAAGAGGATCTCCCCGTTCGTTTGCACCCGGCCGCTGCTTTCTATCCCGACTGAGACAGATTTCATAGCTAATTTTCGACATGAAAACTTCAAGTCGTCATATCTCCGCCATTTGAAGAGATTTCGCGATTTTAGGCGAATCTGAGTACTACTTAAAAAATTTTCAAAAATCGATTTTTCGAAATTTCTGGGTCCACTTCCCGGACTCACTGTGGCTAAAGTTGTGATCGGATTTGGACGAACCAAACTGCAAAAGAAAGAAGAGGATCTCCCCGTTCGTTTGCACCCGGCCGCTGCTTTCTATCCCGACTGAGACAGATTTCATAGCTAATTTTCGACATGAAAACTTCAAGTCGTCATATCTCCGCCATTTGAAGAGATTTCGCGATTTTAGGCGAATCTGAGTACTACTTAAAAAATTTTCAAAAATCGATTTTTCGAAATTTCTGGGTCCACTTCCCGGACTCACTGTGGCTAAAGTTGTGATCGGATTTGGACGAACCAAACTGCAAAAGAAAGAAGAGGATCTCCCCGTTCGTTTGCACCCGGCCGCTGCTTTCTATCCCGACTGAGACAGATTTCATAGCTAATTTTCGACATGAAAACTTCAAGTCGTCATATCTCCGCCATTTGAAGAGATTTCGCGATTTTAGGCGAATCTGAGTACTACTTAAAAAATTTTCAAAAATCGATTTTTCGAAATTTCTGGGTCCACTTCCCGGACTCACTGCTGGCTAAAGTTGTGATCGGATTTGGACGAACCAAACTGCAAAAGAAAGAAGAGGATCTCCCCGTTCGTTTGCACCCGGCCGCTGCTTTCTATCCCGACTGAGACAGATTTCATAGCTAATTTTCGACATGAAAACTTCAAGTCGTCATATCTCCCCCATTTGAAGAGATTTCGCGATTTTAGGCGAATCTGAGTACTACTTAAAAAATTTTCAAAAATCGATTTTTCGAAATTTCTGGGTCCACTTCCCGGACTCACTGTGGCTAAAGTTGTGATCGGATTTGGACGAACCAAACTGCAAAAGAAAGAAGAGGATCTCCCCGTTCGTTTGCACCCGGCCGCTGCTTTCTATCCCGACTGAGACAGATTTCATAGCTAATTTTCGACATGAAAACTTCAAGTCGTCATATCTCCGCCATTTGAAGAGATTTCGCGATTTTAGGCGAATCTGAGTACTACTTAAAAAATTTTCAAAAATCGATTTTTCGAAATTTCTGGGTCCACTTCCCGGACTCACTGTGGCTAAAGTTGTGATCGGATTTGGACGAACCAAACTGCAAAAGAAAGAAGAGGATCTCCCCGTTCGTTTGCACCCGGCCGCTGCTTTCTATCCCGACTGAGACAGATTTCATAGCTAATTTTCGACATGAAAACTTCAAGTCGTCATATCTCCGCCATTTGAAGAGATTTCGCGATTTTAGGCGAATCTGAGTACTACTTAAAAAATTTTCAAAAATCGATTTTTCGAAATTTCTGGGTCCACTTCCCGGACTCACTGTGGCTAAAGTTGTGATCGGATTTGGACGAACCAAACTGCAAATGAAAGAAGAGGATCTCCCCGTTCGTTTGCACCCGGCCGCTGCTTTCTATCCCGACTGAGACAGATTTCATAGCTAATTTTCGACATGAAAACTTCAAGTCGTCATATCTCCGCCATTTGAAGAGATTTCGCGATTTTAGGCGAATCTGAGTACTACTTAAAAAATTTTCAAAAATCGATTTTTCGAAATTTCTGGGTCCACTTCCCGGACTCACTGTGGCTAAAGTTGTGATCGGATTTGGACGAACCAAACTGCAAAAGAAAGAAGAGGATCTCCCCGTTCGTTTGCACCCGGCCGCTGCTTTCTATCCCGACTGAGACAGATTTCATAGCTAATTTTCGACATGAAAACTTCAAGTCGTCATATCTCCGCCATTTGAAGAGATTTCGCGATTTTAGGCGAATCTGAGTACTACTTAAAAAATTTTCAAAAATCGATTTTTCGAAATTTCTGGGTCCACTTCCCGGACTCACTGTGGCTAAAGTTGTGATCGGATTTGGACGAACCAAACTGCAAAGAAAGAAGAGGATCTCCCCGTTCGTTTGCACCCGGCCGCTGCTTTCTATCCCGACTGAGACAGATTTCATAGCTAATTTTCGACATGAAAACTTCAAGTCGTCATATCTCCGCCATTTGAAGAGATTTCGCGATTTTAGGCGAATCTGAGTACTACTTAAAAAATTTTCAAAAATCGATTTTTCGAAATTTCTGGGTCCACTTCCCGGACTCACTGTGGCTAAAGTTGTGATCGGATTTGGACGAACCAAACTGCAAATGAAAGAGGAGGATCTTCCCCGTTCGTTTGCACCCGGCCGCTGCTTTCTATCCCGACTGAGACAGATTTCATAGCTAATTTTCGACATGAAAACTTCAAGTCGTCATATCTCCGCCATTTGAAGAGATTTCGCGATTTTAGGCGAATCTGAGTACTACTTAAAAAATTTTCAAAAATCGATTTTTCGAAATTTCTGGGTCCACTTCCCGGACTCACTGTGGCTAAAGTTGTGATCGGATTTGGACGAACCAACTGCAAATGTGAAAGAGAGGATCTCCCCGTTCGTTTGCACCCGGCCGCTGCTTTCTATCCCGACTGAGACAGATTTCATAGCTAATTTTCGACATGAAAACTTCAAGTCGTCATATCTCCCCCATTTGAAGAGATTTCGCGATTTTAGGAGAATACGTACTAAAAAAATTTTCAAAAATCGATTTTTCGAAATTTCTGGGTTCACTTCCAGGACTCACTGCGGCTAGAGTTGTGATCGGATTTGGACGAACCATACTGCAATAGGCGACGAAGAGTGACGAGTACCGACGTCTCTTGTCGATGAAGGGAGATGACGATGGCGATGGCGATGGCAACGTTTGTGAGGACGACGATGATGGAGTCGATGAAAGCGAAGTTTCAGAAGTCGATAGCGATGGTCGATGGTTGGACGTTGACTGGGAAACCAAGGAGAACAGAAGAGGAGGAGATTGAGAGAAAGAGACGAATAGAAGGAGAGGTGAAGAGATGAAGAGAGCGAGAGTTGAAGGAGAGGAGACAATGATGAGGAGATAAAGCGGGAGAGTAGGAATGCTCGAAAAGGAAGAAGTAGAAATGAAGGAATGAGAAAGATCACTGAAACAGCTTAAAAAACGATGATGATGATGATGTTGAGGAAAGACAAAGAGAGAGAACGACAAACGGCCAGAGAAGGAAGACAACGATTGACAGAGAGAGTAGACGGTGGTCGACAGAGGTGGAAGACGATGTCAGACACCGATCAGAGACACCAATAACAACGCAAAAACAACAATGACAACAACAACAATGATGATGGCAACGATGTCGAGTGGCGGATGATGGAGAAAAAATCGCCGAAAATCAAGCGAAAAATTGGAAAATCCACCTACAAGGAATGAGTGCAGAAGGTGGAATGATGAGAAGAAGAAGGGAACAAGGAGACAAGGGAAGAGGATGAAAATGGATGAGGAAGATGAAGGAGGAGAAGAATGAAGACTTAGTAGAAGCAAAGGTGGAGGAGGAAGAGAACACGGAGGATGAAGATTCAGGAAGAAGAAGTCGGAGGAGGAGAAAAATTCGAAGGAGTTACCACGACGTGGTAAGCAAGAACGCGAAGCAGCATCTGGGGAGCAATTGATGTTGACGACAGTCACAACAACAACAAGAACCACGACAACAAAAACAACAAGAACAAGAACCAAAACAACAATGGCATAAACCAAAATAACGGTAGCAGCTGCACGAGACACGTCGATATTTCGACAAGAAGTCGTCGTCGCCGGGTTTTTCTTCAATCGATGGGGTCAGAAGTGGTCAAAAGAAGGTTGGGTGGTAGAGGAGGAAGAGAAGGAAGAGGGGAGGAAGAGAATGAGGAGGAGAGGTTTAAATAGAGATGGGAGGGGATTAGAAGGAGAAGAGGTGAGGTGGATTATAAGGAAAAGGAGGAGATGAAGAGAAGGAGAAAGAGAATTCGAAGCATATCAAAAAAGAAGTCGCGTCCACCAACGAGGTCTGTGGATTTCTTTACGCCGTCTGCGAAGAAACCAAAACTCAAAACGCATGCAAATGTCGCGCTGTCCGGCGTCACAGATGTCTGTCCAAGAGGTTGTCTATCCAAGCAATTGTCTATCTATATCTACAGTCGATGACAGTGACGATCAGTCGATGGTTGTTTTTTTTTTTGGCTGTCATTGGGATTTTTCTTATTTTTTGTCAAAAGTCGCCTGCGATCAATTTTAGTCAAGAATTTAACTCTGTCTGTCTGAAGAAACTGTCTGTTTCTCATAGTTGTCTCGGCCAGAGATCTTTCTGTCTGCGAGATGATTCTCCAAGTCATCTGTCTGTCCCTCTAGAGATCTGTCTGTCCCACAAGAGACCTGTTTTTGCAACAATTGTCTCTCCAGACGTGTGGCTTCAGAACTCGTCTCTTCAAGACTCATTCGTCCGTCTGTCCATCTTTTCGTCTGTCTCATAACTGTCTGTAACTTGAAGTCAACCTTCTGTCTGTCTGTTCATTCGGCCGTCTGTCCATCCACCTGTCTCTCCATCTCCTCTCTCCATCTGTCCATTCGTTCGTCCATCCCTCCATCTCTTCGTTCAATATTTCGATCCATTATTGTTGCCATTACATCGGAATTTCTCCAGCTCGTGTTCGTTGTTGATTCTCGTCATCGTGTGGAGGATGAAAGAAGTGAAGGTTGAAGAGGAATAAAGAAGAGTGAGAAGGTCTGAGAGAGATAGAAACATAAACAGAGAGAGAGAGAGAAAGAGAGAGAGAGACAGAGAAGAAGGTGATGGAGATTCACCTCAGGCAGCCTGCAACTGACACTTTGTTGCTATGAAAGAACTCGTTGTTGCTATTTCTTGCATTTGCTATTGTTGCAACTTCTCGACAATTGAACGTTCTGCTTCTTCTTGTTCGTGCTCCTCCTCTTCTTCTTCTTCCACCTCTTCTTCTTCTTCCACCTCTTCTTCTTCTTCCACTCCCTGACTCTTCTTGAACTTCACGAGCAGCCACACTTCGTCTATTTACATTCCACAATTGTGAGATTTTTTCGTTGATCGAACTCCTGACTCACGTTTGTTTTCCTCGTCTGCCCACGTCTGTTACCGCCCCTTCGCTCCACGCCCTCTTTCCCTTCGACCACCCACGATTTATGGAATTTTTCCACTCACATGATATTCTTTTTCCATTTCCGATTTTTATCTGATATGTTGGTTTTATGATTTCATTTCAAATTTCTCAAATTTGATCAGAAATATTTTTTTTCCAATTTTGATTAGATTATACTTCTTTTTAAATTATTTTTTAATTTATTTTAAACAAATTTTCTTTTTTATAATTTTTGTTTTAATATTTTTGTGTTTTATATTTTTTTTTTGCTTTCGTTCTCCATTTGCTTCATTTTTCTTCACTTCATGATTTTACGAATGTTTTATTTGTCTGCACGAAATTCGACTCTGATTTTCGTTCTCACATGTCCGTCCTTCGTTTCGATTTCATGGTTTACTTGACACTATCTGTCTATCGACAATTGCAATGATATTTCGCCTGCTTCCCCCATCTTTCGTATGATTTTTGGAATTATTGTTTTTTATTGCGAAATTTGACATTCCTCGATTTGGTCTGACATTTTCGTCATATATGGTTGGCAACGCCATGCCGTGCCAAGCTACTCTTATTCAAATATTACTCCTCGCTTAAGAATATATTTTTCATTCTATGAGATTTCTGTCTCAAGATTAATTGCCTGTCGATGGTTTTTTATACATATGTCTGTCTTCATTTCTGTCTCTCTATCGGATTGGGTTTATCTGCTCTGGTGCCGAAATTTGTTTTGCAAATTTTTACATTTAAATCTGTTCACGCGTGTTTTTAAGGTCAACAACGTGATTTTTTGCCACTGTGCGGGTGGTAGACAAAAGGTTTCCGTATTTAAATTAATGATTTTTTGATCGATAACAATATAAATGTAAAAAAAATTATAAATATATATTTTCTTTTTTAACATTTAAACTATTTTTTTTTATATATAAAACTGCAATATTTTTTTCATTTGTCATATTTTTTAAATCGAAAATCCTTATAAAATTCATCTATAATTTATTACACAAACAGCATTAGCCAACTATACCTCAATATTACGCTATGATAATATTGAAAAAAATAAATAAATAAAAATTATCTCAATATCATCATTCCATAACAACCCAAACTGCCCTTCGTCATAATTTCCCACCGACAACTATTACATTACTATATAAATATTGATGCACTTAATACGAATACCATACCTTATGCGATTAAAAGTGTCTTTGATTGAAAATTACATCACTTTACATGATCGACATATTTCTCCAATTACTCATCATCATAGTAACCCAAAAATCAACAGCAATGGATTGACTGCAGTTGCTACAACAATGAAAACAACAACAACATCTAAAAGATGCTCCACAAATTTCAACTTCATATGAAGAGTTGGTCGAGTGGCTCCTCAGATTGTGGGTGAAGTGTTTGAACATTGTTTCGTCGTCTGTATGTCGAACATGTATTTCCTAATATTGTATCAATTTTTTATATTACTATTTGTTGTACAGTTTTTTGTTGGGGTTGTTGTATATTTTGTTGTTGTATTATTCGTTATTGTATTATTTGCTATTTGTTCCTTACTTTGGCTGTCAAGCTTTCGGAACCTCCTTACTAAATCCGTAACTTGAGATAACTTCGTGAAGTCGCTGAAGTGAACTTTATATTGAAGTGATTGTCCATCTCGCTCTCTCTTTCTGCCTCTCTACTTCTCTTTTTTTCTCCCTCTCTACCCTTTATGTTGTTTCTTTCCTTTTGTATCACATTTTAGTCTATGACCAATAATTGTTTTCTTATTTGTAGCATTTTCGGAATCGTTATTGTTATGGCTTTGATTGTTGTTAATTTTTTTTCGTACTAGAGTTATTCTCGTCGTTGTTATTGTTGTTATTATTATTTTTATTAATGTTGTCAGCCCGTTTAGTTTCCACTTGAACAATTCTTGTGGCCAAATATTTTGAAGTATTTTCGTGTTTAAATGTCAGTCATTTGCATATTCATGTCAGTTCAATAACATAATTCATCGTTTGTGTGCCAGATCAATTGAGGAAATCCAACGATTGTGTCTTTGAGAGAGATGGTAATGTATGGAGAGAGAAATAGAGGATGATAATAATTCAAGAGAAGTTCAAGGAGTACTTTGAATCTATAGATCAATGATATATGATGATTCAGTATAGGGAAGTTCAGTCGAGAGAAAAGAAATTATAAAAAAAGAGACAAGATTAAAAAAGAACAGATTCCTCAAAATATAAAAAATAAATTTTTCACAAAAAAAATTTAAAACAATTTATTTTTAAATTTTCTACCAACTTCTCTCTTCCACAACCCAACTACCAAAGGATTCAATCCAATAACTTGTTGACTTCACCTCACCGCATTCGCCTATTCTTTGTTGTCGGTGCTTTTCGTTGTTTATCGCTGAAAAATCAGCAAATCATGACCTTACAACACATTAACAACCTGTAGTCGGAGCTCAACATAAGGTCTTCTCCCTATCGCGGATGCTGATCATTGTCAATATCGAGCCAGGCTCGCCTCCACCCCACCTTCGTTTGCCACCCCCAACGAACTTCAAGATAAGTTCAAAATAATTAAAACTGCACAAAAATCAATTAATTAATTACTTTTGAACGATGCAGAAATAATATGACTAATGACTTCGAAGTGAAGCTGCTCCTTAAAAAAATACCCAAATAAATCAATAATGAAAACCAAAACAAAAGCCGAATACACTGCAAAAACTTCGGCAAAAATAAAGGCAAAAAAAAAAAAACTTCAAAAGAAATAAAGAAAAAATAAACTTCAGCAGAAATAAAGGTAAACAAAATCACAATGGAAATACCTTAAGGTGCGATCGTGCAAATCGAAAGGGAAACCAATTGTACAAGCCAAAAACATTGAACTTTAAATGAATTTTTTCGAAAAACAGGTGATTAAAAAAAAAACAATAGAAAAAAGTACCAAAAACAAAAAAGCATATATCACAATAATAAGACAATTGCAACAACGAAAACAACATGAGCCAACAATAACAATATGAGCCAACAACATGACCCAACAACAACAACATGAGCCAACAACTCATAAACACTTGACTCATGTATGAGAGATGAACAGCAAGGAATTCATCTCAGTTGATTCCTTTGATTCATTGCTTTTTTTTGTTATTTTTAATTTTTTTCAAGAACGTGATCTCCACGGTGATCAGCGGAACCTCGCGAAAAAAACACCAAAAACAATAGCACCAACAAAACTATTAGAAACAAAAACATTAGCAACAAAAACTCTTTGATCATGAGGCTTGAGAGGTTGGGCTGGATCGAAAGGTAGGGTTCGATCTCCACATGGGGGGTTGGAGCACGATTCCACACGCTCCAACAAAGGGGGAGAACGTGAGATATTGCGAAAAGAAACCGCAATAAACGATAAACAATCACAAGTATAGCGACATTGAGCCTGGAGTCGGCGACATGTGGAGGGTCTGGGGCAAAAAACAACCTTTGGTACTTTTTTGGTACTTTTTGGAACTTTTTGGTACTTTTCGAAATATAATTAACCGAGAGATTGTGGTTATAAAATTATTATTTTTAGGATTATTTTATATGATTTTAACATTATGATATTAATTGAAAGAAGTGACCGACATATCTTAAACGAACTTAAATTTCAATTATTTCGCGATAGCAATAAAATCAAAAATTCAACACATGAACAAAACGATTCCTAGAAGACAATAAAAAATTGAATACCTAAAAATATCATTATCAAAGAAAAAAAGATAAAGACAAATGTGAAAACGTAAAATAAAAATAAAAGAACAATTATTCGCAAATCACATTTGTACTTGAAATGTTTCCATCAATTGGAATGAAAAATATTCAAAAAATAATAATCAGAAAAAATTATACTTGTCTTTGGATCCAAAGGCAATAAAATAATTAATAAAGAAGTAAAAACTCCTTTTTGTCGAATAGTCTTGAGTGATCTTAAAGAGCAAAGTAGATAATTAAAATCAAAAACCACCATTCAATGCTCAAAGTTCAAACATAATAATAAAAAATCTCAAAAATGCCTTTGAGCTCTTTAATTACGAAAAAATTGCGAAAATTATACAAGAACACATGTATGTATTGAACAAAAAATACATACATGTGTATGAAAAAATACATACATCTAAAAAAAAATACAGTACATGTGAACAAAGAAAACAAAAAAATTACAATTGTACAGGAAATAAAGGTCAATAACGCTTGACCATAAATGTCGAATTAAATCTCTCAAATCCGGGACTCGATCTTCATTTCATCACATATTTCAATGAAAAGAAAAATGAAATGAAATAAAAATTAATAACCAATTAAGGAATGCGTGCGGTGCGATGCGATGCGCCGAGCTTTGATAGCACCACGAGGTGGAGTCAAACTTATGGGAAAGTAATAGAGAAAAAATATTTTATTTAAATGTTCAAATAAATTTAAATAAAATCATTAAAATTAAAAGAAAAGATTATAAAATTATTTAAAAAATTGTTTCATTACAAAATAATTTAAACGACAACCAAAACAAATAAAATAATACGAACAATTTTAAAGAAAATAGACATAAATAAAATTAAAATCAAATAAATAAATTATTTCACTTAAATTTCTAAACCTCGAAATAAGTTAACATTTTCAAAGGTTGAACTCATAGCGATTATGCTATGAATGAATGAATCAATGAATGGATGGATGGATGGATCCGCTGTAAAGCAACAATTTCAACCGCAGAAGCCAATTCGTATGCTTCATTTACAATTTCAATGCTACTGCAACAACATCAACAGTGATTACAACAATGACGACGAACAACAACAATATCAATAACAATGCGGCCAACAACATCGAAACCAACAACAACACGGCCAACAATTACAACAAAGTCACCTCCGACGATGCGTAATTGTGGCCAGTTGTGCTATTAACTTGGCTTCTTTATTATTGAAGGTGCACTGGTTATTCTTTCATATTGTTATTGTAATTTTCAGTGTTATTTTTGTTGTTGTTGTTGTTGTTATTGTAAATGTTACTTAATGCTTTTAAAATTACAATATCCCAACAACAACATCGAGAATAATCGATTAAAATCGCATCGCATTTGTTTGTTTATTGAAAATATTCCACAGGGAAAAAACTGAGCATAGAAAAATGAAAATAAAATGGAAAATAAGAATTTGTAAAAATAATTGAAAAAATTATAAAAATTGAAAAGGTTTTAATAAAAAAATTTACAAAAAAAAAACATAAAAAAAAGAAATAAAATATTGCATTTCAACTGCAATCTCATTGGATGGAGTCGAGTCATCTTCACGATCCCATCAATTAATTTTTTTCAGACATGTCTCGAAGTCACTGCGTTGTTGTTGTTTGTGGTCGATGTTGTTGTTGTTGTCTCTGTCTATGTTATTTTTTATGTTAACGAGACTTTTTACATCGATTCGATATCAAACGATTTCCGAAACATCCCCGGAACCCCAACGAATTCGCCTCCGAAACCTCTTCGAGCCTCACACCGAGCATCAACAGAAGCCCCTCAGAGACCCCGTTGTAACCTCTGTAGACCCATCTCAAACGGTATTGACACTCGCTTCACGGTAGACAAAGTGTTCATCGCTGAAGGTTACGGAGCTTCCGTTTATTTCACGCTTTTTATGCAATCGTTTAATTGCATCCAATGGGCAATTAGTGAACGTCTCAAACGTCGAAGATCATCTGCCTTTCATTTTCAGTCAGTCTGTTTAGTGACGAATATTCACTGGCTAATGGACTCCAGGGACCTCTCAACGGCGAGGATAACTTCAGGGTCTGGCGAAGGCCTGAGTATTGAAAAAACTGTACCGAAATGGAAGATGTTGTAATGAATTCTATACTGAAAGTTAATTTAATAAGTAGTCTAAGTGATGATTAATTTATATAACGAATTAAATTGTATAGCGAACAATGACTAATTCATTTAAAGAATTTTCATAAATATTTAATTATTTATAAACTTGATCTCAATAGAAAAACATGTATTGGAATTGGATTAAGTATTTTAAATATTTTAATATTAATTATGGAGATAATAAAGTTCACTATATTTTAATTTGTAGAATTTGTATATAAATATTTCCTATCAAGCTTTAATTTTTCTATATTATTTGTCGTATTTAGTATTTTGCATATAAATTTCCTTTAGTTTTTATTTTTTAAATGTATTTATTTCTTTAATTTTTATATTTAGTGTTCTATTATTATATGTTAAAACTCAACATATCTATTGATCCCATCAAAACTACTTCTCACATACGTACAATTATTACCACAAGAATTATTTAGAATTAATTAAATGTAATTACTATAATAATATCATAATATCCAACAGACAAATTCATAGAAAAATGTTGAAACAGTTTTATTAATGAATGATGATGTCAGAAACTCGATCTATATACACAACTCTTCCCAGCCCACACAAGCCTCTCACTCGACTTCTAGTCTACTTCTTAAACCAACCTCAAGTGAGCCATAAATTAAGAACAGCGGAAAAATCTTAATAAAACACCTTCGCAAAGGTTAGAAACTGAGTTGCAAGAAGAGCTTCATCATGTACATATAAAGATAATGCAGAGCGAAAGAATAAATAATTAAGCGCTGCCAAGTTGAGAAAAATTAATCACAGAAGAAAAAAATGAATCTCACATAGGAAAAATAAAAAACAAAACCAAGACTAAGGAGAACAAGTGGAACGAACGTCAATTGCGGATGTTCGACATCGAGTGATGTATGTATTCAATTCAAATGGACAGAACTGGAATATGTCGACAATTTGCGAGCGAGCGAGACCGAGATCCGATGTTAATTGGGAAGCATTTTCCAAAATGTCAGAAGCCAGCGGAACCTTGAAGGTAAATGTGGAGCTAAGAGGAGATGATGACAGGTGGATTATGGAGGGGCTCAAAGTGGGTGAGGTTCGGATCGACTCAAAAAGAGGGTCGAGAAGATATCATAAGAGGAATTTATCGTGTTTTCTCGATTTATTTTCAACCTCATTTATTTTCAACCTTAAATGGGGTTTATTCCAATTAACGAAATTCTAGATAGATGGTTTAAGCTCTTAAACTATTAAAGTAGGTTCCTATATCAGCTTTCAAAGTCTCTTTAATAGCCATTGCGACATTGGACTTTACCACACGCCACTTGTGCCGACCTCATCGACACCTCATCTTCTTGGCCTTGCGATCGAGAACGAGATCCCTTAAAGCTCGCTTCATTTTCACACCATAAAACTAGCTCAGGTTTCACGATGTTGCCATTAAAACAAAAACAACGACAAACAAAGCCAGCTTTAATTAAATCAAGCAAAACAACTCATAAGGTTCTTCTTCTTCTGTACACACAAACACTTATACAGAGAGCCTTGTGTTTGCATTTAGGTGGCAACATTTTGCCGCTAGGTGGTATCAACTGGTTCACGCTTTTGACTTCGATCTCAATTTTCCTACGGATGCATGAGGGAATGAAGTGCAATGAGCATTGTTGTTATTGTGATGGTTTTTGTTGTGATATTGTTACAAATGTTGTTGTGATATTGTTGCATCTTTGTTGCTGCAATATTGTTGTGTTTGTTGTTGTATTTTTTGTTCTTATTATTTGGTATCATTGTTGTTGCAATATTGTTTTGTTCATTCGCTATTTTCATATCAATTTACATAGTTTTGCATGAGTTCATCGGAAATTGCCTTCTGGCCGAACATCTGTCTGTCTATTCGTCTGTCTCTCCTTCGGTCTATACTCTTGTCTGTCCTTCTGTCTGTTCCTCTGTCTTTCCTCTTGTCTATTTTTCTGTCTGTTCACTCCGGCGTTCCTTCTTCTCTGTGTGATCTCACGAGAGTGTGTGAATTTTGAAGGTGAGACAATTAAGCGCCAGCGTGAGGAGCATCAGTTGTACAGTGGGGCAAATATAAGAATTATGAAATTTATTTTTCATATTACCAGATGAAATTTTTCAAAACGCAATAACGCCACTGTGTGCACTGAATTCACGAGGAAGGTTGTTTTTTGCAATCATTGAAGAATTCAAAGATGAGGTAGACTAAGAAGAAGACGAGCCTCTTGGAAGAAACCATAACGACAACAAAAAGAACAGAAGCAATAACATCAACAACAACAACAGCATCAAGAACAACAATGGCATCAAGAGCAATAACAACAACAATTGCAATCAGAAGAACAATAACTTCAATAACAAGAACACGAAAGAATATCGTGTTAATGCAATAAAAAATGACTTAGTTTCGTCAGATCAAACAATGTTATGAGACGATTGAACACGATTTCTAGTACAACAAAACAACAATAGCTAAACAACAACAATAAAATTGCAGCAACAAAAAATGGCAATAATAGTTTAAAAAAAAAGATAAACATCCAAGACTTTGGGAAGAATACTAAATTACAACTATAACAAAGGAGAATGAAAAAATTCGGAACAATTTGAAATATTTAGCTAATTTTTTAAAATTAATTAAAAATCACATCATTGATTTAATTCTTTTATTCATTTGTAACAATCTTTAAAAAAAATGGATAATTGAATATTATCACAATTATTTTCCTCTGAAAAAAAAAATAAATATCTTTCGATTAATTTCATTAATTCTCAGTTCTTAATTGTGAAACGAGCCAAAACCAACCGCCAGACGCCGCCCACCAGACCAGATAAGACCAGAGAGAGGGCGTGGCGGGCGGAGGCGAGGCGAAAACTACTTGAGCGAACTTTTTGCCCTCCGACATTAGGTTCATTTGAAAAATGATTTCTATCTGCTGCCCTCGCTTAGATATCTCGCCGTCGACTCCAAGGAGAGAGCCACGCCCACTTTTCGGGAGAGGTTTTTTATTATTTTTTTTTTCTCTTTCTCTCGTTCACTTTGATGCCAACGGACACGCCTACCATTATGTAGAGGAAAAGTTATCATGGGGAACAACAAATACGCTTCCGTTTCCGGCCGGCCGCCCCGAATCCAGGCGGCGAATCGTTTGTCAATGTGGCTGCCGGAAATGTACGTAGTTTTTATTTCTTGCCATCTCTTCTTTGCCTCTCTCGAGGTTGAATATTATCTGGAGCTGGAGGAAATTTATTTTTCGCAAAGACATTAAAAAGAAAGTTGGCAAATCTCGCTGATAACCGGACCACAAGCGACGCTCGCGAGGCGATAATAAAATCCCATAAAAGTTTGATGATGAGCTTTTACCCAAACTTCTCTTCACTCTCGCCTTCTCTCTCGCTCTCTCTCTCTCTCTCTCCTTGTCATGACAAAAAAGAAATATTTTTTAAATCACAAAAAAAAATCCTTTTTAAGTGGAAAAAACTTTTCTCCATTGGCCGGAAGTTCCGGATGCCGGCCCCGCCCCCTGGTGGTGGTCGCATGTGGAAATCATTAATTTCGGCACGAGACGTGGACGACGATGACCAAAGAGTTGAAGTGTTAATGGTGGGAAGGCGAGAGAGAGAGAGGGAGGGAAGTGATGTGGAGAAGAGGAAGAACGACTGCCAGTGACAAGACGAAGGAGAAGCGTGATAAATGGAGGAAAGAAGAAAATCGCATCACGAGGGAGGAATCGATGTGCGGAAATTCCATGAAAATTATCAGGGATTTGGTGGGAGAGTGAGGAAGAGAAAAACTATAATAAGATGTATAAAAGTTCAAAGATATTATTATGGTAAATATAATTTTAATATCATTATTTTTTGAATATGTTCAATATAACAAATATTTTTAAATTTACAAATTTACAAAGATCTCACTTAAAAAGAGTTGTATTTTTTAACTATTTGGAAATTAAACTTAAACATAATATTTCAATTTAATATCTTCCAATAATATTTAACTATCAGCAAAATAAATAAATACTAAAATTCAATTCAACAAAGGTCAAGAAAGTTCAAAATATTCCCCTTGAATACACCTTCTTCTCGATTCCCCACCCCCACCAATGACTCAATTGCAATCTCAGACAGTTGCAGATAGATAGAAATGAAAACGAGCCATAAAAACTCGACAATAATGAATGCAATGGACGATCCGGTGTATGCAGATGAAAAGAAAGAAACAAATACACGGATACGCCCACGACAGGTCGAGACGCCTGTTGTTGAAGTCCTTCGGCTTCATCATCGACAACGGCCATGGAACTCGTTGCTCCCCATCCATTTCCTCGTCCTGGTCGAGGAGACCATTTTGTAACAAGATGGTGAAAAGGATTCCTGGCTGGACGGTATTTATTTGTCGTCAACAACAACTACTTCGTGCTCCTTTTTTTTTGTCGTCATCTTCAACTTCACCTTCTTCTCTACCTCTTTATCGTCGTCTCTCCCCATTCTCGTTATCGCTGTTCTTTTTAACTATTTTATGTTCTCATCCTTCTCCATTCGTTCTCTTCCATTCGTCCACTTCCTTTTATCCTTCTTCTTCAACTCCTCACAGTCCATTCAGTGATTTCTCAATTGAAAAATTTCCATTGAAAGACAAACTTTTTTCAAAACATCCTTCGTTTACAGAGGAAAATAAAAATAATTTCTATGGACTGTCCTCCAATTGCAGGAGGAATGAGTTTGGAGTTGTAAAATCGTACATTAAAAAAAAAATAATAATGAATAAATATTGTAATTTTAATGAAATAATAATTTAATTATAAATTAAATTTGTTTATCTATTTTCAATTTACAAAAAATGTATATTTTTTTTAAATTTTCATTTCTTTTCTTTAAAAAAATAATTCCAATTTCTTTCAGTGTAATTGGATGCGATCCTTTTTTCACATTGTACACCGAAGGATAATTACATTCTTCTCGGGTCGATGTTGAAAGCGAATCATAAATCAATTCTGTTCCCTTGGCTTGGTGTCGCTGTACAACAACAACAACAACAAAAGCAACAAAAACAACAGCAATAACTACAAGAACAAATATTTCTATACACTAACTTTATCTACTATCTATCTATAGAGTAATAACAACAAAAAAGATTGCCATTCTCTCGACTACAACAAAAATTATTTACATCCTTCTAATTTGCATACAAATATCCTGCGTAATCAATTTAACCCCTTCATGTCTTTCGATCTCTTTCTTCCCACTCTTTCTCTCTCTCTCTCTATCTCCTACTCTTTCTCTTTATTTTTCTCCCTTTTATTTTCTTCTATTTGCATTGTTGTTGTAGAGGCTCTCGCTGTTGGATTTTCATGTTTGTGAAAATCTTTTCTGTAGACAATTTATTCTGTCTCGTCTTCGGTCCTGCCATCAGGATCATTTATCCTTGTTATAGTTTTTTCTCATGCCATTCGATATTTTCTCTCTCTCCCTTTCTCTTTCCGTCTCTATATCTCTCCCATCTATATCTCTACCTCTGTCCATCTCCATCTCTCTTGAGGAAAATAAAAGTTCATCAAACAAACAGTTTCTTCTCCTGGGTTCTCCTCATCCTTCAGAAGAAGGAGTTGACAGTGGTTTTTCACACTTGTTCGTATTCGTGCGTGTGACAATGTATGTGTGTGTGTGTGTATTTATCACCAGTCGATTCATCTTCAGGCTGAGAAGGTGCATCGAACGAGATTTCCAATCAAAAGGCTCGGAAAAAAACCCTTCAAGTTAAGATTTTTTTCTCTCGATATTGAGCTGAGCTCGAGTTAAGAATCTAACCATCCATGGAAAGTGAGATCTCCATGTTTGGGGCGTCACCTGTGGAAGCTAGAAGCCGAGGAAACGAAGGGAGGCCCCCCAATTACAATGTTGCCTTCGATACGAGTTTCGATTAAATTCAAACGAAGGTGCGCCCGTCACCGACGATCGATCCCTGAAAGGAGTTTCAAGAAGACATCGAGCTCTGTGAGGGAGAGGTAGAAGAAGGGGGAGAAGAAGTAGGAGAAGAAGAGGAGAAGAAGGTGTAGAAGAGAGCAACGAAGAGAAGGTGTGGACAGGGGGAAGTAAAATAAGCCATCGTTGCTAACGACGACGCCGACGACGATGGCGACTTTGGTTGAACTTTTGCCGCTTGGCATAATAAAATCTACGTAAATAAAGTCTGTGACGATCGTTGCACGATCGAACGGCACAGGTTTCATTATTGTTCTTCTATTTTTTTTTTTGTTGTTGGTAGTACTTGTTGTTGTCATCTACTTATTTTTGGGTCAACAAGAAACAGGTTACCAGATCTTCTTCTACTTCTGCTTCTTTCGATATGGAATAGTTTCGTTTGGTTTGGTTTGGTTTGGATTGGATTGGACTGGATTCGAATGCGACGTTCCTTCGAAAGGTTAATCAAATAATAATTCAATTCGTAGCGAAGTGAAGTGAATGAGTTGCAGACGCGAGAAATGTTAATTAAGGAGCATCGAAGGAGAAGACGATCATGCAAATTATTTCATTAGGAGACGGATAGAAAAAAACTGGGATTAAATATAAAAAGAGTTAGTAAAAGAAATAATATAGAGGATTCTTATTGTAATTAGTAGAATTCATTTTTTTAATTTTCTATTTTCAAAAATAAATTATAAATTTTTTTAAAATAAAGTAAAACTTTTTAAATAATCTAAAAATAATAAAAATAAATTCTTAATATAAACTCATTCAAAAACTTTTTTCCGTCTCATTCTCCATTAAATTCCGGTCCTTTTTGAAGTTTGCAATCGCTTCTGCCAAAACTTCTCCCCACTTAAGATTTTCGCCAACTAGCTCTATTAATCGTCGTCCGTCTCGCTCTAACTTCCATCTGCATTTCACTTCCGGCGAGAGAAGCTGAAGCTGTCATCGACAGGTTCTACTGAAGTTTCCCGAAGAACTTCGATGAGCTTTGAACTTTTGACAGCTTCGATGGCGCGAGGATATCGACAATTAAAGATGATGAAAAAAAAAGTGTCGCCATTTTTTTATTTATTATTTCATTTTATTTTTAATAATATTTTGTTGAAAAATAAAGATGATTGGCGGAATTGAAAGAAGTTAAATTTAATGGAAGAGACAAAGTTAAACGGAAACTACCACAAATTTATTTGAAGATAATATTTGGTTTCCAATTGCATTAAATTAAGCGAAAAATTGATAAATTGCAACAAAGGCATATTTGTTATGCAAAGGAAGAAGAAGAGGAGGAAGGAAAAGAAGAAGATGCCTATTTTATGCTTCATTCACATGTCGTCGTCGTCAATATTTGCCAATGAATGCAATCAAAATCACAACAACATTGAAATCAACCACTTGTGTACAAACAACAATAATAGCAAAAACAACAATACCAACATTATGCATTCAGAAGCATGAAATTCATTCAACATTCAGAGGAAGCATCAAGAATTCACAAAATTTCTGCAATTGGGTGATTGGAGCCAATTTACAACAATAACAATCACAACAACTATATCAAATACAACAACTACATATATAAAACTAACAACAACGTATATGACAAGAATAAATACAACAACAACATCAAAGATAATAATAACAACGACAAGTAGAATAATGATAATAATAAAATTTTGTTGTCAACAAAATTATGGTGAAGAAATTGAAACATACAAAAGAGCATGCAATTACAATAACAAAGTATACAACAACAATACCGAATTCAACTAGTTCCATTAAAATTACAAGAATTCAGTAGACGACAAAAGTGCAGAAAAATAACTCCTGCGAGGTGATGATGACAATTTCAATGATCATAAAACTTAATGTTTTGATGATGATATTGTCCATGAGGAGGATAATATCAGTAATGATGAAAATGATTGTGTTGATATGATGGATATGATGAAGTGAACTTGGCTTCAATTAATATTGAATATTTTTTCGACGCAATTTCTTAATATAATTTTAATTATTCGGTTCTTGAAGTTTCTTAGCATGGTGATAAAGGAGTTGATGATGGGGTTGATGATGGTGTTAATGATGATGTTCATGCAGGGCATGCAAAAAGGACTTTCATGTTCTAGGTGTGAGAATCATCGTAGTGAATGAATAACAAACTTATAACACACACACTCATATCGAATATTAACACGGTCACGGCGAGATCCCTTTTATGTCTGTCTTTCTGTTCGTTTGTTTGTCCTTCTTTTAACATGCTCCACTTGTTTGTGAATATCAATGTATGTTTATCTGTCAGTCTCTCTATCTCTCACTGTCTCTCTGCCCGTCTATGTCTGCCAATCTCTCCATCAGTCCATCCATCTCTCTGTCTGCCTTTCGTGTCAATTTTTCGACTCTTGTATTTTTAATTTTTCTTGTGTTCTCCTTTTTTTTCTTCTTTTTCTTTTTCTGATTTTTCTTTTATGTATTTACTTTTTTTTTCCTGTTTCTCACTTGGCGTTTACAATCGCTGATGAGTGTTGCCTACTCTTCGCATTCTCATGAAGTGCCCTTATGATCCTTCGGCTCCCTCGTCAACTTCTCTTCATCTCCTTTCTCACCCCTTCACTCTCCTTCTCGCTCCTTCACTCCCCCCCTTCACTCTCCTTTCTCTCTCCTTCTCTGGTTCTCCGTTCCTCTCATCACTCCTTCAGTTCTTCTCGCTTTTCCTCCTCCACTTCTTCATTGTTCTGCTGCTTTTTTTATGATAGGTAAGGATTGCACTTTCCTCCCACTCACTCAGACACTCATCTCACTCTCACATGTGCTCTTCAACCACACAGTAGGTCTCTCTGCTCGTCTGTCTATCTCTCCGCCTGTCTGTCTGTCCGTCCATCATTCAGTCTCTCCATCCGCCATTCACTTACTACTACACTCTGCTTCGGCTTCTTGTGATTCCACTTCTCTGTTGACAAAGTTCTCATTTATGGTTGAAAAATCGCAAACATATTTTGGCTTTTATTCAACTTGGCCCAAGGATGGGCCAAGAATCAGAAGGAAGGAGGGAATCGAGAAGACAGGGATATCGAGAAGAGGGAGGGAATGAGTATCGACAGATAAAAATCATGCAGAAAATAAAGTGGAATCGAGAGAAATCTACTTTAGTTAAAGCATATGTAAAATTAATGGAAAAACTATTCGATATACTTGATCTACATCATCAGTAGCATTGAATATCGATACATGGTATTGAACTTGATACAGAAATAGTCGTGTAAATCTAAACAGGAAAGCCAACGGAAGTCAGCAAGATCAGCAACATATTATAAGACATAAAAAATCGAGGACTTAAATGTAATAAATTTAAAAAAATATTGCATTTAGCTTCAGTAAATTTCTACTAAAATTATAAATGCGGTCAACACGAATATTCAGATCAATAATGAGGACAGCTGTGGATAAAGACTAGAGAGAAAGAGAGAGAAACAATAATAATAAAAAAGTAAAAGAAAAAAACTGAAGCACTTCGACTTTTATTTCAAGAGCAACAATTCAACAATGAACACATGTGAAGATCGCTCTCGATCATTTCAACTTTCAATTTCATCCGCATCATCATCGTGATGGTGATCATTATTATAATCATCCTCATCGACATCATCCTCTTGAGGTGAAGCGAGGCTTACGTCAATTCGTTCAACTTCAATCGTTGCCGTTCAATTCCACTTTCAATTTCGATCACGAATGGGGAAGTGATCATGATCGGATGGGAGCAGTTGAAGAAATAGCACAATAGCAACAGCATAGCATAGCAAGCATAGAAAATGAGGTGAAGCGAAGCGAAGTCGTCTCTCTTTCTCTCCTTCTCTTTGTCACTCTCGATGTCTCTCTCTGTTTCTCTCTCCCTCTTCATTGAGAGTGAAGTGAGCGAAGTCAAGTGTCGAGATAATGATAAGATGCAGATGAAGATGACGAAGACGATGATCAGCAAAAAGTCGTTGTGCAAATGAAGAAGATCGTAATGATGCAATTACAACAACAAAACAATCGAGAGTAAAATAGAAAAATCAGCCATGGCAAGATGATCATTATGAAGATCATTTGTAGTCGGAAAGTTTTTCGTGAGCTATTCCTCCAATTCACGAAACGAAATTAAGATCAACGAAGAAGATTATGAAGATCAACGGAGAAGATGATGAATATCACAGAGAAGATGATGAAGTTCATTGGAGAAGATGATCACTGAAATTCTTGGAAGGAAATCAAATAAAATGTTTAATATGGTTTGATCATTAATTTCTGATGATCAACGGAGAAGATTAGGAAGATGATCATTGAGAATCCAGGAAGGAAAAATTTTATAATAAATATCAATTGTTTCTAATGATAAAATAATTGTCGATTGTTAAATTAATTATAGTTGGTTTAATAAATTGTAGTTAGTTAAATTAATTGTAGTTTTTTAAATTAATTGTAGTTTGTTCAATAAATTGTAGTTTTTTTTAATAAATTGTAGTTTGTTTAATTAACTGTAGATTGTTTAATTAATTACAGTCTTATAATTAATTATAGTTTGTTTCAGTAAGCGTCCTTTCGTTACAGTTAACTTAATTAATTACAGATAATTTTTCACTTAGTTATGATGAGAGAAATATGTAAATCTAATCATGTTCGATGATTATATTAAGATGTACTATAACAAATGATCCATTGAAAGTCATCAATATTCATATTTCGAACCTCTTAATCACATTCAACCGTTAATGATCATTTGAAACCCATAGACGATGAGATCTTCTCAATACAAAAACAATGCGATCGATGAGAGCGGAATTTTACTTTCGGTTTTCATACCAGAGCGAAATAAATGAAGATGAAAATAAAATAAAAATAAACATCAGATGGAGAGAAAAATCGCTTTTGTTTAGGAGATAAATGGAGAGAGAATCAGTTAGAGAGAAAGAGAGCGAAAGAGATGAGAGCATGAATGAGAGAGAGAGAGAGACATTGAGCGAGCGGTTGGCAACTCTGCGAAGCTGCAGCAGCAGCAACATCTGGAAAAATAGAAGAAGCCGCAGCAGCCGAAGATCAGCTGGCGACTGTTGGCTGCATGACGAGAGCGAGAGCCGAAGACAGAGAGAGAATCAACGAGAGAGGGAGAGAGAGAATAATACAAGAAGTGAGCGGGAGAGAGATAGTGATAGTGTGCGAGATAGAGATGGAGATGCTGATGATGATGATCGGTGGGAGAGCGAGAATTTCTAACTGTCGAGTTTGATTCCCTTTGTCGTCGCTCTTGACGATGTTGTTATTGTAGCTATTGTTGTTGTTGTTGTTTATATTGTTGCTATTGCTATTGCTTACTATTATTGCTTAGTGGTAGTGTGTAATTGTTGTTGTTATTGTAGCCGATGTAGCTGTTGTTATTTTGTTATAAAAAGGCATTGCAGAGCTTTCGTGAAAACTAATTCAAGACGTTTGTGTAACACGTGCGGATACGAGGAGCCAACCGAAGCTTCAACAGGCGCCAGATTTCAACGGAAAAATTTGTAAAATTTCATTTAAAAAATCTCTCTCGGTGACGAATCGTTTTCACCTGTTATTGAGTGCAAAAGGATACGTTGAAAGAATCCTTGGGAACAGTTTGGCGGAAATTCAAAGTGAAGTGCGAGGAACTGATTTGAAGTAGTTGAAGAAATTAACAAAAATTTAAAACTTTTTGAAAAATCTTAAACTTGAAGAATTTTCAATTTAACTGAAAAACTTTTGTGAATTTAATTTTTGATACAAGTGTTTGCTGCAGCTGCTGAGAGAAAAATGATGTCCATAAAAATTGTTGCCTTCCTTGTGAGTAATTAATTGAATTATGTTCTTGAGATATTGCAGTTATCATTGTTGTTGTTATTATACTATTGTTGTTATTAATTGTCTGGGTAGAAAACTCACAAGTGTCTGGAAAACGTGCTGCTCGGATTCCAATTAAGAACCTCGGATCCGGATCCTTGGCCTGATCATCATTCATCGTGCGATGAACAAGTGAAAATAAAACAAAGTTCAAGAATCTCTTTATTTTCCTTTATCTCCGTCTCTACCTCGAACTCTCCATCCTTCTTGTTCATTCTCTTCTCATCTCGACTTCTTGATTTCTTCTCAAAACTATTCGCATTGTTTACACTGAGAGTCCTTGAAGGTTCTTGTGAAGTATTTGAGGAATCCTTTGTGTGGTTTTGGAAAGGGCAAAAGTTAAAATCTTCGTTTTTTTTATGTTTTGTTGATTTACGTTTTCTTGTTTATTTTAATTTTTTTTCTTGATTTAGATTTTGTGGATTTTATATTTTCTTGTTGAATTTAATTTTTTATTGATTTTTTTATGCTATTTTATTTTTCTTGTTGATTTTAATACAGAAAAAATCTTGTTCAATTTTCTTCCTGTTGATTTTGATTTGATTTTTTGTTGATTTTGATTTATTTCTTGTTGATTTTGTTTCTGTTGTTACTTTTACTTATTTAATTTTCTAATCGTTGTTGTTTTTGTTCTTCCTTACGGTCGATTATTTTTTGTCGTCCTTTCGATGCTCTCAAAGAAAATGTGAAAAGTCAGAGGACATTATTGCATGTAATCCTGGTGGAAGAACAACATGCCATGACTATTACCACAGACACACACATATATGCAGGGACAAAGGAATACAAAGAAATGGTCAAAAACACACACATATAAACACATACACAAAAGGACCTCCTTCAACATGTCAAACGCTGGAGATCAACTCGAAATCCCGCTTGGGATTTATTCGCTTGCTTTGTTTTGCACACAGGACCTACTTCTTCTTGTCGTATTCTTCATCTTGAACTTCTTCTTCCACTTCTTCTTATTCCTCATGTTCTTCCTCTCCATCATCATCTTCTCCCCGACTCTCGCCGTTGATTCGCTTCAAAGTCTGTATCAGAGCAAATAAATCAGATAAACAAATCATATCAGACCAGAGAATGACATGTCACACATGTCCTTACCAAGGATTTGTTAAGCGCATCTATTCTTATTGTTGTTGTTGTTGTTGTTCTCTGTGTTGTTTTTGTACAACGCCATATCCATATAAATGTTCTCTTTTGTGTATGTCCAAGTGTTCGTCTTGAGCTCCATCGAAAGTCAAACAAAAAGTTGCAGAAAAAATGCGAGAAAATCTTTTGCTTCATTCTCAGAACCTCTCGGATCCTCTTCGCCCAGCTGTCAATGGGGCGACTGACCGAGAGAGCGAGACAGACACATATATAAAGAGATAGAGATAGATTGAGCAATCCAGACATCGGTAGGAATTTTCTACTCCACATAATAAAAGTTTCTTTGCATATTTATTATGGGATTTTCACTAGAGATCAAGTCCAACAAAGAGAATCCAACAATGCAATGGTCAGAAGTAGGAGAGAAAGAGATGGTGAATAAATTAAAGGTGACCCAACATGAATTCCGAACAGAACCGAGAAGAGAAGATTATGGTGGAGGAGTTTAAAAATGTCTCTTTGACTTTGTGTGGCGAAGTCCAGCAGAAGAAAACCGAGGCCGTAATCTTCTTGAGAAGATTCTTCAAGAGATCTTCTCGTGTTTTGGATTGTCGAATGATTTGATTTATGACCTCGTCTCTAAATCAGGAGATTTCTTCATTTTCTCTTTGGTATGCATTTGTTAATCTTTGTTTTCCAAGCAAACATCATCTTTGTTTTCTTAAAACATTATCTTTGTTTTCTTAAAACAATGTTTTTAATCTCTTTTCTTCACAAGATCTTCTTAAAATTCTTTCAAGATGTTAAGTCTGAATTTCTTGTCATTGTTTTCCTGAAAGTCTCCTTCTATCGCTATCTCTCCCCCTCTTTCTCTCTCTTGGTCTCTCTCTAACGGACTCTCGGGAAAGTATCTCGTAATAAAGAACGTCTTCAGCAACACTTGTGCCTTCGTTGGAAAAGTTCCCAAACAAAAAGTTCCAAAACAAGGTTTGACCCGAAATCGAACCAAAATCCCAAAAGCAAAGAAAAAAGTAATCCCTAAATGGTTGTCGTTGTAGTTTTTGTTGTTGTTGTATAGGTTATTCCTGGGTCACATGTGCAAACAGAGGGTTAATTCAAGGGATGAGTGTTTCAAATTATGATGAGTTTTTGAAACCCGGAAAACGAAGCCAGAAAAAAGTGAAGCTAGGAAAAAAATGTGAAGAAGGAACGAAAATATAAATTGTTTTTATTGACAGCTTTTAGGCGTTCTTCGAGTGTGTTTATTGTATCGAATATGTTGTTGTTGTTATTATTATTGTTGTAGTGGTAACACGTGCGTGCGTCCGTGTGCAGTTGTCATTAAGTGTCTCCGCTTCGGAAAGGAATCCCCGAATTTTACCCTCCCCACAATCCCTTCTGAGGAAATTTATTTTTTCTGTTATCGACACACGTTTTGTGTCGCATACTTTCGGGCGCGATGAAGTGCCTGCTGCCCAAACACACACGTACACACACTCAAAGTGTTGATGTGTGGAGTGTTGATGATGATGATGATGATGACGATGGTGAGAGGACTCCACGAGAGTCCACGAAGCCTTCGCCGTCAGACACACGACCTTCTGTTGGTTCTGCCTGACCCTTGAAAGGACCTTTGAAAACGCTCCCAAGTGTTTGTCCGGCTTTTTATGTGGGTCTGGGGGATGTTTGGAGCTTCCTTCGTTATGGGAAATATTTTAAGCAATGAGAAAAAATTTACTTTTTTACTGAACAAAATATCCAACGTTAAAAAATTGAACTCTTCCTTATTTGAAGATACAATGAGGAGAAAATTCCCTAAAATTAACCAAAACTTTTTCAAGTAAATTAAAATTTACCAACATACCTAATTCTAATTCCCGAAAAAATCGCCGAAATTACCTAAAATACTTCTCCATTTAAAGCGATTGCTCGCTTTTGCGATCCTAAAAGTATGCTAAACAAAATTCATCCACCAAGGAGGAAGTAAAAAGAACGACACTGGACGACCGGGAGGACGACCATAACAACAACGACAAAGCAGCAAGACAAGAAGTAAAGAAAAATAATAGAAAGAGGAAGACAGCGGGAGATAGAGAGGGACAGAGACAATGAGAGAGTGAGAGAGGGGAGGAAACTTTCTGACCTGTCTGGCATTTGTTACAACGCAGACACGCGTAATTTTCTGCTTGTAACTTTTTGACTTCTTCGCCGGGAACCCCAAAAAATACTTCTCTCTGGCTCTGTCTCTTTCACTCCCTTTCGCTGCACCTTCGCTTCCTTCCTTCCGTTTCATTCACTCCTCGCCATGGTGAGCGGTTGCTTCACACCCCCCTTCTCCGTCCTTCTCTTGCCACGCCCCCCGTTTGCGGCGGATGTTCTGCCGCCCGTTTGCATCCGGTTTTCCGCTCGATTCTGTGCCATCCAGCGTTGCCAGACAATTAAAAAAGGAAGCTCCCCAACGAGGGAGATACGGAGAGAAGACCAAACGAGTGAGCGAGACGAAGTCATCACGTTTTGTTGCAGCTGCACAAAGAATCACCGAATCGTTTCGTCTCCCTCTTTTCCTCCACGGTCTCTAGTGGTGGCGTCCCAGACACAGACAGGTTAGAGGGAGAGGGTGGGAGAGAAAGAGAGGGAGAAGGGAAGAGAAGGATGAGAGTGAGGTAGAAGGAAGCCTTTTTATTTCGCAGCCACGCTGTCTGGCCGCGCCGTAACCCAGATAGCGCCATAAAAACCAAGGGTTCGTCCTCACCTCCGGTGCCTCCCTCGTGTGCCACGCCCCCCTGTCGCACGCCCCTCAAGTTTGCTTCGGCTTCAGTTCGGGTGGCGGCAGCAGCGTTTTTGCGGTTTTATTTCGTCGCTGGCCCGGGTGTGTTTCACGGCCTCTCGGCGGGCAGAGAAGCTGACGTCGACAGAGACGATGATGGTGAGGGTGACGGCGGAAGCAAGCAATTCGTTTCCAACAGACAAACGGAGGGACAGACAGACAGACAGACAGACAGAGAGAGAGCGAGAAGAAGACAGACAGAGAAAGAGGCAGACAGACAGATGGATTGAGCCGATAAAAAGAGGATGGTAACAATGCGTATTCGATTTGTGGGCGGAGACACGGAAGAAAGGCGAGGAGAGAAAGAATGAGAGAGTGGGGAGAGAAAGAATGAGAGATAGGTGAGAGGTGAAGAGACAAGGAGAAAAAGAGACAGGGACAGAACACACAGACAACAAGAGACAGAGATAGAGAAACAGGGAGAGTCAGAGGAAGAGAAAAATAGGAAGAGAGATCGAAAAGAATTGCGATAGGATATGGGAGTTTTATTGCAGACTTCGATTGACTTTTGAATTCGAAGGACAATTCATCGGATAAAAAGTTCCCGCCGCATGGAAATCGTAGAGAGAAATAAATTCTGAAGGAATTAAATTCAGTGGGGAGTTAAAAATATTACAACAGTTGCATGGGAGTATAAAAGATAATATTATTCAAAATATAAATTGATGGAAATAAAAATATATTTGAATAAAAATATAAATGGATATACATATAAAAAAAACTATAAAGAAAAATATAAAAAAAAGATAAAAGATCAAATATAAATAAAAATCTCTATCAAAAAATAAATAAAAATAATAATGGTCAGTCTGAAAATGAAATTAAAGAAATATTATGAAGAGATATTTATGTTGCGGAGAGACAGCTATTGAAGAAAACCAATCATAGGGAAGACATATCGTTATCCATCTGTAGATGATTTTACTCCGAAACATTTTCATTGGGAAATTTCTGAGATGCAAATTCTCCCCAAATGTGATGATTTCATATTCAATTTTCAACTGTGGAATTTTTGATATTCAGATCAAAATTCGACGCCAACAACAATATTATCATTAGCATAGACAGCAACATTCACACCATCGTCAACCGACGGCAGGAACAGCATCGAGCGAACGTCAGTCGTGTCCTTTGACTGAATGTTGCACATGGCGCTGGTTCCGCTTCCGGTTCCCTGGGTTCCGGCACGAGCTCTGACCCTGATTCGTCTGCGGATGCCGATGGTCGTGATGATGATGGGAGCGATGGAATGAATGGAAATTATGGAGACGATGAGAAGGTGGATCAAGAGGATGATGAGGAGGATGATGATGTGAATGACGAGGAGGAGGATGATGATGTGGATAATGATATGGATGATGATGAGAAGGATGAGAATGGTTTAGATGAGAATAGTGTAAATAAGGAACAAGATGATGTCCATGTTGATATCAATGATGTCGTTGTTGATTTCATTGAGGTCGATGATGATTTTATTGATGGATCCTGTCGATTTCTCACTCATTTGAATTTATGTAATTTCCATGCAGCTCGACGATAATTGCGAAATTTCCCATTCACCTCCTTCATCAATCCCAAATCATCTCTCCTCTTTCTATCCCAATTCTATCCCTTTTCCTCTCCCTCAACATTCTATTCTCTCTCCTTCGCTGATGCTTTGATTAGTTCAGAAGGCTCCAAGTAGTGGCGACCACTGAAACAGTAGACGAGTTGAGAATTCCGTGAAATGAAGGGATCGATGGAGAGAGTTGAAAACAACTGGGGATGAGTTCGGGATGAAAAGTCGTTGCGGTCAAAGGCTGGCGCATCCGACAACAGCTGTCGAGGTTTCCAACGTTCCAACGCCATCGATCATTGATTTCGTTCAATGATTGCCGACTGATGGTCGTTGGAGGAGCCGACGGCGATAATTGCTTAAAAATTTTGCCAGAAAATGCGATCCATGGACCTCGTGAATCGTGTTTTCAAATGTGGAAAATTTGCGATTAATTTTGATTTCACAAGAATTGTTTGAGGAGAAAAATGAAAATATTTGAGAAAATATTTTATGAGTATGCAAAAGGAAATATTTTGAAGGAAGATAATATTTTACTTCTTTGTAAAAAATAAAAAAATATTAAATATGTTTTCTCAATGTTTAAATTTACAATTATTACAAATTTGTCAGCCAAGACAATTGTAAAATATAAAATTGTTTACCTTAAATTGACGTAAATTAAACCCTTGTTTGTATCAAGAAAATTATTCAAATTTCGAAATGAGTTTGCAAATTTTTTGATGTAATGACAACCTCATTTATGATGTAAAATGTACTTATGTTTGTTACCACAAATCTTTGCAACTTAGTGCAGCATGTGTCATTTACCCACGCACACATTTACATATTTGGTTGCATGTGCACGAGGTGGTGTAATGTGTGGCTTGCGACAAGACAAGTGTCTTTTGTTCGTTGCGAAAATTTGAATTTTAATTTCTGTTATTATATTTTTTTCAATTTATTATTTGAAATCATTTTTTATTTATTTATTTAGAAGAAAATTATTCTCTTTAAAAATAGAGAAAATTGTACGATTTGCAATCTTTAATTAATCTCATTAGATTAAATTATGTGATCTGCTGCAATGAAAAAGACAAGAGATGTTGAAAGAAACTCGCGGTTACCTCACGTGGGCCACGGGAATGAGGGCTGAAGCGTGTGCGTAACGAATAATTTGAGCACGATTACCTGTTGTTGCGAATAATTTGAGGATGAGTTAGCGACATGTGGGACGAGAGTATTTTGTTAATCAATAATGCGAGTAGGCGACAATAGTTTGAGCAGCTCAATTGACTCATTTTTTAAGATGAAACGATTATTTTATGTAATTACAACAATTATTTTATGTAATTACAAAAACTCTTTTAAGTAGATTCAATGACTGTTTTCTATAATTGTAATAATCTAAATTCGACCTAGTTAAATTGGACCTCTCTAAATTGCATATTGAAACTAATTAAAATATCATCCATCGTAATGAGGACATTAGGTATTTGTAACGAATAAAATAAGTATCACTTACCTTAACTTAAAATTAGGCAACTGGTGTGAGTAACTGTAAGGAAAAAGATAGTAATGCGATTAAAGCAAATGATACAACTAAAAATGTATAATGAAAGGGAGATAAATTGAGAAAAAGTACGGAGGAGGTACTTAAAGTAACGATAACCATGTTGAGATTACGAAATGTTTTATTTAAAAAAATAAAATAAAATATTGTACTGTATACATTTTATTGTGACATGTTGTGTCTCATTGTTGTTGTGTCCCTTTGTTGTTGTGTCTCATTGTTGTTGTTGTACTAGTCGCTGTTCAACACTGGTCAAACACAATTCACAATGGATTCAAGTTTGCGATAAGAAAATTAATTTCTCATGGGAAAAATCAACACATTTTGCATTTCACGGTGAGGTGGCTGTGGTTATTGTTGTTGTTTTGTTGGGATTTTGGTGTAATTTTGTTGTTGTTTTTGCAATTGTAGTTGCTTTTATAGCAGCTAGTTTGTTGGTGGCTTCTTTTTACAACAACACATGTTGAATTGTTTGTTGTGCTCAACATTTGACGCAACCGAATCTCATGCTCCGAATCTGTCGGCTGCAATTGTTGTTATTGTTGTTGTTGATGATGGTTCCACCTTGTTGTTGCCTTCATTTGGGCTATTGTTGTTGCCCCTTTTCCTTCTTCTTCTTCTTCTTCTTTAACCTTTTCGCTGAATTCCAGCTATTTCTCTGTATTAAATTCGTTCTCGTTGCTGCAACGAAAGTGATTTAAGCATCACGATTGCATCCAGCTGCAGCTGTAGCTGGTGTCAAAATCTCGGCAATAAAAAAGCCGCCATGAATCATGTGAAGAGCATCCCGTCTCCTTTGAGAAATTCACATTCTGGTGGCTAAAACAAAAGACTTAAGCAACGAACACACGGAATCGTATGCGTTCGTTGTCTGAGTCTTTTGTTTCTTCGCTCAGCTCATTTGTTCATATCGTAATCACCTCGTAAAATTTAATTAGAATCAATAACAGCGAACCCTCGGCCATCGTACAAGCTTTCAATTGAAGAAAATCATTAAAAAAACATAAAGAAAAATAACAAAAAATCAATAGGGAAAAAACAAATTCAAAGAAAAAAACATAAAATCAAATCAAAAAAACGGAATTTAATAAAGCCATCGACAAAAAAAGCGATCGAAAAAAATCATAAAATAAAAATCATCGAACAATATTGAACGGATTGAAAAATCTAAAAATAATAAGAAACAAAAACTTTAATTAAATGCATGATTAATCATTACATCATAATTCAGGCACGGCGGCTTCGGGCCTTCTCTGAAGAGGTTCTGAAGATGAGCGTGAGCGAGGAGTGAGAGAGAGGGAGAGGTAGAGAGAAGGGGAAATGAAGTAAGAAGGAGTGATAGAGGAGCGTTCTTGAAGACAGAGCAAAGAACGGTTGATTTATTGTAAGTAACACGAACACGCCTGCAGAACGTCGAGCAACGCAATGAGAATGTTATGTATAAATAAAATAAAGTAACGTCACGTATACGCCTCCGTGTGATGTCTTTTTCAAAGCAATTGGTTGTTGTTGTTCTTCTTACTCTGATTGCTTTTGTTGTGTGTCGATCGAACAAGTGTCGACTAAGACAAAAAAAACTATATAAAATGAATTCAGTTTCATGGCATCAACAGAATAAAAATTGTAATGCTGCAATTTATGAGCTAAAAATTGTTTCGAGAAAAAATAATAAAATAACGACACTAGCATTAAGAACAATAACAACAAGGAGAACACCAACAACATCCTCTATAAGAATGAAATCTACAACGATGCGACCACGCGATTTACTAAACAGCCAACAGTTAGCAGGCTTCGACTTCAAGTAGGCAGAACCAACAATAACACAGTGAACATGAACAAAAAGAACTACAACAACAACAACAACACCAAGAACAACAACAACCACCACCACCATTAACCCCACCATCAGAACTCTAATGTGTTGACGTCGAGCAAAAACTATTTCGTTCGCTGAAAATTGATTTTGATTACAAAAGCTCTTAGGGATGATTGTTGGGTGGCCATAAAAGCAACACCAACATGACTTTTGGCTCTTGTTTTCCATGACGTGGCCAACAATCGATGGATCCCAACCTACCGCAAGCAGTAACACATTAGGCCGAGCCACTCAAAGTCATATCGAGGGGGGGGGGAGAAGAAAAACTTCATACCTGAGGAGTCAAAACTTGGAGTTGAGTTGAGTTTTTTTGAGTCATCATTACAGACGTTTGTTGGTATGATTCATGTTGTTGTTGCCTTTGTAATGACTGCTACTAATGTTGTGATTGCAGTAGCAATTTGTAGGCGTTCATCTCTATGTCTATCTATCTATCTGTCTGTCTGTCTGTCCAACCAACAACAAGCCTCTTCGAGCCCACCAGAAATTCCTCGAAGATGTCTTTCTTCGAATCGTTTACAGATCCATCGATGCATGACGAATTGTTTTCTAATGCGAAGAGGATTTTGTAGTTTTCCCGAAAATTATTTCGAAATTTCAAAGTCTCTTGTAAGAGTTTTTAATTTTCCTCTGTCTTTCGTAAGAGTTTTCATGTTTCTTTTGAGAGTTTTCTTGTGAGAGTTTTCCGAGCCATGAAGAAAAGTCGAAACAATGAAACGATGATGAGATTTCGATGACTTCTCTTTCTTATGTGTCTTTGACCGTGTTATCGATAATGATGTTGGGGATCATCATGATGCTGACTATGATGATAATGATGATCGAGTGCTGCTGACAGCAAACCGATTGAAAAAACGATTTCGGACGGATGGACGGACAAACGAATGAACGATCGATCGCATGTTTCTGGCACATCAATAAACAAAGTGATTGCGGCGCCCTCTAGTCGAATTATTGTTGTTGTTACTGCTATAGATGTTGTTATTGTTACCATAGTTTTTGTTGTTGCTATAGTTTTTTTTTGTTGTTCTTGTATTTAGTCTTATTTGGCATTTGAAATCAATTGAGTTTTATTCATGATTTTGCCATCATTAATCATCCCATATAATTGTAAGGTGTATTTTTGAATATTTGTTGAGGGAGTATTTTTTCATCTTCTTCTACTTCTTCTTATTGATATTGCTGTTGTTGTTGCAATTAATTTGTTTGTTGTTAGTATTGATTTATTTGTTGTTACTATTTCTGTTATGATTATAGTTATTTTTGGTTATCATTACCGGTGTTGTTGTTTTTGTTGTCGATTTGCTAATGCGATTTTATTAGAATACAATTGTTCTGCCAAAAGATCGAAAAAAAAAAAAAATAATCGAAATGCAAACAAAGAAATGAATGAACCAAAAAAATTAATAATATGGAAGAAAAAAAAAATGATGATAAATGAATATTGAAGGAAGCGATGAACTTCCGTTTGTTGTTGTTATTTCCACACTATTCCACAAGTTGTTGTCAGTTCCCCTATGTTTTTGTTATTTCCCCCATTGCTTTTGTTGTTACGGTAATATTTTAATGTGTAACGAGTTCATGGCCTGAGCTCTTGATTGCGATTTGATTAAACACAAATTAAATTACGTTTCCTTCGATTCTAATGAACGAGTTTGTGACGTCAGTCTTTCGTTTACTTGTGTTTTTTTTTTTTGTTGCTAACTGAAGTTGTGTGTTGTTGTAGTTGTTGTTGTCACATCGCTCCTCACTTATCCGCAAAGGGTCGACGCGGATCATTTCCAAGTCTCGCATGTCCGATACCAGAAGCAGTCGCGCAAGCAGCGAATGCGAGCTGATTGTCAAATAGCGAGAAAAAGGAGGATTGTCAAATAGCGAGAAAAAGGAGGGGGAGGAAAAAAGACACGGTGAAAGAAAGACAGAATTGAGAAGGAATTTCCGAAACAACGAGAGCATCGAGCACGACCATCGCCCAACAATAGACAGAGCAGACAAAAGTCAACAAAAATCGCAAACACTCGAGCGAAGTTCGATAGATCGAGGAGGAAGGAGTGTGAGGAAGAAAGGGGTGAGGGAATTCAGGAGTAAAAAAGAAGAATCGTAGAACTCTGAGAGGTCTCCAAGTGATGTCGGTGGCCGCATAAAAACAAGCTTCACGTTGTCCCGGCGATGTAATTCGAATTTTGAAAATTGAGAAGCATGTTGCAAAATTTGATTTTTCCACTTTGGTCGCAAGCAATTGTCTCCCCCTCTCTCTCTATCTGTCTGACTATTGGTGTGTTTTTCTGTCTCTCTTTCCGTCTGTCGATTTGTCTGTCTTTCTGTGTGTCTGATTGTCTGCGCTTCCTTCCGATCTCTGTCCCTCTGTCTCTGTTTGTTCTGAAGTCTCTCTAAGGCGACCATTTGAAATTCGGTTCAGACGTCCGTCCACCCTTCTGTCTGTCTGTCTGTCTGTCTGTCTTCCATCCTTCTCTTACTCTCCTTCCCGAGGACAATGTTATTTTTTCCGCAAAGGACCTTCCGTTTAAATAGTCATGCTCTGCCACCCCCAACCCCTCGTCCACCTGCTCCCACCCACTCCATGGAGTTCATTTTTTGAACTCTTGTTCCGCGTTTTTCATCGAACGCCGCGACGTCAAAGGACAAGAAACTTGTGGCGAGAATGAGAAACGGAAGGAGTGAAAGATGAGTGAGAGAGTAAGTGAGAGAGTGAGTTAGAGGGTGAGTGAGCGAAAAAAACCCTTGAAAATAGCGAACAATTTTTTTGGCCAAGATCCTTGTGCTCTGCAGTTACGTGACATGAATGCGACAGACGATGGACCAACCAAGGATGGAGGGAGAAGAACAATGGGGGGAAAGCAACTAGAGAAGAAAGAGAGAGAGAGAGAGGGTGAGAAAGAGAGAGGATGATGTTCCATGTCGTTCGGGATTTGGAGACGAAAATATCTACAATTGCGGCGAACAAACGAAGAAATAAACGCAATGACATCAAGCGAGGGAGGGTCGGAGGCAGGTCAAGTGGGCGGAAATCAAAGAAATCGACGGAGACAGAGAGAAGTAAGAGAGAGAAAAAAAACACGGAGATCACATTAAAGTGAGCTCGTTCATGTTGCTGTGGGATTCGCAGGCGTTGTCGTCGTCCTTTGGGGGCGCTGAAGGATATTGATGAGTTGACTTTTAATGCTTTCGGAAGACTACAAGCACGATGAGGAGATTTCGGATGAATTCAAGAAAACAAGAAATTTTAAATATTTAAACTTTCATAAAAATAAAAATTTCTTGAGATAAATTCATATTTTCATTAGCAATAGAAATTGTTCATCAAAATTTCAATTATTCATTAATATTAAATTTTTCATCAAAAATTCAGATTTTCATCAAAATATTCAAATTTTCATCAAAATTTTCAAATTTTTATCAAAAATTCAAATTTTCATCAAAATATTCAAATTTTCATTAAAATTTTCAAATTTTTATCAAAAATTCAAATTTTCAACATAAATTCAAATTTTCAGCAAAAATTCAAATTTTCAGCAAAAATTCAAATTTTCAGCAAAAATTCAAATTTTCAGCAAAAATTCAAATTTTCAGCAAAAATTCAAATTTTCAGCAAAAATTCAAATTTTCATCAAAAATTCAAATTTTCATCAAAAATTCAAATTTTCATCAAAAAATTCAAATTTTCATCAAAAAATGCAAGTTTTATAAAAATTTCAACATTTCCAAGAATATCCTCAGAAATTTAGAACTTCAAGAAGAGCAAAGAAGCACTTTAGTAAGATTTTCTGTTTCACTTCGACAGATAAAGAACGACGAAACTGCGGTCTCGCCCCGTAATTGAAATCTCAGCATTCAATTAGAACGTTTCGGTGAATTCAATTGCAGCACGATAACGATCTGCGATCGCAGGTGCACACGTGACCTTTTTATTAACTTCGATTCCGTTTAGCAATCCCACAATTTCCCGAAACGCCACGACTGCAGACGGACAGACAAAGAAACAGTTGAACACATACAGACAGAAAGACAGACAAACAGAAAAAAAGACAGACAGAGAGAAGGACAGACAAACGGACAGAAAGACTTAAGACAGAATTACTTCGGGGTTTCCGACGAAGGCGACGACCAAACGAAAGAGAACTCAGATCGACATTTGCGAATCGCGATAATAGGAATTTATCTATACAACAAATACTTTCTAGGAGCAGCCAGAGATAGATGTAGTTGTGGAGCAACTCACAGATATACAAAGCTGACAAGGAATTTTCATTATCTTCAAAATGATGAGATTTAAGTAAGAAAATTCGAAATTCTTTGCTACCATCGATAACTCTAAATACATTCAATAGATTACACTAATCTAGTGAATTTTTCGTTATCTCGACGATGCATTTGAGAAATAAATTGTAAAGTGGTTAAGTAAAGAGTATTGCAAAGATACCGCCGAGCCGTTTAGTTGAATTCAATAAATAATAATGCATAAACACCATCATAAAGACACCATCCATCCCACAGATGCATTCCATTAATGTTGGTATCTTGGTATCTGTGCATCTGGCAGATACGCGGCGAGACACTTTTGGAATTTATGACAAGCCATCGGAGGACAAGTGCAGAAATAAAGCCAAGAATCGCATTAACATAGTTTTTTGCTGTTGTTTGTTTTTTGTTTTTTATTGTTTTTATCTTTGTGTAGTTTTATTGGTTTTGTAATTGTTTTTGTAGTCGTTGTTGTTGTTGCCACAATTACTGTTTCTATTATTGCCACAATTATTTTCGTCGTTGTTGTAGCCATTGTTGTTGTAATTACTATAGTTTTTGTTGTTATTTCTATAGTTGTTGCTGTTATTTGAATAGTCGTTGCCGTTGTTAGTATTTTAATTAAGATAATTGATGCACATGTTACCGTTGTATCCACTTCTTCTTCTTCTACTCCGTCGTCATCTTCTTCTTCTCCGTCTTCGTCTTCTGTTCTAGCGCCATCCAAATGCATCGCATTATCTAGCATACAGATATCTCTTCGATCCAACCGCAAATGTGCAAATTTTATTATAATAGGATATCGCTTGGAAACAACTGCAACTACATGATTCCCGCTGAGAACACGATGCGAGGGAAATAGATATATGTATGACGAAGAGAGTGAGAGGGGAAGATTTCTTAAGTTAATGACATTTGTTTGAGATTTGTCGACTCCGACTCGGATTCCAACTGCGACGACACGCGGCAACCTCTTCAATTTGTTATTCTAATTGTGAATCAGATTCACTTTATTTATTTCTTGTTCTCATTTCAAATTAAGAAATAAATTCACAATCACTCACTTCATCCAATGAGCCAACAATTCATTCATTCATCCAACGAATCCATCCATTCATCATCCCATCTCTGTGTGGTATTTAAACACCGTCGATCTTCCACTTTGAGCTCTTTATTGCCTCGACATGGGAATCGGAGATCGTTCATGCGATCATTCGATGCTGCCCTCAAGGCTTCAGTTTCCCAAAGAAGACCGCGGTTACCTTTTCATAGGAGGTTCTGTCGCCGCATCTGACCTTTCGCTCGATCGTTCGATCGACATCCTCTCGACGGGTCTCGAACGGATCGGAACGGAAGCAAGTCGGAGGCTTCTGCGTGGAGATCGAATGAGGCTTCGTGAAGATCGAACAAGGCTTCTTGGAGTTTGATTGAGATTTTGGGGAGATCGAACGAGGTTTCGTGGAGTTCAAAAGAGAGGGAGCCCCCATGATGAGGCCAGGTTTTTGTTCGAAGGATGCCTTTTGAGGTTGATTAAATTCATAAATAACCATATGGCTCGATTGATATTAACAAAGTCTCACAATCCCAAAGACAAAAAAGTTTTGTAAACAATAAAAACCCTCGACAAAAACCGTCTTCATTAAAACAATTCAATCCATATCGTGTGTGGAAAAAGTTCTCGATTTCTTTGCGATTTTTCCCGATTTTATATTTGATCGATTCTTCGTCACACTCGAATGAAGTTTTGTGAGGAGAAAGAAACGTGATGAGATGAGAGAAGAGGAGGGAATCATTGCCATGAAGTGTCAACAACGTTGCTCAAATACGGATGCCTGAAATGGATGCAGCAGCAGTACCAACAACAACCAACAACAGTAGCAACAATAACAATCAACAACAACAGTAGCAACAACATTAAAGAGCACCAACAACAACAATCAACAACAGCAGCATCCGTTGACAACATTTCCAACACTAATTGACAATGCGAGCTCATCAATCACACCAAATGAAAATAATGTTGATCATCAACGGGTGTTGTGGATGATGGTGTTGCGATTGATGATGATGATGATCAGATTGAAGATGATTATCATCTTCTTCCTTAATACCATCATCAGTATTAAGGAAGAAGATGATAATGATGATGACGGGTCAGCGGCACGATCACCTCTGGGGTCGAAGAGGCGGAAGGCGGACAGACGATCGACCGACGTTGACAGGTTGATGGACGGACAGATGAATTGATGAACTACGTGGAGAATCGGTCGAAAGGTGAACAGAGAGACAAACTATAGCGAAGGGACAGATAATTGTGGGAAGAGGGAGAAAAAATTGAAAGGGAGGATGGACAGATAATCGAAAGGGAGGAGGGATAGAAAATGAAGAGGGAGGTTGAACATATAATCGAAAGCGAAGCTGGACAGACATCCAGGTGAATGGACAAACAGTCAACAGTTGATGATCGATGAGACAGACCGAGAGTATCTTCTTCTCTCAGTGAACGATAAAGAAAGAGATAGATTGAGTGACTGAAAAAAAAAGATTAGAAAGACAAGAAAGAAAGAAAAAAATGGAAAAGTGAGAAAAATGAAAGAATAAAAAACATAAATAATAAAATGAAACAATAAGAAAAAACGACATCATGAACTGTCCACGACAGCTGTCTGGACCATGTTCGATGTCTGTCCGCCTAACTGTTCAGTGTAATTGTTATTGTTATTACAGATGATGTTGTTATAGATGATGTTGTTGTAGAAGATGTTGTCACGGATAATGTTGTTGTAATAGTTGTAACTGTTGCTGATGCTGTGGATAAATGATAAATGATGATGCTCTTCATGACTTACAATATTAAAATGCGGAAATTCGTTCGAAGGCCAGCTAAATTACAATTGATGATTGCTTTTTTGCATGAAATTCACTTTTCATTATTTTTTTTCAATTTATTCTTTATATTCTTATTTTTTTTTCCATTATTTTCTTATTGCGTTTTTGTATTATGTGTTTTCTTACACACTTTTTATTTTAATTAATTCTATATTTTCTTATTATTTTTTATTTTAATGAATTCTTTATTTTCTTGTTATCTTTTTATTTTCATTACTTTGTATTTTCTTATTAATTTCGTATTTTCATTTATTTCTTATTAATTTTGTATATTCTGATTAATTATTTGAATATTAATAATTAATTTCAATCGCTGATGATAGCATATGATCACACATTGTAGCAGCATCGATAATTATTTATGCAAGAATGCAGAAAAGTCAAGAACAGATGCATAAGCAGATGCACGGACAGACAGACAGACAGGCGGGTGGACAGACAGACATGCGGGAGGACAGACAGATGGGCGAGTAGACAGCCAACTAATTGGAATAGAGTAAATGGAAAGTTGGACTAAAAGACAGATTATGATTTAATGACAAATTGTGTGGGAAATTTCCTCAAGAAAATAGAATAATTGAAGAAAAGGAAATAATTTAAGAGAATTCTTGAAGAAAAGAGAATAATTAAAGAAAGCCACAGACACAAGTCAGAGGATGAGACAGAAATCTTATGAATTAATAAAATACAAACACAAGGTGAACTGAGATTAGAAAAATACTCGGATCATGTTCTCATGCTCATGTTCATGTTTTCATGCGGAAAGATTCAGGAAATCGATTACCGAATAATCGTTTCTCGAATGCATTCATAATTAATGCAAAGCCAATTAATCGAAAGTTATTTAAATTCGTTTAAGTGAATGTTTGCGATAGACATGTTCAGATAAAAGCTGTCTCGGACATCGTGGGCGAGACAATGGACAGACAGAACCGATGGACAGACATCTAGACAGTTAGTTACTAAAAAATCTCAGGTCACTGAGGTCTCAGTACAATGGAGAGAATGAAAAAATTCTTCCACGTTCGCCAAATTGACTTCCACTATTTTTTTTGAGTCGAATCAAATTCCGATTTCGTGTTCGACTTCGAAATCAACTTCGTAGGCGACTCCGAATTCTGTTCGATTGGGAATCGATTTCTCCTTCGGTTCGATTCGATTGCCGGGTGAGGCTTCGGTTGTCGCCTGGTTCTGAATGTCAGCGACGATCGTATCAGGTGGCTGCAAGTGAAAAAGGTGCGATTCCATTTGTCGGTCTGGCAACCTTTTCCATTGCAGTCAATTTTTTTGCTGTTCGTCATTTCTTCGTTTATGGTAATTCTGGGATGTGTTGATTTCTTTGGAATTTTTTTGGATATGTTGATTTTTTTTGGGTTTTTTTTATATGATGATTTTTTTCAATATTGATTTTTTCGATGTTTTCTATGATTTATAATTGCTTGGGTTTGACTTTGTTTTATTTTCTTTTACATTTTTACTTTTTATTTTTTTATTAATGTTATTTTTACTTTTATTCCTTAATTTTTTTTTTCAATCGTAACCCCAACCGCAAAGGCTAATTGTCTGTTTGTTATTTCCTTTGCAGAGCATATCCCTGGGTGTGATTGCCTTCGTCTGTGGTCAACTGGCGCCTGGCTCCAACACATATCTCCCGCCCACGATGAACGGCTACAACTACCCAGAGCCCGAGAAACCATTCGTGAGTTCAATTAATTTATTAATTTCTGTTAATTTTAATAGGTTTCCTCCATTACATTCAAAAATAAAGCACATAAATATATAATTTCTTTACAAGTCATTTGAATTAAATTATATTATTTCTGATTAGTTCAAGTATCATTATTATAAAGTATTACTTTTTATTATTAAATTAGCTTTAGTTTAGTTATCTACTCCCAACCTGATATTTTTGTTTCGCTCAGTGTAACAAATATCGTGTAGGAGAAGGTTGTGATGAAACAGCATCCGAACAACAAAAGCAATCAAAACTTATTTATTGTCAATCATCAAATTAAACTACGAAACTGGAGCGAAAACAAATTTTAAATTGATTTTACACTAATTGAAACAATAATTTTCCCATCGCTCAACTGAGAAGTTTCCATTGTTGTTACCTTTCACGTGCAATCGATCGACAACAACGATGACGACGATGAGGACGCTGTGGTGACGATGCTGTTGCAGTCGTTGATGCTGTTGTTGCTGCTGTTAGCTGATGTTGTTGCTTCTGCAATTGTTGCTGGTGCTTTCTCGGCTGTTGTCTGTTGCAGTTGCAACCGCACGTCAACTCAATAAATTTTTCATGTCATTCCGCAATATTTCTGCCTCATCATTCGCAGCCGACGAGGAGTCGTCATCGTCTCATTCGCATTCCCATCCTCATCGTCATCATCATTGACGTCCTCATCATAATCATCGTCTTCATCATTGACGTCCTCCACATAATCATTGGCATCCTCATATTCATCTTCATCATCATTCTCATCATCACCATGACATCCTCATCATTGACATCTTCATCATTACCTTCGCCATCGCCGTCATCAACAGCAACAGATTCGGTCGCTCTCTCATTCACACTCGACGACGATTCATTGTTGGTGTGGGTTCGGATGTTGTTGTTGTTATTGTTTCTCTTATTGTATTGTTGTTGTACCTGATGCCCAACATTTTTCGACTACTTGTGCAGCAGCAGGAGTAGCAACAACAACAATAACAACAACAAATAAACCACTCTTTGCGGTCGATTCCCTGATGCCCTATTGTTGTTTTTATTGTTCCTCAGGTAATTGTTGTTATTCATCGTTATTACGTTATTGTTGTTGCTCCTGTTGCTGTTATTGCTGCAATTCTATAGTGTTTTTGTTGTTGCCTCATTCCCATCTGTTCCACTGCCCTATTGAAGTTGAAATCACGTGCTGCCTTCAGCGTTGCCACCGACACTAATTTTGTTGCTATTTTAATTCTTTTAGTTGCTTTTTATTATATTTATTGTAGTTGTTGTTAATTTTATTATATTACCAATTTTGTTGTTCTTCATTTTATTATATTACCAATTTTGTTGTTCTTCATTTTATTATATTACCAATTTTGTTGTTCTTCATTTTATTATATTACCAATTTTGTTGTTCTTCATTTTATTATATTTCCTTTTTGTTGTTGTTCATTTTATTATATTACCTTATTGTTGTTATAGTTGTTGTTGTTATAACAACTCCAGCCACTGCTCCCATTAGTTTTATTGACGTTGTTTCCCCTGTTGCAATATTGCATTTTATGGCATTCTCCTAGTGTTGCCAATGGCGTTTGTTTTAAATTCAATGTGCATTAAATTTTAAAAGGTTCCATTTTCGTTGAATCGATTGTTTTAGTTCAAATTTCCTATGAATCTAATTGACCCTTGATCTTTTTTTTATTGTTTTCATTTCGATTTTCATTTCGAAATTTCAATTGAAATTGATTTGATTTATTTCGAAATCCGTGATGATTTTTTCTTTTCATCATTATTTATTGATTGGTTGATTTCAGTTTATAAATTAAATATTATATTTTTTTAAAAATATTTTTATAAAATATTTATTATTCATATAAAAAAATAGTGGAAAAAATAACTTCTTATCTTCGATTTAAAAACCGACTTCTGTCACATTTCCAACATCTGTGTTCGAACCTTTCGCCAAGCCAATGACTTTTCAACAACCTCACGTAGTTCTCTGTCCTTCTCTCTCACTCTGTCTCCTTCTCCCTTTCGGTCTCTCTTTATGCCCCAGCCGACCCCTTGGCATTGCATACTAAATACATGGAACACCTCGTGAACTCTCCACCGTGACAAGAAACAACCAAAAACAACTTCTTCAAAAACCACATACAAAAAAACTGCAACAACTACAATAAAGTGCACAAAAACCATAATTAAATTAACAAAACAACTAAATGAACAACATAAAAAAAACCAAAAAAAAAAAATAAATAAATAATTAAAATGAACAAAATTTAACAATGAACAAAAATAAATAAAATTAACAAGAAAAAATAAAATGTTAAAGAAACATATAATAAACAATAAAATAACAAAACGAACAACATCTAAAAGAAAAGGAACAACAACTAAAATAAAATGAGCAACAACAAAAAAACTAATAAAATGAACTACAACACCAAGACGAAAAATAAGAAGAAGAAGAAGAAGGACAAGTAGGGGGCAACAGAAATCACGACATCCCAAAACTTGAACTTTAAATTAAAGCGAACGAAAAATACCAGCCAACTATTTTTTCTTCATCTTCTTCTTCTTCAACTCCAGCTTAAGTCGAAGCTTCGGCTGAGTCGCAGACTCAGGATGGGACAGAGTTTGGAGGAGAAGGAAAATCCGAATAAAATTAATTCTTCTACAAGGGTCGTATTTCGTATATATTTTATGTTCTCTGACTAGTTTATATATGATATTGTTATTTATATTGTTATTGTTATTAGGTTAGTTCATACATATTTTATTATTTTTATTTTATTTATAACTATTTATTCATTTTATTTCATTTATTTATTAAGAGATATTTATTTATTAATATTTTTAAGCAATTATTCTTTTATCAATAATATTATGATATTAATGATTTAATTTTATCTATTTATTTTTCTTTATAATCTATTTTGTATCTATTTATCTCTTTAATTTTCTATATCAATATTTTTTGTATATATATTTTTATTCTTGAAAAATATATTTTTCTATTATATTTCTCTGTTTTATTTCTCTATTGTATTTTTCCATAGTATTTTTATATGAAGATTTTATATTATTTTTTTCGATCGTATATTTTGTCTTTAGTTTTTTTGTAGTATTCTATTTCTGTATAAAGTTTTTTATTTTTCTTGTCAAGCCGCACCTCCAGCATCGTCGGCAACATTACCAGTAATAACAACAATAACAACAACACCAACAACATCGGTGGCAACAACAACCATTTCAGCACCATTTGAGTGTCTCGTTAACGCTGCTTTTGGGTCACCTTTAAAGATGTTGTTGCTATTGTTGTTGTTGTTGTTGTCTCGGTTGAATTTGCACTTTTTACCATTTCGAAAAATTGGGCGGGCTCTCTTGTTGTTGTTGTTGCTGGTGGGGTTGTTGTTGTTGTTGGTGTAGTTGTTGTTATGGTAGTAGTTGTTGTAGTAGTTTTTGCCCGAAGGTTGTGGCCTGACATTTCTGGGCTGAAGAATTCATTTCGGCTTCTGTGTCGAATGAAATCCTCCACCTCCTCCACAATATCTTCACCAACTTCTCTTCTTTTGATTTTCTCGATTTTTTTTACTCAATTTTAGAGGATTTTTAATTGTGATTTGTTTTTATTAATTACAGAAGCCCGTCAAGCCTCCAACCTCGCGTCCCGGACCCGGCCCAGGACCACGCCCAGGACCCGGACCCCGCCCTGGACCCGGTCCTCGTCCCGGACCCGGACCCCAACAGCCCGGAGATGTAAGTTTCAGAATGCACAATTTTCAATTCAAAAATAATAAATTTTTAATCCAAAAATAATAAATTTTTAATCCAAAAATAATAAATAAATTTTAATCCCACATTTATTTCGATTTCAGGACCACGTTCACATGCCCGGCATGCCGTTCGACTTCGAGTACGCCGTGAACGACATCGAGACGGCCAACGACTACTCGCACAAGGCGACCAGCGACGGTGACGTCACCACCGGCGAATACCGCGTCCAACTGCCCGACGGCCGAACTCAGGTGGTCCGCTACACGGCCGACTGGAAGACCGGATTCCATGCGGACGTCAGCTACGAGGGCGAGGCCCAGTTCCCCCAGGGACCGGGCGGACGACCGGGCTACAAATACTGATCATCCATCCTCACAATCCTCACAAGCGAATCCCCAATTTCGATGAGAGATTTCCAACATTATTATTATAACGATTTCTCTTTTGATTTTTGTTGAAGAATTATTTAAATTTTTATGAGATTTTTTCACTGTGAAATTTATTTAATTTTTTATTATTTTTCCTCTTGTGATTTTGTTGTACAATACTTTGATTTTTTGTAATTTCTTTGATTTGTTGTACAATGTTTTAATTTTTTATACAATTTTTTTTATCTTGATTTTTTGTACAATGCTTAAAATTTTTGTATAATGATTTTGTGTACAATTTAATTTCTTTTAATCTCTTTGATTTTTTTGTACTCCCATTTGATTTTATTGTGTACTCCCTTTGATTTTTATATTTTTTTGTATGTTTTGTGTAAAGAGAAAAGAAATTAAGGAAATAAAAACGACAACTTAAACTTAATGACTGCAGTTCATTTGCGGTCGGTTGACGAGCGTCGTGGGACCGACCGTCGATGGGCGGTCGCCGTGGGGGACAGCGACAGACTGTCTGTCTGTCTGTCTCTGTCGCTGTCTATTGGTCTATTTGTCTTCCAGCTGGTCTTCACCCTCGCTGGGGATTCCATCGTCGTCGTTTCTCGGTCGTCCCTTCGTCTCGTGGTCTTCGTCTGTCGGTTCATTTGGCCGATCGTCAGACCGTTTGCATCTTTCTATCGTTCTACGTTGTGTATTTTTGGCTCTCTATCTGTCTTTCGGTCTGACTGTCTTTCGGTCTGTCTGTCTGTCCTTCTCTCTGTCTGTCTATCCTTCTCTATGTCTGTCCCTCATTCCATCTGTCTGTCTCTTTATTTATTTCCCTTTGTCTCCCGTCTTCCATCTCCCTTTGAGTCTCTGTCTCTAATTCGCCTCTTTACTTCCGTCTTTATCCATTTGATTGTCTATTTATCTGTTTGCTTCTCTCTCTACCTCGTCTCTTCTCTCTCTCTATCTCCCTCTCCTTCACTCTTCTATTCTCCCTTTCTCTCTATGACCTCGGTTTCACTTCGTCTTTATTGCTTAATGTTTTCTTGCATTTGTCTTCGCCTGCAAATTCGTACTTTTACTTTTAATGACTTGTAAACGCCTCCGCCCCCTGACTAGTCTTAAGATTTTTTCCTACTTTGTAATTTTCCCTCTCTTTCGCGTCAATCTTCCCTTCACTTTTCCTAATTTGCTTTGGTTTTCGCTATGGTTTGGTATTTAAAAGGGAGTGAATGTACTTTGTCTGATGCTCTTTTATGGAGGTTTCCTTTGGGGGATTTCAGTCTTGGAGGTTTTTCTTCAATCTTTTCCTCGCCAGTCTCCTCTGTTCTTGTCATCTCATCTCCGTTCTCATCTTTTGACCACTACTACCATCTCTCATCCTCTTCTTTCATCTTCTCTTCTCCTCATTCCATCATAATTTATTTTTTGAAAAGATCCTTCCTCCTTTTTCTGGTCATGATTTATTTGTTATTTTTCGTCTAGGCCTATAGAAGTTTTCCACAGGCTGTGGTCATTGGTAGAAGGAAGTATTTTGGGGTTCTTTAAGGAGTCGAATTGAAGACCTTTTGAGAAATTTGAACATCGTCAGACCTGCCAAGATTCCTCGATTTCATGATCCACTTCAGACAATCAACCCATTATTGCTTGAAATTACCCACAGTTGTGAATTTGAGTATACATGATATCATATCCTCATTCTTCGATCTCTCCACCTTCTTTCACTGTCTCTCCTTCTTCTCTCCTCTTTCCCTCCTCCCTTTCTCCTCCTACTTCCACTCATTCGAAACAACAGAATCGCCGAAATCCTTCATCTTCGAAAGCTGGCGAAAGCTTTGTCGCCCACGTGAGTGGATTTTCGAAGACCCAGTCGAACCGCAGACCCAATGGATTTGTGGCTTATGGACATCTCTCTACCTGGAACTTTCTACATCGCTATCTCGCTCTCCTTGTGTCTTTCTCTCTCGCTCTTGGTGTTTCTCACTCTATCGGTGGCTCTGTCTCTCTGTCTTTCTCTCTCAATCGGTGTCTCTGTATCTCTGTCTTTCTCTCTCTGTTGTTGTCTCTGTATCTCTTCCTTCTCTCTCTCTCTCTCCCTCTCTCTCTCCCTCTCTCTCTCCCTCTCTCTCCCAATTGGTGTCTCTGTCCCTTTCGCTCTGATCTCCCCGTGGAACCGCATGCGGAGCGTGGAAAAGGTTTACAATGAACGAAAGCTTATCGGAGGACGCACGCAAACATGTTATGGTAACCAGGAGTCAGGACAAGAACAATTGCAGACGGACAGAAGCAAAGAAAGACAGACAGACAGAGGGAGAGTGAGAAACACACACACACAATGAGAGTGAGACAAATACACAATGAGAGTGAGACAAAAGTTGGAGGACGTGAGAAGAAGGAACGAGAAACATTCGGTTGGTGGGACAAACAATGCGTTTCGTAAACGTTGAGGATTATCATAATTCCCGCATGGAGCGTTTTCCAACATGAGAACAACAACAGCAACAACAACAACAATGGACAGTGGGATGGGATGGAATGGAGTGAAAAATAACAACAACATGGGAGGTTGAGAACAACAATAATTATTGCTATAGTAGCCAAAGGAAAACAACAAGAACTAAAGGAACAAAAACATGAACTAGAAGAACAAAAATAACTTAAGGAACAACAAGAACTATAACAAAAACAACATTATCTGAAGATCAGCAATAAGATGAATTGCAACAAAAATAACAAAAACAATAGCAGAGCAGTGACAACAATCACAAAACTGCAACAATGACAATAAGAAGAATCGCAACAAGAACAATAATACAACAAGAATAATGACAATAACAACAACGATAACAAGAACAACGACAGCAAGAAGAATCGCAACAACAGCAGTGATAACACCAACAATTTGGCACCAACAGTTTGACACCAACAAATCCACGATACACAGCAGCAGCAACATAAAGCCCAGCAGCAATGAGCTTTGCGACTTAACGCAGCAACTGAAAAGCCAGACAGAAAGACAAAGAGAGAGAGAGGGACACAGGGAAAAAGAGAGAGACATCGAGAGATAGTCAGACATCAAGAGACACCAAGAGATACCGAGAGACATCGAGGGACAACCGAGAGATACCGAGAGATACCGAGAGACAACCGTTTGGCTGGGCAGACAGAGATCGGAACTCAACCAGCACCCAGACAGACAGACTACCAGAGGGACAGACAAACTAACGGGGAGAAGGACAGACAGACTAGCAGAGGAACGGACAGACAAACAGCAGACGAGCCTACAATTAAAACCGCGCCGAGCCTCCCTCGACCACAGCCTGGTGACCGAGGTTGGTGGATGGAGGACAGAGAACGGAGATGGAGAACAGGGTGAGGAAGCTTCCACGACGATGACGACGAAGTCTTTTCGAAGAGACAAAAACAGCAAAAAAGAAAAAAAAACCAAGATTCGCAAAGACCTTCACAAACGCACAATGGCAAAAGGCCAACCGCGAACACCATGACCACAACAACAGAAACAACAACGGCAGTCGTAGTAACAACAACAACGGTAGCAGTAGTAACAACGGCAACAACAACAACAGCAACGGCGACATCTGGAAGCACTGGACAATGGCGCAGTAGCGGCAGAGGTGGGCAACCAACGGTCATGGCTGAGACGGCGACCAAAGCTGAGTCAAGTGGTCGCAATGGAATTGGAGATAGAGAGAGAGAGAGAGGTTGAGGTGGACAGAAAGAGAGGTAGGGTTAAAGAGGAGAGTTGAGGGTGTGTGAGTGGGTGTGGGAGACAGAGCGAGAGAGAGAGAGGTAGGGGGAGAGAGGGATGGTTGATGATGACGCCGCCGCTTTGGCCACTTTTAATTTATATGTGAAGCCATTTCATTTCATTTTTCGCGCCAGTGCCGTCCGAGCCAGGCTTATTGCCAAGGCCACTTAATGCCGCCAACAGTGAACAGTATTGTTGTTGTTGTTCTTGTCAACGACGATGCCTACTGTTGTTGTTATAATTATTGTTGTAGTTGCAATTATTGTTGTTCTTCCACTGGTGCTTTTATTATTGTCATTGCCATCTTGTTGCTGGCTGGCATTTTCAGATCTCTCGAAAACCATCCCTACAGTCCCTACCAAACCGAATGTCAGCCCTTCTGTCTGTCCAGACGATTGTCAACCTGTCTGTCTGTCTGTCTGTCCAGCTGAATGTCTGTTCGTATTTCACAATGTCTCTTCTTCCATACGTCCGTCCTTCCGATTGTTCGTCCTTCCGACTTTCTGTCCTTTCGTTTGTACTTTCATCCGCATGTCCCTCTGTCCCTATCTTCGTCCTCCTGTCCTTCCGTCATCTCTCTCATCTGTCCTCCTTCATCTGTCTGTCCACATGGCCCTTGCTCAAGCATTTCATATTCATTTTAATATGTAAATTCATCCTCGAGTAGGGATTTTCGGCCTGATTATTAAAGTTAATCCTCTTGAATTAATAAATTAATGTATGCAGGGATTCGCAGAAAGAACATCTCTGTCTCGCTGTCTGTGTCTTCTGTCCGTAGGCGTGTAGATTTGTGTATATGAGTGTGAATATCTGTCTCTCTGTCTGTCTATCTCTCTCTCTCTCTGTCTGTCCATCTTTCTCTCTCTCTGTATGGCAGGATATCAACTTGCTGTTCGAGTGAACTACGATTTTAAGTCAATGCTGAAGGTTGGATACGGTTGAAGTTTGGCTCTTGGTTGTGGAAGTGAAATTAAAAAATATATTTGTATGAAGGGAAAAATAAAATGAAATCATAATTGTGTTGGATTGTCTGTAGTTATCATTTTTTTGTGTGTGTGTTTTTAGTCCTTGCCTTACTTCAAGAGGAAAAGAGTTATTCAAGCTAAAGTTGTTGAGAGGGAAAGTTTTGTCTTGTATACTGACGTCGAATAAACGAAGTAAAAATTTGACAGGAAACTACAGTAATATCGTAAAGGAAGAAACTTTCCTTCTTTAGTACCTTGGACCCTTCTCGCTGGACATAATTGTTTTGTCCGTGCAGAAATTCGCATACGCAGCAGCCAATTATAAATTTAATTTAATCTTTATGTTAATTTTCTATATGGTAAATTTTCTAGGCTCAAAGGCGAGGGTAATACGAGTAATAAAAACAACCAATGAGAAAAAGAAGAAAATATTGTATGTAATGATAATGAGTCTCAATCATTGAATTAAAATCATATAGATTTATGCAGTACCTTAATCCAGAACTTCCGATTTAACCTCATTTCTATTGAGCGGAGCCCTGGGGCTTCTTCAGCGGCCATCTTTTTTTCTTTTGGATGCAATTCTGTTGAGGAAAATCGCATTGTGGCCTTACACTTTAATTGGGCACCAATCATTCAACACTTTGCATCTTACTTTGGTTTCTTATCACTACTTTCACTAATCACAAAAAGAAAAAAATAAAACAAGTAAATTTTGAAAACAATTCCGAAATTTTGAAAATTCTTTCCGATTTCAACTAGAGCAAAAAACAACGAATAAAAGTAACGAATTGACGTGTTCGAGTCCGGAAATCCGGACCCTACGAATGCTCCAACCAATAAATTCAATTCAATAACCGGAAACCGCACTCTAATCTACAACGATTTTGAGCCCAACGATTTAGCGAATGCACCAACCTATGAACTACATTACTCAATCCAAGAACCGGAATCACCACGCGTCTGGGGTTCTCTTTCTCACCATAATCCAAATCTCACCACATAAAAAATAAAATAAATAAGGAATAGAAAATATAAGAAAATAAAAATTAAATAAAAAAATCCAAAAATCAACTCTCCTCCTCAAGCATCAAATAAATAAAAAACACACTTTTAAATTATTTTTGTTCTTTTATTCTGTAAAATTATTCATATTAATTGTTTATATTATATTTTCGTCTTATTATACACAATCTTCTCAACTTATATATAACTTAATTAATTACAGGTTAATCTACATATGTCGACTTTTAAATACAAGTAACTGCTCTGTAATTCCATCATCATGAGTTTAAGGTATTTTTATGGTATATTGATTTTAGTGAATATTTACTGATTCGCTTAAAAAAATATATACGTATTTGAAATGAGACTAATTAAATGCTAAAGAATATAAGGCTTTTGAAAAATAAAATCATAATCAAGATTGCGTTGTCTATGGAAGAAAATGGCGTTAAGTTTCTTTCGCTCTTAATGCTATTTGGTTAGTGAGTTATTTCTGGTTTTATCGTTTTTAACACATGCTGAATTGAGTAACTATTGCTTGTTGTATACGCTTGAATAATGAAATATAGTATCTGTAGTTCGATGGGACTTTTGAAAATATAACACATAATGGATAATAAATGAGTTATTGATATATGTTGTTAGCACATGCATTAAAATTGTAAAAAAAATAGATCGGTAAAATATACAAAGTCATTGTCATGATGATCAACATTAAATCAATAATTCGAACGAATCGAATAAAAAGTAACTAGTTACAAATTTATCAACTAAATTATCAAATAAGAGTTTTTTGTTTAATTTAAACTAGGCTCTATATTTTGAACGTGTTAACGTATTTTTTTATATGTAGTTTATAAAAAGTTTCTCGAATGAGTTTAGTTTATTTTCATTGCTGCTACATTATGTTGTTTTTTTTATTAGTTTAGTTTTTTTCTTATAGAATTATATTTATAAAAACGTTTTTATTTATTTAGTTATTTCTATGATTTTTTTGTTTGTATTTATCTCATTATTATTATCATATTTTCGCTGATTGCATTTTGATTTGCAATAACAACAACATATTAATTCAGTTACTTAAAAAGGTATATTAACAAAATAATTTGAAAGTATTTAATGATTGCTATCACCATTTTGTTGGTTTCGAACGGACCTTCGACGCGTCATGATGCGCTGCGCCACACCACCATTGTTCTCGCCCCCATCGACGGACATTGCCATTGCTCCCTCCTCGTTGGCCATACCAACGACCGCATTGTCGACAAAGGCGTTGCCGCCGCCTGTCGCTTCTGGCATTGCAATTGTATTGCTGCCACCACTGCCGACCAGTGGCAAAGCATTGTCATTCTCATTGATGTCCACCGATTGCATGGAGGCTCGTCGTACTGGGGTGACGCGCAATTTTGATTTCTTCGGTGGCAAAGTGCGCGGTGTCGCGACTTGTGGAAGTGGCGCTACAACGTTCTCATTTGTATCGCTATCGTAGTTGCGTTTGCGCGACCCCGCCGAGCGTAATTTGCTCGCGCCCGCGCTGTTATTGCTACTATTGCTATTGCTGCCATCGTCACCAGCGACGGACGCTGCAGCGAAAGTGTTGGCATTTGGATTATCCTCAATACCATTGTAAAATTCGTTTGTGTTCGGAGGCAGGGTGTTGTTCGTTCTTAGGCAAATGTTCTCGTCGATTGTTTCGAGTGGCTGAATTTTGATGGGCGTGGCATTCGGCAGCACATTGGCCGCATTGGAGGGTAGTTGGTTGTTCATTATGCTACTGATAATGGTAGAATTATTCATGCTGTTGTTGCTTCCGTTTATTGCCAAGTGTTGCATTTGCTGCACATCAGAATCCGTTGTATTCTCGTTACTTCCATTCTTCAGCTGATAGTTTTCCTTCTCCAATACCTGTATACGATCGCGTGTGGTCTTTAACTCTTGTTGAAGAAACAAAATTGTGCTCTGCATGCCTTCGATATCCTCGTCCAATTCTTGTATGAAATCATCAAGTTCTAAAAGAAGAGAAATTCGTACAATTTTCAATTTAAGGGGAGAATTGAGTAAATAATACCTGATTGTGATTTCTTGACTTCTTCACTGAAGCTCTTCTGCATTGCAAGTTCAGTCTCAAGTTTGGCCAAACGTCCATTTGAAGTCATCTTTCCGAGTTCCTCATTTTCCTATAATGTGAAAAGAATTAAAATCTTCTGAACAATATGGAAACCAAGATTAACGAACCTGATAAAGTAACCTGCACTTGGCCATTAACCGTTTGCCGGTATTGGAATCCGGCGTGAACTTCCACGCCGACAATTCATTCTGTGTCTCCTCGAGCTTGGCCTTCGTGGCCTTCAATTCCTTCTTCAGCTTTTCAAAGAGCAAGTTGACGGCGGGATCCAGAAGAGCCGAGCGCAACGCTGCAGCTCCAGGCGCCTGGGCCGCCTTGTACTCGGCAATTTGACTCTAATGAATACATATTTTATAAATATACTGATGAATAAACTAAGTTGAAGTGAACTACGTACAACATAATCTTGAAACTCCTGCTCCTTGTTAGCCAAACGGCGCATGAGTATCTTTTCTCGACGTTGGGCATCCGAACATTGTTGCGAAAGTCTCGTTTGCTCGACCTTAAGACTCTCAATCTCTTCTACAGAACAGCGACACGAACAAAAGGAATTAAGGGTTTTAAGAGAAAGGAGTCAATTAATTCATGGGCAAGTGAAAATGAGAAATTGTGAAAAATAATCGACAACCTAAATAAAATATCTGAGAACACATTTAAAGATACCTAAGATACGATACCTATTGAAAATATGCAAATAAACAGACTCTTAATCTTTCATAGTAATGAGAAAAACAAAACGAAACAAACAAAAAGAATTTTCAACTTAATTCGAAATCATACCAATAGATTGTGTAACGATCGATTGGAAACGATTTTACATTCATTCAAATTTTCGTGACATTGTGTAGTGTGTTTAGAGGTCAGTAATTCTTGTTGCTGGTGTTGTGGCAGCAGAGAAGATCGGTTACATTTTGGCAACGTTGTCAACGGCATGGCTCGTTGCACGAACACCTTGCAGCAGCGTTGACAAAGGAGAGAGCAATTTTTTCCACGGAGGAACACGTTAAGCACACTATGACACTACGAGACAGACGGGAATCAGAGATCCCTTTTCTCGTCTCGTTTCTCAGATCTTCTTCAGTTTATTATTTCGGAAAACTTTTACATTTGAACTAAAATTTACAAAGGATTTTTTTCTTTACATTATTAAACAATATTATTTATATTACTTTAGCGAAGATCTTTGCTTTAACGCGCACTCTCTTCTGATATCGGATCTTTAAATAAGAAGAACACTCTCTTAACACTTTTTGCGAGAACATCAACAATGTGTTCTCTTCATTGGACAATTGAGACTTTTTCAAAATGCTCTTTATTTTCTCTCTCGATTTCTCTCTATCACCTGACCGTCGTCTCTGTACCACTCTTTGAACAGAGATAGCCTTCAAGAGACTTGATTTCTTACTTCGTGACACTCTTTAGACACACATATTGAATTTTTTGAAAAACACATCGGCGGCACACACTCTTTTTTCGTTTGCTTATCTTCGTTTTAACTTGACGACAACGATTTGCACTCTTATGGATTCTTGGCCTTCATATTTTGGCCATTTTGGTTACACTTGTTGCTCACTCTGCAGTGAGTTTGACCATATTTCACTGTCTTTTTTTCTTTAATAATTTCATTTTTTTTTAACAAGTTCTTTTGATTCACAATTGTAACGAATATAGATATAGATTTTAATTGGATTTTTTTATAATTTTTAATTGCATTGTTGAAAAAGTATTATCACACTATTGGGAACAGACAGAAATAATGTTGAGTTTAATTAAACGGATCACGAACGTCGAACCTAATCAACAAAATAGTAAATAGTTTAATGAGAGCATTGACTATGTTTTGTTGTCGACGATAATCAGCAATTACGCCGAGTAATAGCAATTTAATAGAGGTGTATCTCTTTTATTAACACTACAATCTATATAGGAGATAATGAAACTCTGCATGATTATCAAACAGAGTATCTAAGTAGCAAAGTGAACGCTTTTATCGATTAAAATAGAAACCTCATAGTAATATATTTAATTTTTAATCACATTATCCGTTTAATTCAACCCAAAAATAAACTAATGACAAATATTTAAGATATTTATTATTGTTATTAAAATGCTTTTAAAAGGTCTTAATCAATAATGCAAATAAAATTCTTAGCGAGTTGAATAGAGTTGAGACAATATTATGCAAACTTTTAGAATTGATTAATTGAAAACAGAACCGGCGATTCTTGAACACGCACACGCGCTCCAGCACTCGCTATCGTGATAGGTTGGCAGTCTTTTCTACTGCTGTATTCTTTCTTAATTGCGAACTTTTATGGTGGCATTAATGAGGAAAAAACTATTAAAAAACACATTTCGCCAGAGCGAATATTAAGTATTTTTTCTACATTTACATTGAACAGCGAAACGAGAAACGAAACACGTTGGCATTCTTGCATTTATATATTTTGCTTCGTCGAAACGGAAGCACCACCAATAGCTATAGAGAACATATACGTATGGACGACGGTGTTTTGCCAATGGATGATGATTATATTTTGTGCGCTTGTGAGGACCATGGTAAGAGATTACAAAAACAAGTTGACAAAGCGACGACGCAACAAGCGCGGCAACGACAACGACTACGAAGGCGATGGCGACACAAGCAACGTTTTGACGACGAAGACGAAGACGACGGCGACGGAGCAACGTCAACGACGACAATAACGACCGGCGACGAGGTCAACAACAGCCACGAATATGGTAGAAAAGGAGCGCTAAGAAGTGAAGAGAGAAGGTTCGCGTCGCCGAAGGAAAAACACAGAACAGAGCAGAGAAACGACTCTTGAATGGGGTTAAAAATGAACTGAACTAGCCGAAAATATATATTTTTGGTAAGCTTTTCTCTTACGTATTTCAAATGCCTTGATCATTTTATACAGATTTCATTCTTTCTTGGGTAGCACTTGTGGGCTGGACAACAAAACTTCGTCGTGGCTTTTTTTTACACTTTTCATAAAAGCCTGTAATGTCTTTTTTATTATTATTTTTTTAAGCACTTATAACAACGATTTATATTATTATTTAATTTTTTCCGAGCACTGATTTTTCTTGAGTTCATGACATATTAAAACATCGTCGTTATCTACATTTTTATTTTCACGCACTCGCGACTTAAAACTACAGCCTGAAAGAGTGAAAAGAGTTTGCAAAATTGTCTGAAAGTCAATGGAAAAAAAGAGTGTTCGCTCGCATGAGTTTTTCAAAAAAATACATATTGGGTGGTTGGAAATAAATGCCGTTTTCGATTTTCACAACGTCAGGAAAAAGTAAAACTTACAAAATTCTTCAAGGCAACAAACAACTTCAAATTCGTATCGAACTTTGAATCGGTTGAATTTACAAATCGAAATTAGGAAAAAGAATTCAAATTAAAAATTAAGAGTTTTCAAATTTCGTTCACACACACTTGTGTTCACATGGTTCTCGCAGATTTGAGTGAAATGTATCTCAGAACGGTTCTTTCTTCTGTATTTTTATGTTTTCAGTTTTATTTTGGTTTTTGTTCAATACCTTCCAACAAACGTTGACGCTGCTCAGCAACAGCAACTGCGGCAGCAGCCGCATCGGCATCGTAGGGCGATGGCTGTGATTGTTGTTGTTGTTGGGATGGGATCACTACTGCTGTCGGCTGCTGCAGTTGGTGTTGCTGATGGTGCGGATGGTGATGGTGTGTTGAATGATGCGTCGAATGATGATGATGATGGTGGTGATGATGCTGCGACTGTTGTTCTTCCGATGTTGACGGCGTCGGCGAGGCCGGACCCGAGGGCGGCGCTCCGACGACACTCGGCGCCGTGGGGACGCTGTTGACGCCACCGCCGCCGACTCCGACGCCGCTGCCCACGGCGGCGCTGCAGACGACCGCAGCAGCAGAAGCGCTGGCGCTGCCACTGCCAGCGTTTGTTAAATTGTCGTACTGTTTCTTCATTGTTTCAAAATTGTTCATCAAAGGTCTCTGATCGTCCATAGTCATTGCAGCGACACTCATAACTTTGTAGCAAAATAGTTTGCTGTTCGGATTTTTACAGAAATGTCTTCAAATTTATTTCTTCTTTTCTTTCAAACTTCTCGTACGCCGAGTACCACACGTACGCGCTATTTTTCGATTTAATTTGTTGCTTTATCTATCGTTGTTTACTCTATTTTTATGCTCTTTCTTTCTATTATTATGCTTCTTTTCCGTACGCCTTCGTATTTTCAACGAAAACTCGTCAAAGGGAAAAATGCAATGAAATTAAGATTTTCTTCGCCGCAGCTCAGCTATCAGCGCCTTTGGGGACTCTTTCAATTGCAATTTGCACACACTTTTCACCAATTTCCCTACTTACATTTAGCACCCATTTGGCAAATGTTCATTTATTCACACTTTTTAATTATATTTAATTGGAAATTTGCACTTTAAATGCGTTTAAATTAAATTTTTCACGCAGTGAATTTCGCGTCACGCAGCAAATTTCTCGACTTTTTCAAGTGAAAATTCAATATGGAGGTCGTTTGCTTCAGTAAACGTGTGAGTGAACGAGACGGCTATACGGACAGAAGAAAAAATGGCGACATTTTGCGTTGCTGTCAATAATGAACATAGCTGGGTTGTGTCTGGGATTTTGAAAAAAATGAAATATGCAAATATATTTTATGTATTTATTTCAGATGGTATTATTTTGTTCATTAAGAGCATTTTTTTGATTTATATAAACCTCATTTTTTTTGTTATTTTGTGTTTCATTATACTATTTGAAAAATACGGTAGTCGTAGCCACCCTATTTGTGCGTGCTATCCCTGTCTATCTTTCAACAGTCATATGTTTACGCAGTGTTGTCAACTTCACTGAGGAGACCATTTTCCTTGCGACAAAAACCATTGATTTGGTTTTGTTTACCTTTTTGCTGACCTTCCCTGTTTTACTCTATTTCCTTCTATAATTTGCGTGATTTTTAAATTTTATTAAATAAATAAATAAAATGAATGAAAAGAAGATCGTGATAAATAAAAGGCTCAAAGGACTGCCGCGCCATGAATTAGAGAAGCTCTCGCAAACGGAGCTGATCGATAAAATCATCCAGCTGGAGGCCTACAACTTCCAGCTGAAGAACATTTTGCAAAAGAAACTCGATGCCCAGGACAAACAGGATCCCGAGTTCACACAGTTGATGGAACAGATGAGTGAGAGTCAACGGAAAGCCGAGACCGAAGTTGGAGTCCCAGCCACAGGCAGCGACGAATCTCACCAGCAGCAACAACAGTCGAAGAAGGACAAGCGACGGTTCGACTTCAGCCGGACGCACAAGCGACACGTGTTGCTGAAGCTGCTCTACTTCGGCTGGGACTACCAGGGATTCGCTTGCCAGGAGGACTCCAATGCAACTATTGGTAAGGGATTCTCTTTTCTTCAGCTTCTCCATATCCACTGAGCTTCTCTTTATCTAGAGTACCATCTCTTTCGGGCTCTCACTCGCACCTGCCTCATCGAGTCGCGCGCCACCTCCAACTACCATCGCTGTGGGCGGACGGACAAGGAGGTGAGCGCCTTCTGCCAGGTCGTGTCCATCGATCTGCGCAGCAAGTTTCCCGAGGATCAACAACTCAGCCAGGATGCTCTGACCGGTGAGATCGACTACTGTGGGCTGCTCAATCGCATTCTCCCCAAGAACATCCAATGTATCGCCTGGATGCCTTTGCGCAGCAAGATCTACAGTGCTCGCTTCGACTGCACGGCCAGGACATATCGATATTTCTTTCCCCGTGGCGACCTGAACATCTCGGTAGGTATTTTTCCAATTCATAACATTTCAATATAACTTCATCTGACTTCGTCTCAGGCCATGCAGGAGGGCTGCCGGCTTCTGGAGCGCCACACGGACTTCCGGAATTTCTGCAAAATGGACGTGCACAACGGCGTCACCAACTACATGCGCAACCTGCAGGCGGCCAGCGTGCATTTGTGTCCCAATGAGCGCGAGGCCGAGTCTGGTTACTCGATGTACTACTTGGAAATCAAGGCCAATGCCTTCCTCTGGCATCAGATACGCTGCATCATGGCCGTGTTGCTGCTCATCGGGCAGGGCAAGGAGAAGCCGAATGTGATCAGCGAACTGCTGGATGTCGAGACGAATCCATGGTAATCGAGATTATTCTCTAACCCAATCCTTCACTAACTCCTCCACTCGTAGCAAACCTCAGTACACGCCGGCGATTGGGCTGCCTCTCAATCTCTTCCACTGCGAGTTCCGGAAGCGGACGACGAGAAAGGAAAACTTTTCGCCTGATGCAATATCAAGCGAATCACAGCAGGATGATGAAATGGAAGCTATGGAAACCGATTTAGAAACTGAAACCAACACCGCAGATGCGTTGGACGACACAACTGATTGGATTTACGACGAGGAGAACTTGCAGAAATTAATCGAAAACATCCAAGGCGAATGGACTCAGGCCAATGTCAAGTGAGTTTGGTTTTAAATGCATGTTTCTATTTAAAGCCATCAAACAATGTTATCTTGGAACTCTTTTTCAGATCGACGATGATACGAAATGTGCTGCACAACTTGGAGGAAACCCTCTGCTCGCAGTTCATTACTCAAGAAGTCAAGTCGCAGGTGCTTTTGCTGCAGGACTCGGTGAAGCCACGACAATATCAGAAGCTCTTGAACCGAAAACGATGTGGTTCGTTTATTAAAACATTTTTAAATTATTGAGAAGTCTCATGATAATTCTTTTGCAGAGAGTTTGGAGAATCGCATTGAACATTTTGTGAAGAAACAAAGACTGATTGTGAAGCCAGACGTGAACACGAAAGACAAACCAATAGAAGTTGGAATGAATCAAGACGAATAAAACAATGATTTATGGATGAAATGTGATTTCAAGGGTTTCGAAATACTTCTTTATTTTTCATTTAGTTCCTCAACTTGCATCAGCCATGCATGCTTCTGTTGAAATGTGCTTAAAATATTTTATAATATAATTATAAATATGTGTAATTCATAGTTTTCTTAATCAACACAATGTCTATACATTCAACATTTACTTCAACTAGTTATTTGTACAATTCATAACTTTGCAATATATGTATGTATATATATTTCTTAATTAAAAATAACAGTCGTTAAATTCAAATTAATTCTAGAGCTAACGAGCTTCAACAATATCAAAACATAAGTCTAACTAATGTTGATGAAGGAAAAGTATTCCACAAAGAAATTCAAAGTGAGATTATTAAATTTTTATTAATCAAACAATTCGTATTATTTAGATTTCATCAATGGATTGGAGTTCTATGTGTGATTTTTGTACATTTACAAATTTACTTTAAAATAAATAATTGTACTTAAAACTACGTCATGCAATCGGCACAAACACATTTCGATTAGGCCCGAACCTAATTCAGCAATTAGTCAAAATACTTTTCTACCGATAAACTAAATTCTTTGTAGAAGAAACTACAAATTATAATGCTAAAACGAATCTAAACTTCACTTCAATAGCTTACGACTAATTTTATCTGTTGAAATATTTCATTTAACATCGAATAAACACTTAAATTAATTAGATTAAAATTTGAGAGACATCAATTGCATTCCAAGAAAATAACAATAAATTCAACAACTAAGTTTCTTTAATTTAAATCTCTAGAATTCTAAAATGTATGTGTAGAAGTTTTAGCTTAACAAAATTTACAATCGGAAGCGAAAACTCCTTGTTTTTAGATTTTCATGTCAGAGAATGTCGCGTCCATGGCGCTGATTGTCGGTTATGTGCCCATCGATTTGGCCTTTTGTAGCCTAAAGAATTGGGGGAAATTGTTGAATGAATAATTTCAAAATATTTTCCACTATTTTTACTCACTTTCTACGCAGGACCTTCAGGACGATGGCGCCTTCGCGGACGGTCTTGAAGAGTCCGATGGTCTCGGCGTGGCTCATGCCCTGCACGGAGTTGCCGTTGATTTCGATGATTTCATCACCTGTGTTCGAAGAGGGGACGAGGTTTCGTTAGAGAACTTTTCCCAATCTCATGGAAGAAGTCTTTGACTTACCAGCCTGCAAGGTTCCATCGTCAGCCGCTTGGCCCGATGGGAACACGGTCTTCACGAAGATGCCCATGTTGCCCTTGGGCGAATCGCGTCCGCCGACGATGCTGAAGCCAAGTGATTTCATGCCCGGTCCCTTGAAGAAGGTCACGATTTTGGGCGCACACCGATGAACGCCTGCGGGAACGAAAATGGGAAAGCGATTGATTGATTAAGTGAGGGGCGTAAAACTTTTAATAGAATTTATTTATTTTATTATATTTTAGTTTTAATTATGGTTTAACCTAAGGTTTTAATTATAGTTTTAATTCGGTTTTAACTAAAGTTGTTATTAGAGTTTCAATTAAATTATTACTAAGTTTTCATTATGGGATTTAATTCAGGTTTTTTTAAAGTTTTAATTAATGTTTTATTAAAGCTATTAATCAGAGATTTGGTTGAAGTTGGTGCGAATTTATTTTTGTGATTTTCTTTGGAAGCTCTAATGAAAATTACGTGAATTATTAAGCTAATGATCGTTAATCAAAGTGCAGTGTGAAAGTCGTGTTGATCACCTAAGATAAAGGTCACTTTAATTAATCGATTCGATCGATTTATTGAGGTTTTCGTGTTTTTTAACTCATGGTCGAGATTTATTTTCGATCGGATTTTTTAAATTTCAATTTACATTGATCCAATTTCGTTTTTGTGTACATATAATTATTGAAATTGATATGTAGTCGATTATGAGGTATCGATTATTTTTGCAAGAAATAAAAATTATTTAAAAAATATTTATTTTATGTAAATTCAAATCAAATCAATTAAACAAAGAATTATTTGTTATCGATATTAAGTCATCGATTATAAAAATATCGATATTCAAAATATTCGATTATAAAATTATCGACACTCAAAATAATCATATAATGGAAGAATAATCGATTAAAAAATAAAAAAGAGCAACCAACTCTTGTAGATTTCGATAGTAAATTCGATAGTTAAACACAATTCCGAAATATCGATTACACCGATATACGATTGTAAATTCAATTGCAGCCTCAATGTCCCCATCAATTTTCCCCCTCTCCCCTACTCACCGTCGCTCATCGAAGCTCGGATCACTTCGGCCATTTCTTCGTCGCGGATCGTGAGCTTCGACACCGGCAGCGATGGCCGATGGTGATGAAGCATCGCAGCTGCCGGTGTCGTCAGCAGAGACGACGATGTTGTTGTTGTGGATGAATGTGATGAAGTGCTTTGTTGTTGTTTTGTTGCTGTTGTTGCTGTTGTTGTTGTAGTTGTTGTTGTGACAAAATGTGATTAGATTTCAAATGAATGGATTTTCTATGATTGAGATCAGTTGCATTTGTTGTTGTTGTTGTTGAAGATGATGATGATGTCTTTAGTTGTTGTTGTAATAATGGATGAATATCATTGCATTTTGTTGTTGTTGTAGTTGTTTTTGTTATACAGTTATTATTATCATTGTTATTAGACTGATTAGAATTGATGTTATTCTTATTGTTGTTGATTAATTTGGTTGAATCTTGCAAGTTAGTGTTGCCAACGGCAGCGGAATTAGTGTTGCCAACGCCACCGGCCGAAGCCGACGACTGCATGAACAACGACAGACGCGACGAGCTGAGACGCGAGTGGGCGAAACGCAGCGAGCGATAATGAGAATTCGACAGGTTGATCGAATTCCGTGTGTAGTGGGTTCGAGGCGGGAAGGCGGCCACGCCCACTTTTCCCGACTCTCCCGAGCCACCACCACCCGCCTCCAACGGCGTCAACGACGCGCTTCGGCTGCCCGACGCCGCACGACCCACCGTCCCGCCGAAGTCGACGGCCGAGTTCAAAACGACTCCAGCCGAACCTTCGGAGCCACGCTTTCGCGCCAACAGCTGCCACTTCTCATCGTCGCTGATCGTGTTCGCCGTGATCGTCGTCAGACTCGCTCGGCTCGCGTACACCGGCGTGTATTCGGGCGTCGCTGCGCTGTACTGCAGCGGCGTCAGCTCGAGCGACGTCCGGTGGCCCGAACTCGAGCGCGAACGCGTGCGAGTCGAAGGCGTCGTCGTCGATCGGCAGCTGTCGCGATCCAAAGACGTCGCACTCCTACCTCCAGAACAGGAGACTCCTCCATTTCCTGTTCCAACTGATCCTCCATTTCCTCCTCCTACTAATCCTCCACCTCCACCTCCCCCCATCGCCGACGCGTCCAGCGAATGACGCGGTGTCGAGCAGCGTCGATGCTGCATCAACGGCATCGGCGCCGGCAGACCCACGACCATCGAGTGCATCGTCGAGACGCTGGCCAAGGAGCGGGAGTCATCGCCACCATCGTCGTCGTCATCGCCATCATGATCAGGTCCATCAGCCTCATCTTCCTCGAGGGCCAGTTGGAGACTCTGCAGATCGTAGCTGTTGATGCTGTCGGTGCTTTGGGTTCGCTGTGTGTAGCTCAGGCGTTTTCGAGCACGCGACAAATAGTCAGAGGGCGAGGATGACGAGGAGTCCAGCCCATTGAGCGATTGCAGGGAGTTGTATTGCAATTGTTGTTGGAGTTGGTGTTGCTGGTAATGTTGCTGTTGATTTAATTGCTGTTGTTGCTTCTCCTGATGGTAATAATTGCCATCGATTTTGATTTTGGTACAGAAATCAGTGACGGTCGCCACCTCGTCGTGAGCGATCACCAGATCGATCGCGTTATCGACGAAGATCGAGAGCAGCCGCTGGACCTCCTGGAAGGATTGTATGCCACGTAGATGGCTGCCGTTGACGTTGACGATCTCGTCGCCCAGTCGCAGGCGGCCGTCCCTGGGAAGAGAGAGAGAGAGAAAACAATTTTGTTAGTTACCATGGCAGAGGATCGCAAGATCATATGAAAAGAGATCAAATCGAATCAAACGGAATCAGATCGAGTCAAATGTGATCTGATTTGATCAAGTGATCGTATCGAATAAAGTGATCAGATCAAGTCAAATTAGATCAAATCAAATTGTATCAGATCAACTCGAATGAGATCAAATGAATTAAAATAGGATCAATCGAATCAAGTGATCGTATCAAATCAACTGGGGTCAAATCAGATCGAACCAAATGAGATCAGTTCGAATCAAAATTGATCCTTTTTGAATTCGATCATAATCAAATCAATGGGATCAATTTGAATCAGATAGAATAATTAAATCATTCAAATAGAAAAAAATGAGTTAAATTCGAATCAAATGAGTTCAAATCGAATCAAATGAGACCGAATCAAAGACCAAATCGGTTCAAATAAAATCAATACAAAATAGTTTCAACTCACTTCTGTGCCATGCCATACTGATCGATCTCGACGATCAGATAGCGGTACTGCTGCTCATTGGCCGATGTGACCACCGTCTTCGGCGACAACACCAACCCGATGAAATCCTCCTCGCACTTCCGCTCCAACTTGATCTGCCGGAAGCGACGACGTATCGTCTCCGTCTCGTAGTCGTAGTTGTAGCCGCCGAGGGAGACGGGCCCGCTGAGGGCGCTGCAGATGCTGCTGCTCCGCAATCCACCCATCTGACCACCACCACCACTCAATCCACCAACACCGCTCACCCCGCCCTCGGAGGAGGCGAGCGAGACGAGCGAATTCCGCTTGAGAGTGCCCGAGGCAATCGATTCTGTGTCTCCCCCGGAGACACTAAGACCATTGCCCAGACGACTCGCCGACGCCGACGACGATGAGCCGATTGTTGTCAGGCCAACAACACCGTTGGTGACACCGATGACGACCCGCCGCCGCCACCGCTTCCGCCGCCGTCGCTGTCGTAGCCCGATTCGTTTGAACTCAGGCAACTACTTAATCTTTGGTAAAGTGGTTCCCAGTCCTTGGACGAGATGCTGTTGTTGCGCGAGACGATCCCATCGGAGTTGCCACCAGATCCACCTCCACCACCGCCACCGCCGCCAGCCTGTGGCGAGCAGTTGCTGATCGCACTGTCATCCGAGGAGTAGCGCTTGATGAGGGCGCCATTCCGATAAATCACCTTCGGCTGGTGACTTGGAGAAGTGCTCGAGAGCGAGACGGAGTCGGTGCAATCGTCACCGGCCACGCCCCCAACGCCCAGAAGGATCGGTGTCGAGTTGCGGTGATGCGGCAGAGGCGAATGATGTTGATTATGTTGGTTTTGATGATGATTTTGTTGTTGATTTTGTTGGTTTTGATGATGATTTTGAAGGTTCTGTTGCTGTTGATGATTCTGTTGCTGTTGATTCTGATGGACCTGCTCGATTCCGCTCAACCTCTGGAGGCTGACGAGCGAGGGATTCCTCATGACGGAGCCGCCGTTTTCCTCGGGCAGCACCGAGAGACGCGATCGCAGGAAGGCATAGGGGAAGGCGTTTCGTCTGGGTTGATCATTGACCGAGCTGTTGTTGCCACCATTCTGGTTGTTGCCACCTATTTCCACTCGCTGAACCCCCCTCCGCTGATGCTGAGATTCCCGAGGTTCCCACCTTGGCGATGTCATCACAACTGCTCGACTTCAACCCAGACGTTGCGATGCTCGAACTTTTCTGCAGCTGTTTTCCATGCTTGCCGTGGGCCAAATTCAAACCCTCGGTCGGGTCGTCGCACTTGACGTAGGAGCAACTGGTCAGCTGGCTGGTGGAGCTGCTGCGGTAGAGATTGTTGGGCGTGGCCGTCGGCTCGGCCGCCTTCACCAGGTTGTGCGAGCGATGGTTCAACATTCCGGTGGAGCCGATGCGATGGAAGAAATTCTTGATTGCCTTTTGGGGACGTGCGGCGGGTTGTTGTTGTTGTTGCTGTTGTGATTGTTGCTGTGATTGTTGTGATTGTTGTTGCTGTTGTGATTGTTGTTGTGTTGACGTCTGTTGTTGTTGCTGTTGTCTTTGTTGCTGCTGCTGCTGCTTGATCGTTTCGATTGGTCCCGATTTGCATTTCTTCAAGGTGTTAACTTGATAATTGTCCTTCGTGTTGTTATTATTATTGTTGTTGTTGTGGTGTAGATTCTGTTGCTGTTGTTGTTGCTGTTGCTGCTGTTGGTGATTGTGATGCGTGGGCGAGTGAAAGAGACTCCGCAGATCGGTGTGCGATTTGTGAGCGTTGGAGGCGTCGCCGCGTTTCAACAGATCCAGCTTCCGACTCATTCGCTTGCCCCAGGTGAACACTGGAAAGAGAGAGAGAGATGGAGAAAGAGAATTAGTTCGTGAAATAAATTAGAGTGAGGGAGAGTGAGTGAAAGAGAGAGAAAATGTTAAAATGATAGTGAGTAAAATAAGAATCTGTTTTTATGATTTGATCTATCGACTTTGGAACAAGTTCAGCCTGACCTCGGTCGAAATTAATCCAATCGGCAGCAATTTCTTTCTCCCCCTCGTTCTCTTGGAGCCGCCACTCATAAATCACCCGATCAATCGGAGTCCAATCTCTTCTTCCCATCCCCCCCCCTCTCCTTCATCATCTTCCCGTCGTCCCTCTCTTTACCTCATCCCATCATCGGAAACGGAACGATGGAGACGACGTCTGATCGTTCGATCGTCGGAAACATCAACACCAATCAATATTAAATTAAAATCCAAACGAGATCGAACGAAAATCAAACGAGATCGAATGAAAACTAAACGAGATCGAAAGAAAACCAGACGGAGAGAGACAGAGAGGGAGAGAGATTGTGGAAGAGAGGGAGTGAGAGAAGAAGAGGGAGTGATGGGGAGAGAGGGAGAGTGAATGGAGTGAGAGGCAGTGAAGGTGAGAGAGAGTGCAGGAGAGAGAAGGATGGTGGGAGTGAGAGAAGAAGAAGGCATCAGGAAAACGAGTGAAAACCGCCGATGGCAACCAATCAGCGCTGTCAACGTAACGAAAAGCCAGGTTACGTTAACGTTAACGTAACGAATGAACGAGCGATTGAACGAAAAAGAACAACAACAAACAACACGTGCCAGATGCGGTCGTCGGGCGTTGGAGAAGGACAGACAATTGGAAGGACAGACAACAGATGGACGGACAGATGGACAGACGAAGAAAAGGCTTCAGGGAAGGAAGGAGTGCGAGGTGAGGGAAGAGAGAGAGAGAGAGGACGCCTTCACCGATCTGTGAAGGAGTGAAGTCGAAGTCGTAACCGCAGGACCAAAGAAATGAAATATAAATCGAATCGAATCGAGGCCAACATGACACATGAAGCGTGCTGCTCCAGAGCTCCAAACGATCCGACCAAACGATCGAAGCCTCAAATGGAATGTCTAGGTAGAGAGGGAGGGTGAGAGATTGTGAGTGAGAAAGGTAGTGTGAGGTGTGAAGAAAGGAGTAAGCGTCAATAAACGCTCCAAGCGAGAAATAACTGATGGAATAGTTTATAAGGCCAGGGCAAGGGAGACGACGGTCAACGACGCGATCTATCTATCGATCGGTCGATCGTTTGGTCGTTTGTGGTGGTGGCAGAATGCGGTGGATGGTGAACCGATTGAAAGACAGTTGGATAAGGCGGAGAGGTGGATAAGAAGGCTAAGATGAAAATAATGAAGTCAGGGAGGTGGCGAAGTTTGTTAGAGATGATGAACGAATGGATGGACGGACGTTGGATGGAGACAATCAAATGGATAGTCGATGAAACAGAAACAGCAATAGACGGAAAGACAAATGAACGAGTGGACTTAAAGAAAGACCGACAGAGGGACGGACGAGTGGACAGACGTAACGGATAGACACTAGGACGGTTGGGCGGTTAGATAGAGGTATGAAAAGAAACACAGACAGACGTACGGACGGACGGACAGACAGCCAGATGGACTCATGAAATGTGGCATGGAAGAATGTTCTGTATCAACAATAATAATAATAACAACAATAATAACAAAACCACTTTCTTCAATAACAAAAATATCGCTTTGCAATTTATGATCATTAGAACATGTTGATCCAGTAGAATGTAATTACATCATTCACCACCAGAGGGCCAAAGTGTGAGCCGCTATTTTTTTGTTATTAATAGGAAAACGCAACTGTGCAAATATCGATCGAACGAAAGATCGATGGAACGATCGATAGATCATTTGACCAAATGATCGACCGACCGATCGCAATCGATTTTGATTACAATGATTCGGACGATGGAGAGGAAGGAGAGAGTGGAATTGAGGATTAAAGGAGAACGGAAGAAGGACAGAGATGGGTTTATCACAGCGATGCCAACTACACGGATATTTCCGTGTTCTACGGAAATTGATCCCTTGGCGGACACACGGAAGTTTGCGTTAAAATTGCGCAAATCTACGGATATTTCACTTCGAAAGATTTTTAAAATATGTTAAAAAATTTTTGATATTTTACGAAATCCAAAGTATTTATTGTATATGAGTGTGATCAAATTTTGAATTTTCTTATAAATTTTGAATTTTTATGAAATTTTGAGTTTTTTATGAAATTTTGAATTTTTACTGAAATTTTGAATTTTCTATGAAATTTTGAATTTTTACCGAAATTTTGAATTTTATCTGAAATTTTGAATTTTCTTATGAATTTTGAATTTTTATGCAAGTTTTGAATTTTATATGAAAATATCAAATTTTTAATTTTATATGAAAAATATCAAATTTTTAATTTTATATGAAATTTTGAATTTTCTATGGTAATTATCAATTTTAGAATTTTCACTCAAAAATCGCTCAAAAATATAGGGTTTTTACTAGACACGGAAATACACAGACATTTTCAGTGTATCGCACGGATTTCTCCTCTCTTTGGATTGGCATCGCTGGTTTATCAAGAAGGAGAGGGTGAGAAAAATAAGTGGAAATATATCAGATCAAATCTATCATCGTAATTATAAACTCTCAACTATTGTTATTATTCTCATTGTCATCGCTTTAATGATAATCATAAATGAGATAATGAGAGAGAGAGAGGATAAGAGTGAAGAGGAGAGAGAGAGACGATCGTCAGCTTAAGTTCGATTCGATTTGATCATCATCTTCTTCAACTGCAGGCTGCACGCGATCATTGTTAATGATCATAACCGTGGGCAGAATGATGAGGGAGAGGCAGAGAGAAAAATGAGGAGAGAGGTAGAAAGAGAGAGGTAGAGGAAGAAAGAGACAGAGGGATTCGCGCCACCTGGGGCAGTATTTGGCACGCTTTTCCATTTCCCCATCGAAGTGGGTGCAGACGATATTGTTTGGTCGTTGTAACATTGTTATTGTTGTTATTATTGTTATTGTTGTTATTATTGTTATTTTTGTTGTTATTATGATTACTGGTTGCTGCAACATTTCACATTCAAATTCAACAATGTCAGCGATTTCTTGTTGCCGCTGTTGTTGTTGTTGTTGTTGTCTGTGTTACCAACAACCATCATTTACATTTGTGGCCTGAAGCTTTTTTGGCAGCTTTCTTAACCATCGACGTTAACGTCCTACGATAACAACAAAGACTTGCTGTCAGCAAAAATAACAACAATTACAATAACAACAACGATGTCGACGTCAATTGGCAAACGGTGTCAGGGAGGCCAGAGGAAGCCCTGGAGAAACGTCCAATTGTTAGATCAACCTTCGGGGAAGGGTTTGTTTTTTCTTCCTTTTGTTCAATATGTATGGAGAAATATTGAAACTTCGGAATTTTCTCCATGAACTCGGAAAATTCCATTTGAAATGAAAAAAAAGTCATGATCTTTATTTTTGGCAAACTATTTTAGAATTTTAGGTCGGAAGATTTCAAACAGAAGTTAAAAAATTCAACGATCATTGAAGAAATAAAAGGATATTGAGGTTCATAGAAAGCTCTATAAAGATCCATACAAAATCGTATAAAAAATCTTCAGAAACCCATTGAAATGAACGTCTGATCTTTTAAAAAATCCCTTAAATTGATTAATCAAAAACCGCCTTCAAATTATTTCCAGAAAATAACCCAAATTTGATTTTTAGCATCTTAATTTCGAAGACAACTTCAAATGATCCCTAGGAACAACAATAAATGATATTTCGATATTGAAGAACATCTATTCAACTCATCCACTTCCCTCTCCTTAGTTCTTCCTTCGTTATTCCTCTTGAACTCTTGTCCATTGCCTACCACGATCGATCGATCGATGGTCTATAAAATGAAATCCGCATTAAATGCGCATGTGGAGAGCATCGTGGAGAGAACGCAGCTGGATTCGAACACACCCACTTACAAACAACAATTACAACAACAAATCCAACAACAACAATAACAAAAAAGTACAAACAACAATAACAACAAACAGGATCACCTCTCGATCACCTTCGACCACTTGGTGCGATCATTTCAAAAACTTATGATTTTTTGATGATCCGCCGAGCTCGGAATGTGGCGAAGAAAATTTCCTCAATGAATGAGTGAAGGAAGGAACGAATGAATGAATGACACGTGTTGAGGATCAACAACAACAACAGGATGATCATGACCATGATCACGATGATGATGATGATGTTGATCTTTGTGGCCGCAACAATACATTTCAGATTTTTATTGTCTTCATACCGATTGGAATCGCATGGAAATTTGATATTTGGCTCGCGCCACGATCACCTCCATGGATCCTCGACGATCGCTGTTAATCTTTCTTCATTCGCCGTTGTTGTTGTCTCCTTCTTCTTCTTCTCCTTCTCTTCATCCCCTTCTCCTTCGCCCCCTTCCCTGTTCTTTCCCCATTGAATTCTCCCATTTACTGCCTTTAAGTCTCTGATATTCCATGATATACCATGATCTACTCTGACCGTGCTCGTCTAATTGTCTGGTAATTTGTTGTTGCAGTGATAAATATGGGACACTCGCATAAACTTGGAAAGTTAACGAGTTATCGACACATTTGGCATTCGCGTGGGCGCGTCAACAACTTGAGTTTGCGTATTGACAGGATGTGGTTTATGGAAATGGACTGATTTTTTCTTATCTATCTATCTATCTATCTCTTTCTCTCTTGCTCTCGTATTCCCTGACTTTAGTCACTTGTACTTTGGTAATTTTTCATAATTCTTCGAGATTATGCTTTAAGAGTTTTCGTTTGATGGTTCGATTTGGTCATGACCCAAGTTATTTTCAATGGAAACCCCAGGGAGCTGGAAATTTATCTCTTATGGAATTTTTTCCTCTCTCTTTCTATTTCGTCTTCTTCATCTATTTTTTAGGGATCCTGGTGTGACTTACATTTGTGCAGAAGCGTCTGACGATATTTCGTCATTTTCTTCTTCTCCTCCTTCTTCGCTTCTTTCTCCATCTCCGTCTCCTCCCTCATTTTTACAATAAAAATTTGATTTATCATTTTTCTCCAATGGTGTCTTTAACTCCTCGGTGATCGTGGTCAGCGTTGCCACGTGTTTCACTTTGAGTAATACCGGCTCAAAGTACGAAAAATTCAGGCAAAATTAAACATGTTTTAGTTTGAGGATTTTTATTCCAATAGAAAAATATCTTTTGGAATTTTATTTTTAGAAATTTTTGAAAAATATTTTTTATATAAAATTATTAAAATTTTTGAAATCCGCTTCTTTTATAAAATTTTTAAAAATTTTCAAATTAATGAATTTTTTTGTAATATTTTGAAAAATTTATCATTTTATTAATTTATTAAAAACATTTCAGTTTTCATTGTTTTTTGTATAATTGTTTTCAATTTCATAATTTTTTATTTTTTAGTCCTGATTCACTTTGATTGGGATGAAACTGAAACCGAATTCGGAGCATTTTCAGGATCGCCTCGTTCGAAACGATCTCACGACACAAATTCGAAAAATTCCGAAATCGACCAAACGCTTTGAAGCCTCGACGAAAACTGCGCAGGTTCGGCGTTGCCAACTGCACGAGGCAGAAGCAGAAGCTTTGGCAAGTGATAAGAAAATTTATGCAGTTGCAACATTTGGTCAAACATTTTTGTTGTTGGAATATTTTTTGTTGATTTTTTTTGTTGGAGTTTAACCATTATTTGTTGTTGTTGTTGGGGTTCGTGTTTATGATCGTGAGTTTTCATCATTTGTCATTCGTTGCGATCGACGAGCGATTGTTGTTGAATTTTGAGCCCGATTTTCGATTGTTTGTTTGTCCCATTGTTGTTGTTTAAATAGTCAATAGTCATTGGTATTGTTGTTGTTTTTATTGTTGGTCGTAAACACATTACCATTAAATTTATAATAATTTTATGCAAATGATTCGAGTTTTTCAAAAGTTCATTGTGCTTTATTTTTCGCTTTCAGCTTTTTTTTTTTGTTATTATAATTATTTTTCAATTTGTTTTTCTTTTGTTTCGTTGGTTTTCTTGCTGACCAAACAGTGTTCTTTCTCTCTCTTTCTCTATCATCGTCTCGCTCTCACTCACTTTGTATTAATTAGGTTTAATTGATGATCCGTCGATAGGACCGGGAGGAAGGAAACTCTCGCATGATGATATATTGTGTCAATGTCAGACATAATTATCGATATCGAATTGTGATTGCGCTAATGTGAAACCCCAGATGATAATCGGGAAAGCCACTTGAGCATTAATCGAGGGCTTAAGGCTTCAAGTGGGGGTCCAAGGGTCTTTAAATGGGGAGTTTTGTTAGCTCATTGAGTAGTTTTTTTCTAATAAAAAATTCACATTTTCAACTCTTTGTTTTTTTTTAACAAAACCATGAATGAAGTTGTCACCAATTCATATGCTATTAAGACCATGCAAATTTCAATTTTCAATATCAATACAGCATATAATTTTAATATCGATATACCATAGCAATTCATAATATCAATATACCATATAAAATATTAACATCTAAATTCGCAATATCGATATTCAATATAAACACTCAATATAAATAATTAATTTAAATATTCATTTAAAATTTGCAATCAACACTTGCGAAGATTGTGATTTTTGTCAAACGCCCTTGATTAAAAGGCACGAGTTCCACTTAGCTAATTAATTTATTAAAATGCAATTAAAACTCCATAGTAAAGGTCGTTGCGCCCTTTAGGCCAACTTCTCCGTGATAAATGGATCGATCAGACCACTCACCCATCGACCTTCCGAGCCCTTCACCTTGCACTATTTATCTTTCGAGCCTAATTTAATCGATATAAAACCCTTTCACTTTCCTCTACGATCATTTCATACTCTGATACGATCATTCGAAATGTGTCAAAAGATTCCTCAAACACACAAAAAGCCTACGAAAGAGGTTTCGTCAAGCCCTAAACAAGCAGTCGTAAACAAATTTAATGCTTACACAAGCTTCTAGCCTCGAGCTACAGTCGGTGGGGGATTTCGTCAAGTGATCGAGAAGTGGCCAAACTTTTCATGAATTATTATCAAAATCAATTTATTATATTTTCGTCACCGCTGACTATTTAAGAAATATTCTTTAGAGCAACTGATTTTTTTTTAATAATCTAAACTATTTCGCTCTAAAATTCTCAAATACCAAACAAAATAAAACACAAAAAATTATTATAATTTGTTTTTTGTGGCTTTTTAAAAGAGATATGCCATGAGAAACGTATGTCGATAATCGCTTCGAAGTTGAAATAAAAATACCGCAATTCACGTTTTATGCCCGCATCACGTAGCCCAGATTTCGCGATATTCAATTTGAACTCGATAAAACTTTTGGTTATATGTATATCTGTTCCCCTTGTTCGTACTATCTGTCTCACTCACTCACTATAAATATACATATAAACGATCATTAGCTAGCAATTGGTGAATTCCTCTAGTATACGAGTTTAAATCTGAAGGGTCCAAGGACTTGAGTGTGGGAGATAAATGAAAATATTTTTTTTTCAGAAATATTTCGCAAACTCGACCTTCAACTTGAGTTACACATGGTGATGGTGATAGTGAAGGATCATCAGAACGATCATTCTTAAATTAAAGTTGAAGAAGATCCTGAAAGGCTGATAGAGTGAGAGATGAAGTCGTCAAGATCGGTGTCTGACAGACGTTATAATTTTACAACTATATAAAAAACCAATTTCGATTATTGGTGTTGAACTTGTTGGATTTGTTGTTGATTGTGTTGTTGTTGTTGATTTTTTGTTGATCGTGCTTTTTTTGTTCTTGATCTTGTTTTTGTTGGTTATCTTGTTATTGTTGTTTCTGATCTTGTTGTTATTATTGTTGTAGCAGTTGTTGTGCGTTATTATGAGATTTTTTTATTTCCATATTTTTTTTATTTTCATATTTTTTTCTTTTTCATATTTTTCATTTCCATATTTTTTTTTTATTATATTCCACCATTCGATTGCAATGCGTTTTCTCATGCTAGAGCTAGAATTATTATGGATCGAAGAAGGCGATAAACGAACAGGTTGTTGTACTATTTTTGTAGTTGTTGTACTATTTTTGTAGTAGTTATTGTAGTAGTTGTTATTGTTGTTGTAATTGTTATTGTTGTTATTGTTACAGTACTGTATGCTCTTCTTAATGAAGCTTGAATTCGTAGAAATAAAAGCAGACGAAGAAGGAGAACCAGAAGAAGAAGAGCTCGGCTTAAAAATAATTGATATTCGCAAAATGCACGAAGTAGACTGAGAGTGAAGGGAAGTTGTGGTGAGGTGAGGTGAGGTGAATACATACAAATATACTGCATACATATAAAAATAAAACAATACTCTATAAACGCAATAATTTAAATCGATTCAATGGTAAGACCATGGAGTAGAAAAATAAGAAGAATACACAGAAGAAGAAGAAGAAGAGGTAATTTGTATGCTAAAAGAAGCACCGAAAGAAACGTGAGAAAATAAATCAAGGTCTTGAGGGATTTAATTGGATTGAGGTTATGACAGCGATAAGGAGCGAAGAAGGGAATTTTATTATTTTATATATCAGAAAAATAATACATCAAAAAATGTGTACTATAAGGAGAGAGAGAGAGGGAGAATCGAGGGTTTGCGATGGAGTGAAAGTCAAAATGAACAGTGGGATTTTTATTAAAAGCTTTTTTAGTAGAGATTATGATTTTTTGCTAATGGAAAAATAATTTGTGAAAATTACGAAAACTTAAAAAAAACAATACTCAGCTCAAATAAGTGCAAATGTCTGGCAACACTTTCCCTCCGACGAGGTAACATAATTTGTTATTTTAAAGCATTTTTCTCATTTGGCAATGAAAAGAGAAACACGATAAAAACAACTACATAGAGCAACAACAACAAATAGCACCTCATCTTAGTGAGTCATAAAATTATGGTAAAAACCCCCTCCTCTCCTCCCCCTAGCATAACGATGAGCTCATGTTACAGTTTCCTTTTACGATCACGGAAAATTATTATTAAAAGCATAACAATTATTATCTCAGGTCTTAAAGTGTTCGAAAAAATATCATCTAATAGGCATAAAGAGAAGAAAAAAAAAATCGTGGATTATGTACTAAGAAGAGGAAGAGCCGTTGCTATACGAAAACTATTTCCAGTGGTATGAACGAGTCTTCGAGACGAGGTTAAACCTTTGGTAATGTGAGAAATCGCTGAATTTACGAGGTGTTTAAAGTGTGTTCATGGAGTTAATTGGGTTCCACGGTGCCTCAATCTATTGGCAAACAAAAAAACAAAACATTCAAAATAAAAAAAAATAAAATAAATAAATAAAAATATATACCATGCATTTAATATTCACAAGAGACCCTAAAAGTATGCAAAGACAAAACCTCGTTGGAGAGAAACCAAATGAAGTTTGTATGAGGCGTTCAGTTGGAAAGGGTTGAAATTTTGAAAAATAACTTTCACACTCCAAAAAAAAAAAAAAAATTAAATATAAAATAAATAATATAATGAATCCATATAAATTAAATTTAAAAAAAATATATTTAAATAATCTCGAGTTGCCAAAAATCAATTTTCCTTTCGTTTGGCAAAAAGAAGAAAAAAAATTATTATTCAAGGTCTCTCTCTCTACAGATGTGCGAGCAATCAATGGAAACCTGTCAGTCCCATTTTAGTCGATGACAGCAATAACAACACAACATATGAAGAACAACAACAACAACACAAAAAGAACCAACGATAACCATTCACCAAGCATTGTTGGCCAAATGAAGAAACCAACGATCGACAGCAGCTGCGATCGCCGTTAAAGGAAAACCGAACAACGATGACCACACTGTAGTAGTGGACAATAACACCAACTATAATTACAATAACAAGAACAACAACAACAAAATAAAAACAACAACAAAAAACATACAACATTACGATCACCACCAACACCATCACAACTCATTAACCTGTCAGCTTGTTGTACAAAAATGGGAAATTTTAATTTCTGTTAATAATGTTGGTATTTTCTGCTAAATTATAGTCTGTGTTCACATTAATTGGTTGGCAACGCGTTGACGTCCAGCGTCCAATCAATTGGCTCAAATTGAATTAAATCGCTGGGGCGAGCAAATTAATTGCTCGAAATTTTCAAATCAAATCCAAAGAACTTGATCGACCAACGATTGGCGATCGATAGAATTTGCAAACGAATTAAAAAACCAAAAAAAAGAAAGAAATAATTTAGACGGAAGTGGTTAAAATAGGCGTGTGCAATAATGACGCCCACTTCTGTAGGCCTTAAATTACAATAGGCTTGACGGCTTTTAAGCTCCCCACCATCAAATTGAGGCTTATTTCCGTGGACACAGTGGGCAGAAATTGGTTCCGAAATCGGCTGCCTCTTGATTCCAAATTATGAGCCTTTTGACGTGAGTTGTCGTTTCGAGTGGAAGTAAAACGATGATTAAGAGGATTTTCTACACCTAGTTAGGAGCTCTTAATTGAGCACTCAGAAATTTAAAATATTTAAAAAAGTAGATTTATTGTTAATAACTTTTTATTTTTGACGAATTATAAAAAGAATTATTATACAAATTATAAATTTAATTTATACAATTTTTTTCATTTTCCAGTGAATTGTGTCAGCGGAATGATTGCGAAATTTCACCCACAATTCGTGGACGCTGACACCATTCGACTGCGAAATCGGTGACCAAAGGAAATAATTCCATCATTTTTTTATTAATATTTTCATTAAATTTCATCGGCAATTTCTGCCGATTTCTGTCGATTGCGAAATTCGAATTTAAGTGTAAGTGAATGCGAATTTTTCGATTTGTTTTTTATTGTTTTCATAATTTAAACAGAGTGAGGTAAAATTGGGTAAAAATTTATTGCGATTATTAAGGTGAAACCAATAAACGTAATGGAAGAGAAGTATTTTTTAATAAAATGTGCAAAATACTTTCAATTTCAAAATTTCACCACAAATATTTTGAATAAGGAAAATTTTCGTTTTCGAAAAAAAGAGTAATTAAACAAAATTTAATTTGGAATAATTGTGCGATCATTAGTAACCAGTGCATTCCATAAAAACCATTAGGAAAAAGTAAAAATTAAAAAGTGAAGCAAACGAAAGAGAGAATAAAAAAAATATATGTAAACTAAATGCAATTAACCGAAGGTACAAATTACGCACTTTTCTCAGACGATGACGACGTCTACGAAGGGGGCGGGAAAATGTTAATGGTGATGTTTTTGTTGTTGTTTGTGGTGAAAATCATTTCGAAGCTCGATCAATACGATTAACCGAAGCCATATAAATAGACAACAACAACAAAAACAACCCAAACAACAACAAAAAAAACCAAACAACATCTCTCGAAAGAAACACTTGTTAACGCGCTCTAATTAACTCTAGCTTTACTCAACCTTGTTGTTGTTGGATGGTTGAACATGCGTAGCAAATATTTGAAACAATTGATTTCAACTTCAACTGAAATTGAATGGAGAATGAACACGCCAATGCAATGATTGGGCGAGAGGAAAGGGGCGGGGCGAGACAAGTCATTTGAAGTTAATTGAACTTTTCGTCGACATAATAATTAAATAGAAATTATAAAAGTTATATATTAGTTATACATAAGTATGAGAAGAAGATCAACTAGAGAATAGCTGTTCTAAGAACTTCTTGACGGTAATTCAAGCCATGGTCTTGAGGTTGACAGCAACGGGTTTGGCTAAGTGGTTGTTGTTGCTCTTGTGGGAAGAGATCAGATGACGTTGGTTTCATAATCGGACAGTTGTTGACATACTTCTTATCGAGTCTTCAATTACGATCTTGAAGGCAGATGTCAATATTGGAGATATCTGATGATATTTACCAAGTTCTATGAAGAAATCTGTGGTGAATTGATTATGAAAATCTACACACCATACGATATGAAAAATCCATTCACCATAGAATACCATAAAAAAATAATTATTTGATAGTGATCGGCATAGGTAAATCTCTGAATTCTTAATGTTCATACAACCTATTATAGCCAAGAAACCTACCAATCCTTACGGCCCTTCGTCCCTCTTTACCACACACTCCATATGACATAAGTCACCTTCGGTATCGTATGCTTCAATTGACATCTGATGCAACGACTACCGCATCGAGTGACAAACAGAGCGAAAGACAGACAAATAGGCAGACAGACCTATAGACAGACAGACAATCAAACAAACCTATAGACATTTCGATATTCGAACCGAGAATGCGAATGCATTCATAACTTGAAACCCTCACTTAAAATCGTTACTAGAAGTATGAAAAAAAAAAAATCAGAGAAGACAATAAAAATATCAAATTACAAGAAATGATCAGCCGACTTTATGTCCATAGTTGTTGTAGTTATAGTAAATTTACAGTAAAATCTCAATGCAGAACCATAAAATCACACTCCAACGAAGTGGTTGTGGAAGTTGAAAGAAGTAACTGAAGGGATGGCAAAAATTAAGAAGGCCCACAGTTAATAAACTGGGTCAAGATGGTATTTGCCAGCGATGATGGAAGAAGGCAAAGCGATAGAGCAAGTTAAGTATATTTATAGATATATACACATTGATATAGTTGTGAAGAAACTGTTCAAAAACTGACGGTAGTCAAAAGCTGTCAATTTTCAAAGAACTAAGAGGCTTATGTGAAAAAAAAGTGAACTGTTCAAATAAAGCTTGAATGCAAAATCTCCTAAGGTTTATGTGAAACAAAAATAATATTTTATCATGCGTAGGAAGAACAAGTTCGAACTTTAATCAGAGCATTGACTTCTCATGGAAATATTCAACATAAAAAGAACGAAAAAAAAGAAATAGAAAAAATAAAAAAAAATAGAAATTCAAAAAAATAGAAAAAATAATTACAAAAAACCAGAAGAAGAAAAATCCATCAGCCCAAGATATTTAAAAGGACATAAACATTAAAATCTAATAAAGCAGTCCGCCGCTTGTGGTTGATGGAGCTTTCGATTAAAAACACCGCAACCCATCCTGATGGCTTCGATGTGATCAACCATAGACATCGGCATGGACACCCGGATCGGTAGATGGATGGTTGGTTGGATGGACGGACAAACTGAGAGACAGATGGATGGACGGACCTGGTCGGCCATGGGTTTATTAGATGCAATCGGGGTTATTAAACGGCTTAAATACCGATCCAGAGGCAGAGCTCGAGAGAAGCCTAATGATGGACAGACAAAAAGATTTGTAGATAGATAGAACGACAGACTACTACAGGGAATGAACTGGACAGACAGACAGACATACCGACAGATAGGGAGATGCGTGTTGATGCACCATGGATTCACGATGAAAAATATATCAAATTTCAATGGTTTATAGTATGGCATGTGCTTTAATAGTGATGAACTTTACGGTATCGCAGAGTCTTCTGGTACTTACCATAGCCCATTAGACATTAATGCAAAGGTATAGAATTACATGGGATTACGAGGAAGGCTTGTGAGAACATGAGACATATGGTCGTCTCAACGGTATTAATCACGTGATGTGTGATACATAACATAAGGTTACTACCATTAGGTTATTGCCATCAGGTTCCTAACATAAGGTTACTACCATCAGTTTATTACCAAAGGTCAAAAGCCACGATATCATCATCATTCTCCAGATGATTTCTTGGTATTTTATGAGAAATTCTCAAGACATCAAAGGATTTTCTTTGATTGACCTTTTGTGTAATTTTCATTGCAAAAGTAAATCAATAAATACATAAACAAATGGTAAATTCAAAAGGTTATACGCAACAATAATATATAGAACATAATGGAAAATTAAAAAAATTAATACAAAAATAAAAATAAAACAATATATAAATTTTACCCATATATACAATATATAGAAGAAGAAAAACACATGTTGTTGCATTTGCAATTATGCTTTCACTTACCGTTGCGTGTTGTGGACGACGATGTTGTTGTTGTTATTGGCGCTGTTGTCGAAGCTGCTGTTGGTGTTGTATTTGTTGTTGCTGCTGTAATGGATGCAGAGGTTGTTGTTGCCACGCCTGATGCTGCTGATGTTGATGTTGATGATGACGATGATGAGGCTGCTGCATTTGACTCACGTCTCTGCTCGTCATCGAGAACGACAACCGGCACAGCTGTTACCAACTTGTAGTCCGGCATATTACCTGAAATCGATAGAAATATGAAGATATGGAGATGTGCAATGAGGAGAGAGACGAGATTTATGATGTATAGATATTAATTTATAGATTTAAAATACCATCAGAGATCATTAATATCATCAGAGATCATAGAAATCATCAGAAAACCCCGAGATTATATATGAATGAATTTAAATAAAAAAAAGTACAATTTAACTTTATTTTATGTATTTATTTTTATTTTATATTTTAAATATTATTGATAATCTGTCCATAATACTGACTCCATATAAACAATACGCATCCGAATGGCGATAATTATGAGGACATTGCACAGATAGATAGCAGCGAGACAGCGATATATGTCTGCCGAAAATTTCAGTGATCTATTGTCGTCGAACGTGAGAAGAGGGATTTAAACGAAATGCAATTCTTGCCAAAGTCAGAGATATGTATTTTATTAATGACATTATTACCTTCGGTATATAGTGCGAAAAGTGAAGACCAAATCGAAAATCAGAGAAAAACATTTGAGCAAAAAGACATCAGAGGGCGAAGAGAAGTAGGTGGAATTAGTGATAAATTAAATAAAAATCAGTTCGAAAACTTGACTGAAAATCAAAGCCATAAAAATGAAAGCGAAAAAACTGAAAGTGAAAAATCGATGGAATATCTTTCCATAAGTGAATATTTAAGTCGAATCCAGAGGTTTGAGAAATTGACAAAATCAGAGCAGGATGAAATGCGACCAACAGAAATCGGGACGACGAGTGATCAAGTGTTGAATCTCCTCAAAGCCCATAAATACCAAGAGGCCCAGGAAAGCTTGAGAAATTTACGGAGTCTTCAAGACTTTGTGACGATTTTCCAAGAGATCTACGAAAATCATGAAGAGATCACCAAAGTCTGGCTGACGAAAGCCATTGAGGAGAGACAGCTGATCCAGATGATGGTGCAGAGGACACGAGTCAACGACTTGAGATGGTGGCTGAAACTCTGTCGAATGGTCAAGAGTCAGATTGAAACGAGTCCAATTAATCGGGTGACGTTCGGGGAGAACCACAAGAGATTCCAGCAAAATTTGGAGGAGCAAATGATCGTGATGGTGGCTGAAAAATACTCCAGATCAGTGGGAGAGAAAAACGCAAAGGATCAGGAGAAAATCGAGCACTTCCTCGATCGTCTCAGCGAATACGATCGATCGTTGGTGGGGACGATCATCCAACTGATCGTCGATCTTGTGATGGACAACAGGAGAATGAAGACGATGATCAATAATATTGACCATGTTGATGATGGTGACGATAATAAACTCATTGGTCTTTTCAACTACAGTCAAAGCCTCACATTGCGATTGGATTTTCTCACCATGATGTATTGGAAATTTAAAAGGACCGCGAGATTGAGTAATCCCAAGCTCTTTCGTATTGTGACGCGATTACGTCGCATGCAGATCGATAGGAATTTCAAGCTTTTGCCACCGAGTCAACAGCAGGCTCTGCGAAACATCCAGCAATCGTTGCCGCCCTCGGTGAAGACGCTCTTCTTCAGCCAACATCTGTGTCTGCGCAATCGCAAGGCCTTCTCATATCTCACGGCCCGCTCGGACAGCTCGATGCAAGCTTTCAACACGTCCCTCAAGCTGGCGCTCAGTTGGGGAGCCTCCGAGGCCACCGCATGGCATGTGGATTACTTCGCCAATGGTTTCGTCATTCGCAATCAGCCGCAACTCGACGACAATCGTTGTCATTGGCTCTTGGCCACGTCCAAGGATCATGCGGACGTCGAGCTGTGGTCATCATCGTCTTCCATTGGTCACTTGTGGAGGATCAACATGTTGCCAGGAGGTCATGTTAGTCTTCTCAACCTGAGCTTTCAACGCTTGCTCTGCGTGTTCGACGGCCAGATTTTATTGTCTGAGGATTCCACGATTCGTCCGATCTGCCAGTGGCAGGTGGAGAATTGCTCCAAGTTCGTAAGGAAGAAATGATCTTCAATAAAATGTGATTCGTGTCGAAAAAAAATCCCCTTGTATTTATTATTCTAAAGATATCTCTATTTAGTTCTTGGTTGAAATCTCTTCTTTAGAGGGATTCAAGCGGAGAATTAGGCCAAAGAGAAGATGAATCAGTTGAGAAGATGGAGAGAGAAGAGATGGAGGAACTCGGTGGAGAACAGAAGCTACAATTTAAGCAAATGCCAGGTTTCGTTAAAACATTTCGCATTCCATTATGGGATACGCCCTCTGGCGACGACCGGTGGAACGAAAGAATGGAACATCTCATTCGTGCAAATTTGTCTGTCTCACTCTCAATGTCTGTCTGTTTGTTCGTCTGTCTGTCTGTCTGTTGTTCTGTCCGTCTGCTGGTGTGTGTCTATTTGACAGATGAACGCTTATTAAGGACAGACAGACGGACGTAAGCGCCTTGGGAGGTGGAGGACGATGATGATGACGAAGATGAGGAGTTAACAATTACAACAAGTACTATAATACCAACAACTACAATAACAACTACAATAACAACTAGAATATAACAACAATCACTACATCAACAACAAAACCGACATCAAAGTGCCAAAGGGACCTCACGCAAGTGAAGTTGGGTCCCTCTCGAAGCCGCAGGAAATTCATCACATTTCTCTACCCGAAAGAGATGTAAGAATCTTCGAAAGAGAAGGAGAAACTTTGAAAGAGAAGGACAATCTTCGAAAGAGATGAAGAATAAAGACAACAACTATAACAACCACAATACCAATAACAACAACAACAACGATCACTACTTCCACAACAAGATGAAAAGAGAAGAAGAAGAACAAAATTCAACCACCAACTGATGGAGATGAAAATTAAATAGAACATCGCATTGCGAGAACATAATGGGTGGCACAGAGTTGCCAACGATTTGTTATCTCATTCGACAGAGTGCAGTGAACGCTGGTCCAAGGGGGGCGGGGGATCACCCAACGGGGGGAGCTTTTGTTTTGTTTTGATAGCAAGCCGAGGGGAGTCGAATGAACTTTGTCGATGACGCCATGGTATTTATAGCTCATCTTTGATTGAGCTTCGAGTATAACAGTTCAAGTGATAATGATAATGATGAGGAAGAAAATAAAATGTAAACAAATTTGACTAATCGAAGAAATTGTTGTTTAGAACCATTTCTCATCTAACATAAATATTTTATTTCATAAAAATATATTTAAATTAATTTAAAATCTTATACTGAAAATTATTTTTTTTAACTAATATAATCCTGATCAACCACCTAATAATTTCTATATTATTTTTGCATTTCCCAACATCTTAATAAAATTTTCAAATTCAAACTCTTTGTACTCAAAGCTGTTATACAATAAAACTCAATTATTTTATAATTATACTTTCCGCTGAAACTGCAAATGTGAGAAAACCCCTAACTCAAAAATCCCCCTGAGAAATTCTCTCCGCCGCCTCTGTCCTGTCAACCTTCAGCGGCCCCTTTTCACCACACCTCGTTGCACCAAACCGCATATATTACGTCTTCAGTCTTAGCCACATTTTTGCCCACCCTTCGCCCTGATCCCGCTCTCTCACTCTTCCACCCTCTTCACTCTTCTCACATTCTCGCCCCCCCCTCTTTCTCTGTCTTCCTTCGATGATTTCACTCTCTCGTGTGGCATCTGTGGCCACTTCCTTCTCAACGGCAACCACTTTTAAATGTCACTCATTCGTGGTGACTGCGACGATGGCGGAGACGACGACGGTGACGGTGAAGCGACGTCGGTTGTCGTGGCGGCGGCGGCGGCACTCACGATAGATGGCGCTGCACTTGAATGAAGTGCAAATTGTTGTGGTAAAAGCTGTCAACGGCAGAGCAGATGTGGCCGACCACGGTTGGAGATGGCGGAGACAAGGCGAGGACGAGGGATGAACATCATGATGATGGAGATGGTGGTGAATGAAGAATGTGGGGTTGTGGTGATGGAAATTGTGGAGATGAAGGTTGTGATGAGGAAGGTTGTGATGATGAAGATTGCATTCATTATCACATTGTTTTATTGTTTTATTACAATGATGCCAATGGATCAATAATATCGATCGATATCGAAGGAATCGTTATGCAAATGCAAATAACGATGATGATGGAAGAATAACGTTGACGATAATTACATTCATGTGGATGGAGATAATGAGGACGAAGGCGATTTTGATGAGGAGAAGCCACCCAATAACAAGAAAGACCTCCTCAACAACAACGAAAAAAAACCTCACGATCAACATGCAATGTTTGCAATTCGATGTGAACCACAAAAGGCAACAATTGCTGTGAATGTTGTTGTTGAACTGTTATTATTGAGTTGTTATTGTTGTTATTGTTAAGGTTGAGTTTTTCCCTCATGACGCCGACTCTGACAATGACTTTGAAAGAGATGAAGACAAAGATAAAGGGGAGCTTGGATGGAAAGAAAAATACCTCATCGGAACTTCAAACGAAACTGCGAATTCTTAAAAAGATTGATCTCAAGATGGCGCAACTTCCGTTTCACCCTTCGCCTACCGGAAGTTACCCCTTCATGCACCTCCCAAAAACCCATCCCCTCACTCACCGTTCTGTTGCATCAGCGATTTGGTGGATCCGCCACCGTTGGCGCCACCCGGCGTCCCACAGACGCCTCCATTTTTCCCGTTGCTCTCGTAGATGCAGCCCGACGACGACAGCAACAACGACGACGATGACGACCGATGGTGGCCCAACGTCTGCTGGTGGAATTTCTGGTAGAATTGTTGGTTCGTGGCGATGTTGTTGCTGCTGCCACCGTAAGAGGCCAACAACGTGTTGCACTTGCCGTTGACGAAGTGACCTTTCAACTGTTGTTGTTGCTGATGGTGGTTTGGCTGTTGATGTTGATTTTGTTGCTGTTGATTATAATGGTTCTGATGTTGTTGATGATATTGTTGTTGCTGGTGCTGTTGGTGATGATGCGAGAGGGCGGCATCGTTGAGCGAAGCCACCGAGAAGGCGGACGGCGTCTGGCGACCGCCGATGTGATTGTGGTGACCAGGTGAGGTCGCTTGCGAGGAGTTCGTGCTGTTGTTGGTGGTGTTGTTGGTGGCGTTGCCACCCGACGTCCGCAGCCCACTGCTGGCGCTCAGGTTGGTGCAGCTGAGGATCATCACGGGCGAGTCGTCGTGCAGATCAGGCAGCGAGGAGGAGATCGCGGAGCTGCCGTGGAGTTTCGAGCCGCCGACGAGGCTGCATGTCGCGGTGGGGCTGGTGTGGGCGGTGCTGCTGAAGGTGTCGATCGATTTGCGGGTCTTGAAGAGCCGCATCTTCAGCAGCGCACGGGCGGGAAGAAGCCGGAGGACGAGGGGCGCAGCTTCTGTCGAATCGTCCACGGGGGCGCTGCACGTGCTGTGTTAAAGTCTTCAACTGGAATGAGAAGATGGAGAACATTTGTGAGTTTTGGTTGAAAAGTGTTATAAATAGTTGTTATACAACAATAAATAATCATGTTTATAAAAAAGTGAAGCTTTTCTACTGAAAGGCGAAACTGTTATACTAGTAAAAGTGAAACTTTTCGAAACTGTTATACTAATAAAAGCGAAACTCTTCGAAACTGTTATACTAATAAAAGCGAAACTTTTCGAAACTTTTATACTGACAAAAGTGGCTGTTCGAAACTGTTATATTGATATGTGTGAAAGAATTGAAACTGTTATACACATGAAGGTGAAACTGTTATAAACTGTTATACTGGTGAAATCTAAACTGTTATACAAAAATTGTTATACTGATAAAATTTTTGTTTTTATAGACCTGTTATAAAACTGTTATACCAATAAAGTGTTATACTGATGAAACTGTTATACCGTTAAATTTTTCATCCCATGGAATCTTTTATACCCATCAAATTGTTACAACGTTTAGTCCTCGAAGAAAAACCGCAACCGCCCTTGACTTTCGCCCCAATGTCTGATCTCTAATCTGATCAACTAATATAGGCCTAACCTTAACCTTCGTCGTCGCCATCCGCTGATCCATTATTCACGCCACACTCTACTCTCACGCCTATCTATCCATAGCGAGCAAATGCCCTCTCCTATCCACCCCACCCCTCTCTCACACTAACCACCTCTCAATGTCGTCGCTGGGTTCATGCGTTTTGGTCGTCGTCGTCGAAGTCGCTGAACCGTTGATCGTTGCCAATTAATTTTTTCCAATGATTTCGCAGAGCCAACAATGAACGAACGGCCAAAACGGAGGCCGCCGATTCATGTCACACGCGTCGTCACCGATGCTGCCAACCCATATTCGGGGGAGATATCGACCATCGTCGCCAAAATTTCATCGGTTTTTTCTTGTCGTTACTACCGTCATCAGCATCAATATTATCATCATGATCGTCATGATCATTATTATCACCATTATAATCATTAACAACATCATAATTATCTTCAGCATCAACATCGTTTTTGTCGCCGAGTGAAATCGAAAGTAAGGCAAAGTATGGAGACGAATGGTCCGAGTCAGAAATGGAGTTTTCGCACACATAATTAGCGCCCACCAATAACATGTCATGTGAAGGGGGGGTTGTAGGCTGTGGAGATGATGTATGAGAAGAGGAGAGGCTTCAATGAACATTGGTGGATTTTTTTGAATTATGAATCGATTTTGCAATATGAATTTAACATGTGTCTGGTTGATCGTTCTCAGAGGATTGCGAAATCCCAATTCACCAAAGGTATCAATGAAAACCAACAAAAAATGACACAACAACAAAATACAACAACAATGACAACGACAAGAAATCACAAGAACAACAAAATCACAGCAACATTAAAGAAAATATATTTGCAATGACAAAAACAACTACTGCAATTACATAAAAAAATAACACCAAATATAACAAGAACAACTACAATGAAGACAACAGCAGCAGCAACAAAAATGAAGATAAAGGAAAAACAAAATAAAGACAACAGCAACCAAAAATAAAGACAACAGCAACCAAAAATAAAGACAACAATACTAACAACAACAACTGCACCAACAATGAAAAAACACCAGCATCAACATCAACTTCAATAATAAAACCGCAAAATTCAATACAAATCCCAGATCACTCGAATCTCCTCCTCTCGCCTCCGCCGCCACCTCCCACCATCATCTTCATCATCATCATCAGACTCGAGCCACGCATCAGGTGCGCTGCACAGTTGCGCATGCGCGCCAATTGCCTCAGTCGACGTCAACGTCGACGCCAACGTCGTGACGAGCAGAACAGAGCAAATCAAAGCAGCTTCCCTGGGTCAGGTTTTCACTTTCAGCGAATTTTATTTTCTCATTTTTGGCGAAGCCAGTTTTGCAATAAAAAGAAGTAGTAGAAGAAGAAGATGCAGACAATCGTTGGAGGTAGGAGTCAAAGAAGAAGAAACGAGCATCTGTGGTGGAAGACGAAAGAAAGAGAAGCGGACAGAGTGAGAGAGAAAGAGTGAGAGAGACAGAGTGAGGGAGAAAGAGTGAGACAGAGACACCAAATGAAACTCACGAAAACTGGCTGCGCTCCCGAAACGGAAAAAGCGAGAGTTGCTGCTGCTGCTGGCAATAGCAACATGTTGCAGCAGCAAACACAACCGGGGGAGTAATAACAACAACAACAAAAATAGCAAGATCAACAACAATACCAACAACAACAACAATAGCATAAGCATAGATGCATTACAGCAATAATGTACAGAAATACGCTCACTAATTATTTGATTGCTTGTGGGCAGTAGCAACAGCAACAATATCAGCAACACATCGACTACTACCAGGAACAAATGGCATGGGAATTATTTTCTTGTATTGTTTTTTTGTTTTTTTTTTTTGTATTTATTTTAGTTGGGCGCGTACTGGAGTATAACAGTTTAATTTGCATGCAAATTAGATTTTGATTTCCATTTGATTGAGGTTGCAGATGGAAATTGGTGAATGATGGTGGAAATTTCGAAATTACACTTGCTGATCGTTGGAGTTGATGATTTATTATTATTTTCTGTATAACAGAAAATTTTTGTGTATTTTGAATAAGTAAAATATTTACAGTTTAAGGATTAAAATTAAGGTTTCTATAATTTTTCATCCATATTTTGAAATATGCAGTAAAATTTAATCTTGTATAAATTTTTCCATAGAAAGAGATAAAAAAATTCCAAAGTTATCTATTTTTAGATAAATTTCTAAACTATTTTCACACATTCAACTCCTTTCATTCCCACACAATTATCTGTCAATTTTATTGAATATTCATCGACGTGGTTGATGGAGTAATTTTTACTTTATTTCTTTTTGTAATCCTTCAATTTTCGCTCCATCTGAAATGTCGGAAATTTAAGTGAATTTTCTCGCATGAAAATTCCGACACAATTTTCATTTTCAATTGGATTTTCTTGCAGAGCTGGTTTTTCCTGACCCAAACCCAGCCGACACCGAAGCTGAAAACGAAATCGCAACCGACGCCACCCGACGAGCCGCAGACAGGTCGCCATCGAGACATCGGGGGGCGGGGCAACAGAGGGGGCGGAGGGGTTGGGACCAGTGTCCAGTGGTCCCCAGTGGGTTGCATTAAAAATGTTTTCGCTCGATCGAACAACAATTTTGGCTGCATTCTGAGGGAAATATTTGACAAATGTTGCTAAACACATTCCATTCCTGAAGACAGAAATAATTGCCGAATTTAGAAGGAATAATTCGCAATCCCAGTAGGAAAGTGAGATTTTAAGGAAAATTGAGGTAAGAATAAATAAATTACCATTCAGAAAAATAATGTAAATATATTACATAAATAAAGTAATAATAAATAAAATATAAAAAAATGTACTTCATACTTTTCATAATTTTATTTCAATACAAAGTCAACCCCAGTAGGAATTTCCCTAAACGATGTTCATTAAACATACTTTATATATTTTACGAGATCCCTCATGAGACTTGACTCATAATTATCGATTTTAAAATTCTTTATCAGTCGAAATCAATAAGATTTTATGGCTTTTCCAGAAATTCGCAATTTCCCCTCGTGAATTACGAAATTTCTCCTTAGGTTCTTTTTTTTTTTGTATTTTTATGGCTGCAACCGTTGTCAATGGGTTGAAATCGGCTTAAACTGGACATGTTATGAACGAGGTATCGAACGTCAATTTAAGGATTTTATTGACGTCGTTAAGAGGCGAAGTTTTGTGTCGTTAAATTTGGGTCTAATAGCAGGCGTTGCCATATATCATGCACATGTTAATACGGCAGACTTTTGTTGCCTTGTTTTGGTTTTGAAGTTTCTGTTTTGATTTTTGTGTTTTCATTTTTATACTTTTTATTGTATTTTTAATTTTTTCTTTTTTTTTATACTGATTTTTTTTTTCTTTCTTCTTTTGTTTTAACGCATTTTTTTCGACAGCAATTAAAATGTTGTCTGGAATTCGAATTTTGTTTTTATTGACAGCCGACTTTTTGGCACAATGTGGTAGCATAATACATTTTTTTATCATTTACATTGAAATTTGTAAGGAAGGAAATTTTTGTTCGGACCCAAAGTAAAGGCTTCTTTTTGTGTGTACAAATTCGCAATCGCTGCAATTATTCGCTTCAAGTGGGCTGTGAGGTCGTTTGTTTTTTGCTCAGTGCTCAGATTGAGTGGAGCAAATTGGGCTGGGAACAGTTTCCGCATTGAGTCGATGGGGTATTGGTAGAGGAAGGAAAAAGGAAGTGGAGCAATTCCTAGAGAAGGTTTTTTGTTGCTCCTCCAATTTCCATTATTTTAGTTAGAGCAAAACCTGGAGCAAGTTTTTCATGGGAAGAGTCGAGGTTTTTATTGAGAAAATAGTAAATGAGTGAATTTTGTGATAGTTTCAGAATAGTTTTTCAAATTTGAATATTCTGAAATATTCATTAAAAATATAATTTTTTTTTTATTTACTTTTTTTTAAATTTTTATTATTAAAGAAAGTTTCAAAAAGTTTCGGAAAAAATTAATAGAGTTGAAGTGCGAATAAGTCTATTTCCAAGGACATCAAATCATCAAAACGAACATTATTATAATCGTTTCCTATTTCACTTAATTATATTCCATCCAAATTACCATGATTAGGACCCTCAGCATCATCATAATTATCCTCATCACCAGTTTCTAGCTACTAATTAACCTCATCTTCCTTCGTCTGGAGACGATTTCAGATCATCGTAGCTAATTCAATGGCAGATCAACTTGACCACCAGCACGATCAACAGGTGGCATCAACAACATCAACATCAACAACAACAGTCATGCAGTCAGCAATAAAAACATCAGCAACAAAAATGTCAACAACAAAGTATTGCAGTTGACATACGAATGAATTGATGTGACATTCATGCGGTCGAATCTTAATCGAATTGTAATTTTGATATGATTTCACTTTTGGAATTTCCCGAGCAGAGAAGTTTTTTCTACAAGACGAGTAGCAACAACAACATTAAGGTGAGTGGCACCAAAAACAACAACAACAACAACATCAAGGTGAGTAGCAACATCAACAGGAGCAACATCATGAAGAAGCATCAACAGCAACAAAGATCATGTCGACCTGTCTGTTTGTCATTCTCTGTCTCTCTCTCTCTCTCTGTCTGTCTTTCTCTGTTTGTCTCTCTCTCTCTCATTCTCGACGTCTCAGTCTCGATGTCTCGGCGACTCTTTGGCGTCTCGTCTCATCTCAAATCACGAGATGCGTCCGGTTGTTATTTTAATGTTAAGCGTTGCCAATCGAAAAAGCACATTAATTAGGGCGAAAAATGCATGCGGACAGACGAGAGATGGTCAGAGACAGATGGACAGACTGAGAGTCGGACAGAGAGACGTCCTGTAAGTGAGACAGAGAGAGAGAGAGAGAGAGAGAAAGAGATGTGAAGACAACTCGATATTTGAATTTGTCGTTTTAAGGCATTTTCTTTGAGCTACTGTTGGCCACAATTGCCTCGACAATATTTTAGTCATTTAAGCATTGCGTTTGATGCAACATAATTATCACAACAACAACAAAAACACTAACAACAACAATTGCTGCCGTTCCATCGCAAGGCATTCATTCATTCAATTTAATTAGTTTCATATGGGTGGAAGAGGTGAAGTTGTTAGCAGAAAGTTTTGTTGTTGCTTGTTAAATTGGTTGTGAATGTTGTTCTTTTTGGCCATTTAAAGTTGTTGTCCATTTGAAATTGTTGTTGTTGTTGTTGCCATTGTTGTCTTTTATACGTCATCGGAATTGCGTTTTAAGAATTCATCATTGGTCATAAATATGTCCACCAAGCGATTTGCAGTTAATTAGCGATATTCAGATATATATTTCCTTCTCTTCTTCTCTCTTCGCTCTCTTTCTCTTTCCCTCTCTCTTTCCCTTCTCTTTGATTCCATATCTTTCTTCATCTCGTTGCATTTAAAGTCTTCAATTAATCGTTACTACTTTAATTTAAAAGGTTTCTCGAAGCAGAGAAGTTTAATTTTTCTACTATTTTTTTCTCTCTCTCTCTTCCCCCTCTATCTCTCTCTCGCTACCTCCCTCTCTATCACTCATTATATTTCTTCTTGTTGTGATCGAAAAAATGTCCATTAGCGGCCATTGCGATGACTTTCATTGATAAAATTCCATTTGATTGCTAATGTTAATGGTGGATATTTTTCCTACCAGGTTTTTGTTATTTTTATTGTTATTGTTGTTGCTGTTACTGTGGTTTGTTGTCCATTTTCTGTTGCTGAATGGCAGCTTTATGGGGGGGAGTTCATGGAGTTTTAAACGGTAATAGATTTTCAGTGTTCAGAGACTGTCATTTGGTAAGAATCAAAGACAGAGACTTCTTTAGAGATCCGCCTCCAGAAGTCTTTTCTCGCAGGAGGAGATTTATTGCAGTGGGATAGGAGAAGTGGGAACAGATTTTATGGTGTGACCTTGTTGACCTCAATTGGGATTATATCATGAAGTTGGATTATGATTCTAATTCCATTTAATTTTCTTACTTTAAAATATTTTAATTTACTTTCGGGATTAATTTAAAAAAAATTAAAATATTGATATTTTTCTTTGACTTCATTTTTTATAAATTCTTCGTATTGATTCAATGATTCAGAGTCTGACTCAATATCTCATCAACTGTTCCCACGGTCGTTCGTAGTTAAAACTTTGTCATCGTCAAAGTTAATAAAAATTGTCAACTCCCTGAGTTCAACGAACATTGGAATAAAGAAAAATAATAAATACAAAAATAACAAAATGGGAGAAAACTTCAAAAAAAAAAAATAAACAAACATCAATCAATTCCTCAACACTGATGACTGCAAAGTGCAATCAACGGTTGTTGAAATACCAACGACCTTGCCACCTACTTTTTACCCAGATATTTCTATAGTAATTATCACTTTTATTGTTATTATGATTATTGTAATTATTGTTCTTTTTATTTATGTTTTTTTATTTTTGTTTTTTTATTTATGTTTTTTATTTATTTTTATCATTATTACTGGTGCTATTATTATTGCTATTTGTTGATCTTGCCGATGTTATTGGTATTATTATGATAACTATTTTTTTGTCGTTGACATTAATGCTGTTGCTTATTGATGTATTGTCCTCATTATATTAATTTATGTGATATTGTCGTTATGATCTCACTAGAGAAACAGTGGTATATTAGCATGTGAGCAATGTCAACTAAAGGTCAAAGCCAAACGATATAAAAATATTATACTATATTATTGAGAAATTAAACTTAAATATTTAAATAATAATTATAATATAATAGTGGCAAGAATATTTTCGAGAATTTTTTGATTTATTACAATATTTTTTAATTAATTTATTTAAATAATATATTTAACATTTTCATTTAAAAAAAATATATATTTTCATCACCTTCCTCATTCTTTGTGAAAATTCAATTAAATTAAAATTATTCTTGCACATCATGGAATTTCATTATAATATCGAATTGCACACAAAAAAATATATATATTGAGTGAGAACAGTTCGTGCCTTCATAGCACGACCTATCCCAATATAACCACGATAAGGAAATATTCAAAATATTGCGATTAAATTCACCACTCGAAAAAACTCCCAATATACACAACAACCTAGACTATGAGAATTCACAAGATTTTCCCCTCCGTTTCGTCCAAAGAGAACGATTTAAATGATTTTTCCCACGACTTGAAATGAATTTCGATTTCAAAATTAAGTCGAGGCCGTCGATTTTTTGTCCTCCCTCTGATCGACGAGTGGAGACGAGGGGAGAAGGAGAGAAAAGCCGGCAAAATATTTTCCCAGTTCACGAGAATCTAAATAGAGAATGAACTAGTGAGAAGGATAGGGAAAGAGACAAAGAGCATAGAGAGGCATAGAGAGAGAAAGAGACAGTCAGAGGGAGAGACAGAGAGGACACGAGGATTGTCGTGATGTCCGAATGTTAGCCGCAGATTCAGTTCGCCGACTTGAGGTCGATTTGCTAGACATGCCAACGTCATGAATAAGCAACAAACACGAAAAAACAATAACAACAACAATAACAAGAAATATAAACAACAAAAAGAAAAAATAAAACTACAACAACGACAACAAAAGCATTCCGATGACGCTCAACCACAAGCTGGAGTCAAGAATTGGGGAGAAGTTGGGGGAAGAATCGCCCACGTAAGAAGAAGAAGAAGAAGAGAAGAGGCAAAAAAGACCCAACGAAAACGAAGGTAAAAAATCTGAAAAGGGAGGAAAAAAAATATCTTACCACAAAAACAACAATTACAATTACAACAAGAAGAAAAGAAGCCAAAGACAGGCTATAAAAAAATATAAGAACAACTACAATAACAAAAAAGAACTATAACAACAATAATAGCTATAACAACAATAATAACTATAACAACAACAAAAATAATAATAACAACAAATAAACAACAACAATAAACGGCGACAACAAGAAAAACTGACTTACATACCGAGAGCGATGGAGCAAAAGATGGAATGAACAAAAAACAAAACAAAAATAAAAAAAAACTTGGCAACCTTTGAAAGAATGTGGACTAGCAACTATAATAACAACAACAACAATGACAAGAGGAACCACAACAACAACAAGAACAACAGCAATAACACTCACACACATACACAGAGTCGTTCAATCACACACATACACATGTTCACTCACTCACTCATAACGAGGAATTATAACAAAAGGAGCAGAGAGAATAAAAAAGTCATAAGAATAAAATTCGAAAAAAAACTCTATAAAAACTGAGGTGTATGAAAGAAAAATTATGAAAAAAAATATAAAAATGAAAAAATACAGAACACAAAATACGAAAATACAAAAGAACAAAATACATGAAAAAAACTATAAAAAGAATAATGAAAACAAAAATCAAACGAAACGAAAATTCAAAACAGAACGCGAATGCAGAAAAATACAAAAGACCAGAACAACAATGCTCAATCGAAAATGAAAAAATCTCTCAATAAAAAATCAGAACCGTGCAGAAATAAAAAATCGATAAAAAATTAATAAAAAATTTCAAAACGGAGAGCGAAAAGGAAAAAATTGCGGTCGCTGCAAATCACGTCGGCATGAAATACTATAAAAAAAAACCAAAATAAAAATATTTTTAAATATGAGAAAGAGAGCGAAACACAAAGGAAAGGGAGACAATCGGATGGATTATATTGGTACAGAGAAAAATAAGATATTAAAAATAAAAAACTTTTTATTTAAATCTAGATTTAAAATCCAGAAAAAATTTAAAATTTTAATTCAAAAATTGCAATTCAAAACAAAAAATTAAATAAAAAAGAATTGTAATTCTGGAAGAATTTTACAGTTTAATAAAATATAAATTTTTATTACTTTTTTTAAATTCCAAAAAAAGTAATATATACAAATTTGTAAAAAAAATATGTGCATAATATTGAAAAAAAAAATTTTTAAAAGGAAACCACAGCAAGGATTATAAAATACTTTTCCCAACAGCCTTGCAACACTGTGATTTTTAATTTTTTTTTCTCTTTTTATCTCGCTCTCTTTCCCTTCGCAGTTGTGGTTGACGCCGGCCGCCGCGCATGCGCACCAGGCGTCGACGCAGCTGCTTCGACTGCTGCAGCGGCCGCTGCTCCACAAAGTCAAGTGTCAGCTTTCAGAATGTGGCGCTTGCCGAAGGAAAAAAAAAAACAAAACAACAAAAGCAAAAAAATATGCACATAAATAAAAAACGAGCAAAGGCAAAAAAGGGAGCGAAAAAATCGACTGAAAATAACTTTCAATTGAGCGGCCGACGACGACGACGAGTTGCGCATGTGTGTGTGCGTTTCTGTCTGTCCGTCCAGATGGCTGATCTGTCTGTCTGTCGGTCTTACCATCTATCTGACTAAACTACTGTCTGTCTGTCGATCGGTCTTTCTGTCTGTCTGTCTTTATGTGTGTGTTCGCGCATGCTCGTGTAGCTTAATTTATTTCTGCAACAGTGTAATTATCTGTGTGAGCATGTGTGTGTGTGTGTTTGTGTATGAGTTGTGGGTATTTCCATCTCTCTCTCTCTCTCTATCTGTTTGTCTGTCTGTCGGTGTTTATATTTGTATGTAAATGCTTGAGGTCGTTCGTTGCTACGCGGCGGCGATTTCTGAGGAATTTCAATCATTTCATTTCTTTTTGTTCGGCTTTCGGATTCCTTCGGATCCTGCCATGAGGCCATGAGAAGGTGTGGAATAGAAAAATCCATAGTTCTGGAAATTCTTTCGTTTTCATTATTGCTTTTAATGGAATTTATCTATACTTTTTAGTAGATTTTAATTATAATTTAGGAAAAACGTTGGAAAAATCTTTCGTCAAAATATTTATTTTTTCAAGCAAATCTTTAAGAGTATTTGCTTGAATATTTTTCGATGAAAAATTAAGATTTCTTAATATATGTACATTTTTTATCGCAAATTAATTTTTTATAAAAATGTTAATTATTCAAAAGCACAATCAAATTTGTAAAAAATAAAAAAACATTTTGTACAAATTTTAAATTTTCAGTCAAATGTGAAGATTTTTAAATATATAAAAATTTAATAGTTTTTGTGAATTTTCTTTTTGTGCAAATCATTTTATATAAACAAAATTTAAAAAAGAGTCACAAAAATATATTTAATAAAATTTTCAAAATATCAATAAAAATTAAAAATTTATTTTTTTCACCAGAAATAGTAAAATTCTATTAGCTCAGAAATAGGAACACTTTCTACCTAAATTTATTTTTCGTTTCTATTTTTGCTCTACTAACTTCCTGTAATTATTTTCCATTTTTACTACAATTACTTTGTTGATAACGTTCTTTTTGGATTTTCTATATATACATTTTTTCCAATTATATAATTATTTTCTCTCTCGAATTTCTCAACGGCGACCTCCACCGATCGAATGGGATCATTTGGGAACGGATCGAATGCCACGATCGCCACATGGGGCCGCAGCTCCCTTTGGCCGCCGTGATGCATGTCGATCGCTAATTAATCTCCAAGTGCAAGCGATGGGTTCTGCTTCGCTAACTCGGAAATAACAATCACCAAAGACCGAAAGACCACCACCGTCCACCATCCCCACAGTTCCCCCGCCCCTTTCCCTTGGAGGCCCTCCAAATGATCCCTCGAAATCGACTCATTTTTCATGAAATTTTCCTCTCACTTCGGTTCGTTTGTTGTCGAACATTAAGTGTTAAAATAATTGCTATTGATAGTGATTTTGTTCTTATTGTTCTTGTTGTTTTTATTCTTGTTGTGTTTGTTGTTATTGTTATTGATGTTTTTGTTCTTATTGTTCCTGTCCTGTTGTTCTGATAAGTTATTATATTTTTTTGTTATGGTTCTTGCTATTACTATTGCTGTTCTTAAAATTATTCCAATAATTTGTTGCTGTTCTTACTAATCTATTTTTCTCCTCTTTGTTGTTCTGGTTGAAATTGCTTCAAATGTTTCACAAAGTGAAAGGAAATCAATCAAAGGAGAACATTTTCCACTCCAAGGTAAAAAATGAGAGGATCGCATGGAAAATCTCAGTAAATCGTTGGCAACGCGACTAGAAATGGGAAGAGTGAGAAGAAATTGAATCGATGGAAGAAAATATTTTAAGAATTTCAAGAATTTACAAATAGATTTAATATTAATTTCAATATTTTCTCATTCACTACTTGGGAACAGTTTCATTAAGTGGGAACAGTTTTGCAACAAATTCCTCTGTCCAATAACAACAAATGCAAATGACTGAACAACAACGATTGAATATGTTGTTTATTGCAATCATAGCAAGAACAAAATATCATAACAAAAACAAAAAAATATCATCATTACAACAACAAAACAGGTGGGGTTCTATAAATAACAACAACGTTCGTTGAACACGTGTATTCATGAGTTTAGAAATGTATTTGTGTGTGTGTATTTGTATGTTAATTAAGCATCTTCATGCATGACAGTTTCGTACAAAGTAGAAAAATTACAAAAACAAAAACATCAAGAAGAAAATCAAACTCACCTCAAACTCGTAAGAAGAAGAAGAGATGGAAATTCCATTCCAACCAACGAGAGGTTGCAAATGTTCAACTGAAAGAGAAAGAGAGAGAATGTTTTAGACTGAAAAATTATTTTATTTATATCAGAAAATAGATATAAAAATATTGCTAAATATTTAAAAACAAAATGTTGAAAAATAATAATAAAAAAAATATAGAAATAAAATAAAAAGATTGTTTCCTATATTTTTTAATTTAAAAATTTTTTTTTAAAATTTATATATATTTTTTTTTAATGAAAAAAATAAAAAAAAATTAGAGAAAATACAAAAAATTTTAAATATTTTTTCTCTTTCGTTTTCAAAATGACAAAAATATGAAAATACTAAAACAAGTCCTTCAAAAAAAAATCGTAATCTAGTCAAATAGTTTATATAAAAATAACAATAAATTTCTGAGACAAACATTTTTTCTACTAATATTAGTATCAAAAACAGATGTGATCTATAAAAAAAGTAATGAAATATTTATGACTTGTGGAGAGCAATAAATTTCTCTCTCTCTTTCTCGGTTCAATGACTTCATCGGCGTCGGCGATGCCACACGATACGATGCGATAGGCCGAGACAGGGCGATGCGGCGAGCGTTTGAAACACATTCCGCGACAAATGAAATTGTCAATTTAAATTGCAGTAACAACCATTGCAAGAAAAATAAATCATTACAAGAAAAAAACAAATCATTGTAAGAAAAACAAAGAATTGTAACAGCAAAAATAAGGAATTGTAACAACAAAAATAAAGAATTGCAACAAAATCAAACCATTGCAAGAAGGCAACAACCACGACCATTGCAACAAAGTCACAAAAAAATTACAACAAGAATCACAAAATCAACAAGGACCACAAAAACAACAAGAAGCACAAAAACAACAAGAACAACAATAAACAACCACAACATCAGTCCTTGTCTTCGTCATAATCAACCTCAATATCATTGCTAATTTCATCATCGGAAACTTCGTCGTCTTTAACTTCATCATCGCCTCATTCAACATCGTTCTGAATGTCATCATCATCATCTTCATTATCATCATCATGGAGCTACGCATGCGCAAATTCTTCCTTTGCTTTCGTTTTCCTTCTCATTCACTCTTCCATCGCAAAGCTTTTTCTCTCATAAGTTCCATCGACTTGATCAATGTCTCATTCCTTCTCTTTCCTACTCGTTTTCTATCCTACTCATTCTCTTAGTTATTCTCTGTCTCCTTCCATCTCTCACTCAATCTGTCTCTCGCTCACTCCTTTCCTCGTTCATTGTTTATCATTCTATCTCGCTCTCTTCTAATTGTCATTGCAGATCAGTGTCAACACCTGGTTAAATGAAGCAACACTAACAAATGCAATAACAACAGGAACCACAACTTCAACAACAACAACAACAGCAAGAATTACAACTCCAATAACAACAATAACAACATTAGTCAAAGAACACACACACACAAATAAATACATACACATGATACATTAAAACATTTTCCTGGCTGCAACTTTTTTGCACTTCGTCGGCAATTTTATGCTCAGTTTGTTGTTGTTGTTTTTATTATCATTTCTTATATTATTGTTGTTCTTGGTTTCGATCTTGTTACTATGATAGTTGTTGTTGTTGGATTCAATGTTGTCGATCTGTTGTTTTAGTTGTTATTATTATTATGATGCCAGATGTTGTTACTTCAACTAATCCTCTTGTTTTTATCATTTTGTTGCCAATATTTGTTCTTGTTGTGGTTGTTGCTATTGTCGATTCATATCCGTTGTATCCATCCATCTCAATCTATCTCTCTCTATCTACATATCTATCTCTTTCTGAGTTTATGTCTCTCACATTTTTCCTTCACCCATCCACCCAATGTCAATATTAAATGTCGACAAGCGTTTCAATGTTGTGTGCGAAGTTGAGGTGAAGGATGGTTGAGCAAAGGAGAGAAGGAGAGAAAGAGGGAAAGAGAGGCAGAAAAAGGGGCGCCAGGGATTTTTCCAGGATCAGCGAGAAAAGTGGAGAAAATGGTATTTTATTATAAAATAAAATATTTTCTCAAAATAAAATATTTTACATATATTTTCTCAAAATAAAATATTTTACAGAAACTAAAAAAATTATAAAGGAAAACATAAAATTATTTAAAATTTATTATTTTTTCACTTTTTCACTTTCACTTCATATTAAAATATTATATATTTATAATAATATCTTTCGCTGTCTTTCTATTTGTCTGTCTTTCTCTTCCCTCCTCCACCTCCTTCTCTCTCTCCCTTTCTAGCAAAGTGATTCCTAAGCTCTTCGCGAAAATCGTCCCACACGAATTCCATTCGTGCGAAACTCATCCAACTCTGTCAATCAAAGAAACGAAACGAACACGACGAAGACGACGACGACGATCGTCGTTTGAACAACAAGTGACAGTTTGTCATGGCAAGAGAAGGTAATAACTTCAACAACAACAACAATGACAACAACAATGACAACAACAATGACAACAACAATGACAACAACAATAACAATATGAAAAACATCAACAACAAACGCATCGTTCAAGTTGAATGCGTTCGTTTAGAAGAAATAAAAGTGACAAACTCAACTCGACAGCGACAGTCGGTGCCGCTTTGCGTGTCAACAATGGCAACAACAACAACAGAAACAAATACTAATACAACAACAAAATGAAGAAGAATAACAATAACAACAATATTAATAGCAAAAGATTTGACAGCAGTGGCGTTTGCAAAAGTGATGGAATGATATTGTTATTGTTGGTATTTGTTTTGGTTATTGTTGTTTTTGGTTGTTATTATTGTTGGTATTTGTTTTTGGTAGTCGTTTTTGTTGTTTTTAGTATTTTGTTGTTGTTATAAAAAACAACTATTGCGTGTCGTTGCGATCAAATTGCAAAAATAAGTGAAACTTTAACAACATTTGGTGTTGTTCAAATAGTTATTATTGTAGTTCTTCAAATGTTTATTGTTGTTGTAGTTGTTGTTGCTGTTGTTAATGATAGTGTTGATTTTGTTGCTCAAGTTTCATTTGAAGATGATTCTATTGCAGTTGTTGTTACGAATGTCATTTATTTCTATATTTCTTTTTGTTTTTCTAACCTTTGCATCATTTGTCTTATTTCATTTGTCATTTAGAACGAATACTTTTTTATTTATTTGTTTATTACCACAGAAAAATCATGCAAGTGTCAAGTTAATTATTGAATTTCACACTTGACAATTTCATTGACAACATGTTGTGGAATTTTCAATCAGTTGTTGTGTTTGAATTTTATTTATTATTGTTTATTAAATATCACACAAATGTGTGAAATATTATCATTCATTAGGATTCTCACTTTCATTTGATGAATTTCACACTAATTCTGGTTTATTGTTTCAAATATTACCATTAGTTTGAAACAAAGAAAAAACTGAATAAATATCAATAAAAAACTATAATGAATATTACTAGAAATTAATATTTTTTTCCTAAAATTTCTCTCCTAATCCAATTTTTCTTTTTTCACGAAATTCAACCAAAAACTATTCCCACAACCGATATCCATTTCCATCATAAACTGTTCCCATTACCACGGATCATTTACAAGGCACAAAAAAAGATGAAAAATTATTGGAAAAAAAATTAATTTGCAAATAATTTCTCTAACAACAATTTATAGCAGTAAAATATGTCACTATTATTAAATCTCACAGATCTCTTGAATACGATGTCATAGCAATAATTTCGCAAAAGAAAATATTGGTTGTAAAAACACGAATGAAGAGAAAGAAGGAAGAAAGGAAGAATGGAAGGAAGGAAGAACAACGAAGTAGAAATTGTTAAAATAATTTAATGAAGCAAAAACTAAGGCAAAGAAAAAGATTTTCACAATTTAATGCAGTCAAGCGTGAAATTGAGAATTTTTGCTTTCTATACACATATTTCTTATGCTTTTATTATTATTGCTATTGCTTGTTATTGTTATTGCATTGTTTTTGTTTTATTGCAATTGTTGTTGCCATTTCTATTGCTATTTCTATTCTATTATGATTTCAATGTTTTTATTGTTTTGACATATTTCTCTATTAAATGAAATTCGCTCAATATGAAATTAAAAATAATAAAAGTAGGAATTTTTTATTAAAAATTATTATTAAAAAATACAAAAAATAGTATAGGGAATAATTTCATATATAAAAAATCACTATTGAGATCAATGAATACCCATCTTAATTGAATTAATATAAATTTCATTCACCTCCACAGGAAGAATTTCTTAGGTGATTTTTTGTTTTCATTCTAAAACTCATTCGATATGCCCGGCCATGCGTCACGATCCTTAAACCCTGAAATTCTCAATCAAAAAAATCAATTTTTTCCCCTCGATAATTCTGTAAAGAACCACAAAATCGAGAATGTCATGTGCTTCTTCATTCATGACTCCACAAAAATTCATTGAAAAAGGAGGAACAACGAAAAAAACCCTCAACTCTTAATAAAAGTCATCTTCGGATTCACACGAGCTTCTGTTGCTGCCGTTCTCAGCAAGAGGACAGCAACAGAACATTGTTGTTGACAATGATGCTGCACATAACGTTCGAATATAATGATAATAATAATAATTTCTAAATAACAGACAATTAAATTAAATTAAGAGAAGAAAAAATCACAATCTTTTCCTCATCATCGCCATCGATATATCGATGGTGTGTTATTTTTGTTGTTTTTGTTCTTGTCATCATCTTGTCACCTCCGTCTGATGGTTTATTATAAACGTTTCACTTGTTGTTGTTTCTCTCATCTGATGACTTCTGACTACTGTTGCTGGATTCTCTTCACAAGAGTTGGGATGAGCTCAAGAGAAAATCACCGAGGTGGGAATCGACAAATGGTGGATACCGAGAATACCGTATCTACCACACAATGTGGCCACTTTGTTGTACCAAACATGGGTAATCATAATAATTAACCATGACTTGGCGGCATTCACCTGGCGGCAAATCGACTCGATCATCATGGGTTTTTTGTTTGTGCTCATATTTTTGATTGTTTTTCTGAACATGCGTGATCGGTCGCTCTATCTGTCCGTCTTTCTATATGTCCGTCCGTCCATCGATCGATCGTTTCAGGCATATAGCTAAATCGAGCATGAAGTATAATCGTGTATACAGAAGATTAAGGAAAAGTTTTCTAACCTGTTTCGGATTCAAATTATTTTGTAAACTCACATTGTAATAGAGAGAGGAATTACGTATAGAATATCGAGGTATTTAATGAAGATTACGAATTTATTAAACTAAAGTTATTAAACTACAGTTTTAAAATTAATTGAAAATTCATATGGAATAGTAGTATGGAAAAAATAGCATGGAAAAAAATTCTAAATAAAAAAAAATTCAATAGAAAAATAAATGAAGAAAGCGATATTATTATTAAGAGTAAATTCTAAAAATTAATGTTAATCGAATTTAAGAAAATATTATAAAAAAAAACAAATAAATCAATCAATCATTTCTATGGAAAACTTATACTAAAAACTAAAACTAAATTAAGTACAATTTACGGTTTTATTTCATTTCAAATCCATCTAAATAAAATAATAACATTAATCGATTAAATGACTATTTAATCTTATTATTTTCCGCTCAACATTTTCTATAGAAAAATTAAACCCCAACTAAAATCATATCACAGAAATCAGAAAAGACCACACGGCTAGATTCCAGTAGACATTAGGAAGAAAAATATAGAAAAAGTAACCGCCACATGACCGACAGTAAATTCTTAATTATGTGCTGAGCATGATCGTTTATTTTTATTGCAGGTAAGATAACAAATATAGGAAAAATAATAAAAAAATGATATGTCGGGGAGAGAGAGATAAAGAATGAATAGGAATGAGAAAGAAATGTCTAAGATTGAGAAAGAAGTCGAAATTAACGAGAAAGACGTGAAAAAGAATGAAAAGCAATGAATGAGAGAAAATGAAAAGAGAGAAAAGAGTGAATGAAAAAAGAGAAAAAGTGAATGAAAAGATAAAAAGATAAAAAAAAATAACTGATGAATAGAAGGAATGTTGGAAAAATGTAAGGAAATTGTTGTGAAATGATATTTAATGAGCGTGGATATCAGAAAGTCGATTAACGCCGAATGCGTGAAAGCAATGAAGAAGATCATTGCGATGATAATTATGATGGCTGATGTTGCTGATACTAATGATGATAAAGCTGACAATGATGCACGTTTCAGCGATTAAAAGAGTTTATAGCGGAATTAAAGGAAGAGAGAAAAGAAAGCATATTATTGTACTTAAAAGGAAAAAGAAAATAGGATAAATAATAAATAGAAAATAAGATAATAGAAAAGCATTGAAGATATTTAAGATATTTTATCAAAATAGGAAGCAATAAAAATTCCTAATGTTGATGGAATGTGTCCAATGATCATTTGGGAAAATAATTGAGGAGGAAAAACTATTGAGGAATAAATAAATATTGAGGAGAGAAAATAAATAAATATTGAGGATTAAAAAATTATTGTGAAGAAATAAATTATTGAGAAAAAAATTGTTGAGGAGTAAAAAATTAATGAAAGAGAAAATAAAATTCATGACAGAGAAAATCAAATTCATGAAAGAGAAAATAAAATCAATTAAAGGAAATTTCGAGTCGTGCAACAGGTTCGTTTCTTGAGTCTTTTGTTTGTTCGCCCCGCGGCGAGAGAGAGAGAGAGAGAAAAACATTAGACAAGCATCTGAAATTGCTCACACAACACACACAAACACAGCAGTAATAGACACTTGTAGCTATTGCATAACTCATTGAACTCACGTAATGAATGATTACAGTACAACAACATTACTACATTACAACAACATTACTATAACACAACAACATTACTACATTACAATAACATTAACATTAGGATGGAATGAAAAACAAAACAAAAAACAATACAAAAAAAACGAAATAAAAGAAAACAAAATAAAAAATTGTAAAAAATCCTGCAGAGATGCTGTTACAAAAACAACAACACAAACGATCATCGATCATTATGACACACAATTTCATGCATAAGTATGTGTGATACATGCCACACACATACTCACGCTGAGCATAAATAACAATGCCACCAACAATAACACCATTTACTAATTGCTAATTACATTTTGTTGGCTAAGAACGAAAAAAAATCTGAGAAAAAAATGAAGAACAAAAAATTAAAAAAAAAAATATAAAAAAATGATGTAAAAACGGTAGAAGTTGAAGAAGATTCTTGCTTCATTAGTCAGGGGGGAAAATTTAAGTATATGCCATTTTATTGCTGTTGTTGTTCACTTGTTGTTGTTGTTCACTTGTTGTAGCTGTTCACTTGTTCATTGACTGTACATCAACAACCCGGACAACAACAACCCGAACAATAACAAAAACAACATTCTGTAGCCAAACATCTGTGTCCGAAACTTAAGCTTGAACATCTGTTGCATCTGTGAGCGATGGACAAGTTGATTGACAGCAATGTGGAGATCGAGGAGTGAGGCAACGAGGGGTGGCCATGGTTGCGGAAGGGTAACAAAAGGCAAAACCACCGTAATAAACAACAACAACCACTAAGTGCTCAACTTCACATTGAAACTGGCGCAGTTTTCAATGGTATGAAGATCAGGTGCACTGAGAAGAAGTCATCAGTTTATTGGATACTTTTCCTGAAACAATTGTTTTCTTCAAAATCATTCATTATTTAAAAAATTAAATTAAATTTAAAATTTTCCAAATAAAATTTTTCTTTAATATAAAAATGCTTTAAATAACTTTTCATAATTTTAATAATAATTCATAAAAAATTAATTTTTTTTTAAATTAAAAATTGAAATTTAAAAAAATATATTAGTAAAAAAAATGAATATGAATTAATTTTCTCTCTGTGTAATTTCTTGCTAATTTGTATGCAACTCTCACCGCCACATTTTCGCCATAAAAGCCAAGTGTAGTGAGCAATAGTACAACAATAACAATAACAACAATAACAACAACAATGCGAAAACGACGAAGAAGAAGAAGAAGAAGCAAAAGAACAACAACAAAACCAATTTACCAATTTTGGATAAAAAGTCAACACGATTGCGTTTTCCGGCCGCCATCGTCATACGTCAAGCGTTTGCAATAATTTTTCTCTTCAACTTCTGTCGGCTGTTGCCGCTTGTGCTTATTCTTCTTCTTTGTTGTTGTTGGTTGTTTTTGGTTTTGTTGTTGTTGATTTTGTTGTTTTTGTTAATGTTGTTGTTTTCGTATTTATTGTTGTTATTGTTACTTTTGTTGTATTATTGTTGCCTTTTTCATTTTGTTATTTTGTTATTTTCGCCTCTCTTGCTGTTGTTGTTTCGTCTCTCGCACATTGCAACACGTGCGTTTGGCTTTTATTTTCTTCTACTACTTCTTTTTGTTCGACTTCCTTTGAGCGGTCCCTCAAGCACTCGCACCTCCCCCTTGCACCCCTTCCCCTCTGCCAACCCCACCCCACCCTCGGTGATTCCTCCACTTAAGGCTTTGGAGAGTTTTTCGCGCGAAAAATAAGTGCGTGCATCGTTGTCCGTATAGGATTATATTTGTGTATGTGTGTGTGTGAATATATCCATGTGTATGTGTGTGTGAGTAAAGCGTGTTCATTTGTCCGTGTTCTTGTGCTTTGCCCCAAATGGAGTTATCAACCAAAAGCGTCTTCATCAGCAGACGACGAGACGATTTCCAAGGAAATTGTATCATATGTAGTTGTAGTTGTTGGTGTTGTTGTTGTTTTTCGATTTTCTGTTGATGGTGTTGTTCTTAATGATATTGTTGTTGTTGTGGTTACTAATGTTGTTGTTGTTACTAAGGTTGTTGTTGTTGTTACCCATGTTGTTATTGTTCTTACTGATGTTCCTTAGGCTTCTGGTATTGATGGAGTTTTTTTTTTTTGTTATTCTGTTGTTGTATATTGTTGTACTGTTGTTATATTTTGTTGCTTTTGTTGTTTTATTGTTGTTTACGTGTTGTTGTCTTCTTGCAGTTTTGTTGTTTCTTTTATTGTAGTTTTGTTATTCTTGTTATTGTTGCTCTCCTGCTGTTCTTTGGCTTGTGGCTCAATTTTCCAAATGCTTTCGCTTGCAGCTGCGCATCCCCAGAGGAGCTTCGTAAGTTTGCATCTCTCTTCACTTCACTTTTTGTCTCCCTCTTACTCTCTGTTCCTGTTAATGATCAGAAGTTACTGTTTTTGTTGTTATTGCTTTTGTTGCTTTTGCTACTGCTGCTCAATGTTGCTGATGATTATTGATTTGTTTGCAATGACCATCGATCGATCGTTATTGAGAGGAAGACACCAAGGAGAATGGGAATGGAAGCAACAGGAGAATAACAAAAAAAACAACGACAAAAACAACAAAAAACAATAACAAAAAAGAGCAACAAAAAAATAAAACAATAAAAAACCAAAGCTAAGAACAAAAAAAATCAACTATAACAACAATAAAAATATCGCCAATAATAACAACAAGTAGAACGATCGAAATATCGATCGCAATAAGATCGAATCGATCGGCAGCGGCAACAAGTTGAACATCGTCGTCAATAAGTAGAATAACTATAACAACAACAACAGCGACAAACAACAACAAGTGCAACTAACAACTGAAATAAACAACAACAATAACTGTAACAAACAACAACCCAACCCATTTAATCGCAAACACTCATTAGACTTGTTGGCAAGAAATCAATCTTTCTTCGATGATCGCGGAGAGAGAGAGAGAGAGGGAAGATGACTTGAAGGAGATGGATGGATAGGCCAAAGAGGAAGATGAAGAGAGAGAATAGGAGGTAGAAGAGGGGGAAGAAGTAGGAGGAGAAAAAACACATAGAATGTAGATGACTACGATGAAGAGAAGCGTACAAAAAAGACTATGAAGAAAACTACGAAGAAGACGACGACGTTGACGAAGACATCGAACTTCAGATGACAATTGCTCTAAAAATAGCATCCTCCATCGATCCGATCTATCGCGCACTGATCTCGCTCTAATGATCCTCATAATTTTTCTATATCGAATTTCCATCGATTGATCGATCACTCGATCAACGGTTGATCAACGTCAGACGAGGTGGAGGGAGAGATGGATGGATGGAGGAATAGATGGATGGACAGACAGATGAATAGACAGACAGATGGATGGACGGACAAGAGTTAGTGCGACATCGTGTTGGGATGACAAACTTGGTCGGAAGCAACTCTCAGGAGACTGGGAGGAAACTTTGGAGGCAGCAAACTCCAGAGACCTGTGGCAACTCTAGAGACAACAACCGGTGGCATCTCTGGAGACATCGATCGATCCATCGTTGGCAGCTCCCGCGAGACTCGACTCGATTCGAATCAACTCAACTTGAGATGGGGCGCGACGATCGACCGATTGAGAAATTGTTGGATGCAATTAAACAAAATTGCGAGTACGTGCCAGAGCAACAACAATAACAACAATAACCAGAACAACATATGAGCAACAACAAGAACAATCAGAACAATAACAACTACCAGAACAACATATGAAGAACACTTCAACAACAAAATGAACACATGAACAACAATAACAACATGGTGAAGAGAAACAAAATTAACAACAATGCCAAGAACAACTACAACAACGTCAAGAACAACCAGAACATGAACAACAACAACATCAAGAACAATAACTATGTTAAGAACATTAACAAAATGAACAACATCAAAAATTATGAAGAACAAGGCTAATGAAAAAAAAATCACTTTTAAAACTGAGGCAATCATTAGAAAACAAGAATTAAATTCTATTAAAAAACAATAAAATATCTATGAGAAAAGTAAAAACAACAAAAATAGCAATAGCAACAACAACAACCACTATAATAACAGCAACAAAACAATAACAACAACTAAAAAATAACAACAAAATGAAGATGAGAAATCAAAGGATTGGAATTTTTCTTGTTGTTCTTCCTACTGATCTTTATACAATTGTTGCTATCAGTTGTTGTAATTGCAGTTGTTGTCGTCTTTGGTGTTATTGTTGTTGCCGTTGTTGTTGTTATTGCCGTTGTTATTATTGTTTTTGATGTTGTTTTTTTATTACCATTCCAACTCCTCAAATCGCTTGCACTCGTGCCATATAATTTACACGATCTGCTCGATTTTTGATCCAATCTGATCTGAACTGATCTGGTTTTCGAACCTCGCGCATTTTTCAGACACTCACATTCACCACTAAAATATGTATTTAATCACAAGCATCAGATGAGCAGACAAAGAGAGAGAGAGAGAGTGAGAGAAGGAGGTAGAGAGAGAGTGAGAGAGATAGAGCGATAAGTGTGAGATGGAAGGATCAGAAAGTTACAGAGGGTAGAGAAGAAGAAATAAAGAGGAAGAAGGTGTTTGACAGCAGAAGCCGAGGAAGATGAAGCACGCTAATGACGACGATTGCTGCAGCTACCAACTTCTTGTTGTTGTTGTTCTACTACTCGTTGTTGTAAATGACATGATATTTTTATTGTAATTTTTTCTTTACATTTTTTTTTACTCTTGTCCATCTGGCAATTGCATCTGATTGCGATGGAGGATGAGGACGAGTTATGCGATTAGTTACACGCAGTTTTAACCAAATTAAGGAGCGAAAAAATGAGCGATTGCCACAAATCAGAGAGAAAGAGAGAGAAAAAAACCGAAACCATTTGCAGATCGACACGAAATTGATGTGGATCATTTTATTGTTGGAAATAAAATAAATGATGGTAAAAGAGCTGTGGAGCTTGAATCGTGTTGTTGGTGTTGTTGTTGGCGGCATGAAAATGAGATAGTGAAAATTCTCAGCCACGGTGACTAGCGGTAGATCGTTCGAGACACTTCCTGCAATCAAATGCAAATCAGAGGCGGACACCAGGTGGGAGTGGCGAAGAAGAAGAAGAAGCAGAAGATGATGAAAACCAGTTGCCAAGTGAAGTCATAATTGAAGGTGGGAGCTGTTCAATATCAGATGAGTCTCAAACAAGATACTAATAAAATAACTTGAATATAGAAAAAAATATATAAAAGAAAAAAAATTTTAATGGTTCTAGAAAAATGTAATTTTTACAAAAAAAAAAAATTGTTCTCAAAAAAAGTTCAAATTTAAAATTTTACAAAAAAAGGAAATAAAAAAAAATATCTAAATTTAAAAAAAATTTACTGACATTCATTTTTCATTTCTTGCATCAAAAACAAAAGACTCAAGACACGAACTCGCACTCGTAATCGACGATCAAAATAAAGAAAAAGGCAAATCATTGCATTGTCAATGGAATTACAACAACTGCAACAACAATGCTTATGTAATGCCTTTTGAAGTTCAACCACTTGAGGAAACAACAAAAAAAAAACAAAACCCTCACGCACTCAGTGTTGCAACAACAATGGGTGCCGCGACAACAATTTTCAAATTGAAAATTATTTCTTGAATAAAAAAAAAAACAACAAACCAACAACAATCCCAGAAAAAGCTTCAAATCAAAACGAATGCGCATAATTTTCGAAATTTTTACAGCAATTGAAACATGTTTATGGATTCCCGTATCTTCTATTTGTTGTTATTGTTATTGTTTTTTCTTTGTCTTTGTTCGAGCCCTTCAGTTGTTTTGATTTTTTTCTTTAATGTTGCTCGACTTTGATGCACGCATCGATAGTAAAACATTTGTATAGTTTTATGTATGAGTCGAGACAAATAAATTAGAAGATTTTTTCGTTTAATTCATCGACAACCTTCGGAGTGGAAACAACAACAACGACATCTGAGTCAAGCCCTTTTTTACGATGTCGTAATATTAATTTTTATATTTTTCTGAAATTTGTAGCATTTGAATGATTTTGATGTCAAGCACGCTTGATGGGATGAAAATAAAAGATTATTTTTATGTTTTTTCGTTTTAATAAAAATCTACGAAAACTGAAAAAATTAGAGATCATTTATTTTTCAAAATGTTTATTTATTTATAAGTTTTTTCCATAACAAAAGACTCAAGCCACGAACTCGTTGCACTATTTCGTTCCACCACGAGATTTGCTATTAAAATAGAACTAGAGCAATTTCAAGGATCGTAAAAATGATCGTGAACCGGAAACCGATATTTTGAGAAAAACATAAGAAGAAGCAGAAGAAACCATTATGATCCCAAATGTTCTTTTGAATATTCAACCACAAGAAGGAACAAAAAAAAGCAGATTCTGCAGATGTTTTCTTTAACAAACATAAGGGGGGAAAAAGTGCATCAGCAGCAGAAAAATGCGTTACATAATCTGCAGCAATAGCGATAGGAAGATCAAGACAAACCACAACAACAATAAGAGCTGGATAAACAACAATAACAGGCAGAAAATCCACAACAACAATAACAGCTAGATAAACAACAACCACATTAAGATAAACCACAACAACTCCACCTTAGCTCTGAATACGCAAAAGAAGCGATAAAAAAACGACATCATCAGCATCAGCAACATCAGCAGAAACAACATCATTTTCATCGTCATAGTCGACGCCGTCGTCGTTGTCGTCATTTTTTTCGCTATCGTTGTCGTTGTCCATTTTGTCGTCATCTTCGTTGTTGTCGTTATCGTCGCCGTCATTGTCGTCTTCATCGTTGACGTCGTCGTCATCATCAGCGTCAACTGTGTCAGCTGTTGCATCAACAGCAACAGCGACAGCGGCAACGGCGACGGCGACGTTCGTCAGTTGACTAGATTGGTGATGAGCTCGACTAAAGTCTGCAACAACCACAACATTAAGACGACAACAATATCAAAACTACAACCACAACATTAAAACGACAACAATATCAAAACAACACCAACATTAAATGAACACCAACATCAAAATAACAACAACCACGAAAAGAAGAAGTTATAAAAACAAAAAAAAAAAACATCAATAATATGAACAGAAACTTCGATATGAGACAGCAACAACAGCAACAGCATCAACAACAGTAACAAAAACAACAGCATCATCAACAACAACAGTAACAACATCAACAACAGCAGCATCAACAGCATTAACGACATCTACAATCAAATCGATCAAAACAATCTAAACAGGAAGAATTGTTGTTGCTATTTTTATTGTTGCTATTGATATTGTTGTGTTTGCTATTGTTGTTCTTGTTGCTATTGGTATTGTTGTTGGTATTGCAAATGGTGTTGTTATTGTTGTATCAATTGGTATTGTTGTTATTCCTATTGGTATCGATATTTTTTTTTGTCGCTCCTGCGATGATGTCGATGTGTTGTTGTCTGTCTGTCTGTCGCTGGATGCATCAACAACGACAAGTCGTCGCTTTGGGGCCCAGCAAGAAGGAGAGAGAGAGAGCGAGGAAAAGAGTAGGAGAGTAAGAGTATGAATAATAGGAAAAGATAGAGAGTAAGAGTATCAAGAAGAATAAAGGGGAGAGAATGAGATAGAAGGCGAAGGAGGAGAAGAAGTCCAGAAGGAGCAAACGAGGAGGACACAAGAGCAAAAAAATAACAAATAGAATCATCACAAGGAGGCGACTAACAAACAATGAAGCCTATTGATTTTTCCAAAAAGAACCTCTAATGAAATTCCATTTAGGGACGAAGAAATTTCCACCCAAAAATGGGCTGAAGACCAAGAAAAGGATGAAAAAAAGAACAAGAAGAAAAATGGAAGAAGAAGCCGAAGACTTCGACGACGATTAAGAGAAAAAGAAAACATGGCTTAAAAGGGTTTTTATTCGCTTCTGTTTGGATTCTACTACTGATGTTGTTGCTGTTATTTTATTTCTTGATTGTTTTTATTGTTTTTCTTGTTTTTATTGTTGTTGTTGTTGTTATTTGATTTGATGTTGCTTCTTTTTTTGTTGTACTTTGATCAACTTGTGCTTGGCACATGTTATGCTCATATTTGTTTAATATGTTTTTTTCTTATTATTTTTATTTTTATGTATATTGTTTTCATTTTTATTATTGTGGTTGTTGTTATTGCGCCTTGTTGTCTATCTGGTTATTGTTGTTGTGATCATCATAGCTGTTGTTATTTTTGAATTTCATCAAAATGCTGGCTTTTTATGGAAAACTGCATAAAATGTAATAAATTTTGCATTGCTTTTGTTGATTTTTTTTATTTCTATTTTTTTTTATAAAAATCCAGTTGCAACATCAAGTATTGTATGTAGTTTTTTTTGTATTTTTACGTAATGTTGAAGAATCGCATGATGGATCTCTTCAGTTACCGTTTTTGTTATTGTAATTGTTGTTGTTTCACTACTTGTTGGCGTTGCCCAATTTTGGTACGAAAAACATTCGCTTTTCTAATTATTCATCGATGGATAACCATGAAATCCCATGCTAATGAAATTCTAACTTTAAAGCATGAAATTAGTTCGAAATTGTAAATTGCTTTAATTTGATTTTTGCCACAAACTTATTTTTACACATTTTTTATTTAAATCAATTTTCTTCCCATAATATATATTTTTTTTTTAATTTTTAAATTTTTCTGTTTCCATGATTTGATCTAATGATTCTCAGAGAATTTGATTCAAGCATGAAAATAGTTTTAATTGTTTGACTAAAACGTGGAATTCTCGATTATATAATTATAAATCACAGGCGAATTTTTGCCAACAACAAGAAGTTCAAAAAACTCTAGTGAATTAATTATAATTAATCGTATTATTTTCGTTCATGCCCTTCATAGGTAAATTTAGACTAATTCTTCCAAGACTTAATCTAGTCATTGTTAATTTTTCAAATTCTCTCAAATTTATATATCATATTTCCTATTCCTATATTCATCTATATATATCATCTTCATATTCTTCCGATGAATAGAAACATCTTCGTTGACAACAGGTTTTGTAGAAAAGAATTTTTCGAACTCGAAATAACCTTTTAATAACCCATTGTTGCCATCGTCTATCGAGCTACCGTTTCGAAGCAGCCCAAAGCTCGAATTTATTCTATTTTCGGAATTATTTTTCTCTCTTCTGTGCTCAACTTCATACTTTATTCGTCACACAATCTCGGCAAACATTTTCAATTCTTCGCAGTTTTTTTCACTTTTCGCCTTTTTTCTATCTCTCTCGCATTTATTTCTTTTATGCTTTCGTTACCGTATTTTGACATCAATTTTATGGCAGAACCTTTCTAAATCTTTTATTTGTTGGCAACAAAAGGTTTCTAGCGATTTTTATGGCTGGCTTTCGTATAAATAAATAAAAGATCTGGGTAAGCGAAGAATTGCAAAAAAGAAAAAATGTTTTGTTTATATTTGTCTAGGCTTTTGTTCGCTTTGACGATTTCTAAGCCGTGAAGAATGTGGTGTGAAAATAAATAAATAAATAAAAAATCATGTCGACGATTTTTTGTATCAACTTCTTTTTGTAGAATTGACAATAGATTATTTCTATTATAGATATTGATTTACAAAAAATAATATTTACACAACATCGGACTCGGTCTAAATTGATTTAAACGAGAAAAATTTCTTATTCAAGGTATTTTTCTTATAATAAATTAAGAGTTTCTATACAAAGAAATCAATCAATGATTCATATGTAAAATTCTCCAATAATTTTTGATTTATCATGGAGTGAAAAAAAGCAAAACAATTTAAATACCTCCGATTAGCTTTCGCTGTCAGTCTCTTCCGCTCACAAGATCTTCAGGGGTTCTGTAAATACGAAAAAGAGGAAATGAACTCATCAATATTTTTGCTTTTTTTCTTGTCATGTCTGGTATTAACATCAACATCATGAACAATCAATGAATCAATAATTTCTTAAGAAAAATCGTAAGGAAGTAAAACGAAAGAAAATAATCGTAAGAAAAGAAAAAAAATAGAAAAATCGTAAGGAAATAAAACGAAAAATCATACGAAAAAAAATAAAAATCCATAAGAAAAAATCGAAAAATTACAAGAAAAAACGTTAAAAAAATCGTAAGAAAAATACATTTATGATGGAACAAGAAATAAAATTGACCGATGGCTTGACTTCCGTTTCGACAAGACATCCGAGACAACAACAACAAAAATAGTAGTTGATATTACAACAACGAAAACATATGAAATCACTACAACAAAAACAGTTGCAATTACAACAACACCGCGATCGTGTAAGTGGTGAAAGAGAAGAATGAATGAATGAATTATGACAAACAATACGAAAGGTAAGCAAGCAATAATAACAACAGCGATTATAACAAAAATAACAACAACAATAAGCAATTACAATAACAGAAATTACAGACAGAAGAACAACAACAACTCAAAGGTAGACACGTACGAAATGCAATCAGAGAAAACATAAAACACGAGACAAGCGTCGACAGGTGGAGGGAGGGGAGGAAGTGAAAGAGAAGAGAATAGTGAGGTGGAGGTAAGAAGAGGAAGAAGTTCGGATAAAATCAAAAACTCAAAAACGAAGAACAAAATAAACTATCGATAGAAAATATATATAAAAAATAATCGAAAATAAATACTACAAAAAAAATAAATAAAAAAATAAATGCAATTTAAAGAAATATAAATTAACTGCATACTATGAATAAAAAATAAAAAAAATTTAAAGAAATAATAAAAAAGAATAATTAATAAAAACTCCAAGAAAAAATAAAAAATTAATAACATATTAGGAAAACAAATCGAGCATTTAAATGCAAGAGAAAAAATTTAAATAAAAGAAATTCAGGCCAAAAGTTGATGGAAAAAACTTCATAAGAATGAAAAAAAAACTTCAGGAAAAAAAAGCTTGGGAAAGTTCGGCGCCTTGGCTCAAAGCGAACGCCGCCAACGTATTGAATATTATTTTAGAATATATAATTTTCCGCTCTGGGTTTATTAAAATGCACTTTCCATCGACCAAAAAAAACATAACAACGAAAAATATACAGAAAGCAAAAAAAAAAAAAACACTCATAAACACAACAACAAAAAACCGACAGAAAAACAACAACTAAAACATACAGAAAATCAACACAACAACAAGAAAACTATGAACTACTATATGAAGTTCTTTAACCTCTGGCAACGCTGTGGGCAACGGCAGAGCAACCGTTATAATTTCTCGATGCGATCGTCAGCGGACTTAGCCTCATCGACAAAAAGCAATTGTCATTAAGTGGTAATTGTTGTTGTTGTAGCTATGTTTCTATTGTTGTTGTAGTAATGTTTATTGTTGTAGTAATGTTTCTTGTAGTACTAATGTTTGTATTATTGTCGAGAGTTTTTCTATTATGGGTGACAACTTTTTGTAGTTGTTCCAACTTTTTTCAAAGAAAATGAATAAGTGTTTATAATAACTAAAAAAATAATATATAATAAAAAAATAAATATAATAAAAAATGTAAAATATAATACAAAAAAAATAATAAAATATATTAAAATATAAATAATAAAACAATTATTGTTCTACATCAAAAACAACGCTTTAGTCTGACGCCAATAGATGTCGAATTTCATGTTTTCCAACAATTACATTTTAATGAACTTCAATTGAATCGCACGCTCGCCTGTTGCCGCGTTGCCAATCAATTGTAAAAGACACACAATTTCGTGATCAAATTCGCCTCAATGTCGAAACGCTTGGCAGTCAATCAAACAATACGATTTAATAGAAAAAATAAAAATAATTGAAAAAATAAATAAATACAAAAGTGGAAAACAAATCAATTAAAGTATAGAATCAAAAAAACAAAATAATAATAATAAAAATTATTAAATAAAAAATTCCATCTAGTCGAATGGATACAATTTTTTCAATCAATGATATTGGTGAGGGAAATTCTTTCATAACCATAATATTATGACGCAAATTATGGCAGCGTTGGCAACGCGATTCGTGCTGAATTAATTCCCACACTCACACGTCGGGACGTGTTTATTTTTCCCCGTATTGCGATTACAACAACTGCATGGCGAAAACCCATACAACAACGATAGAAAACCATTACAACAATAAAAACAATCATCATACAACAACAATAATCGCAATGCAAACAACAACATCAATCACAACAACAACAATCACAATAATAAAATTAAACAATGAGAAACGCAGAGAAAGTCAATAAAAAAATTTACGGAAAAATAAAAAATATACTTTTTATCAACGTTTAATTATTTTGAAGCGCACATATGAGCTGCAATGTTGTTGTTGTTAATTGTTATTTAATTAAGACGTTTCATAACAATGCAAACAACGATAACAACAACAACAAAAGTAATTCCACAAACAATTGTTCAAATAGTCGAGAAATGTTTGAAAAAAACTCCGACGAGAAAGTTTTTAATCGTTTTCGTTTCAATTTTTTTCACCAAATATATTAACTATTTAGTTTCTTTCTTCCCCTTTTATAACAATGTATAATTTTATAATTTTTTTGTTGGATTTTTTTTACAATTATATGAAATATTTTTACACTCAATTACTTGAAGATTTCCCACGAGAATTATTGTACATTTGATTTATTTTAACCTCGTGTTAACTTGAAAGCTTTGCACTTAATTAAGAGTAATGAAAAAATTAAAAATAATGCTCAATTAAACTTATTATTAAAACTAAAGTAATGTAATAAAAGTAAAGTAATATAAAAATAAAAATAATTAAAAAATAAAAATAATTTTAAAATGAAAATAACTTCAAATGTAAATAATATAAAAATATATTTTAGTCACGCAATTTTTCACTCCACATCGTCATCGACCGAGTTCATTCAACGTCGCGATAAAAATAAACATTGAGAGAAAAATATCAAAAAGTCGTAAACAAAAAATAAATCGAAAGAAAATCAGATACAAAAGTACAAAAAGTCGTAAACCAAAAAATTAAACAGAGATCAAAAAATCTTATATAATGTAAAATGCAAAAAATAGCAAAATCAACAAAATAAAAAGCAAGTGCGCAAAAATCTCCACTTCCGAAAAATGGAAAACTTCAATAAAAAAACAGATCCATTCACTTCTCTTCCGTCTTTCACAAGTTCATCGATTGCCCAAAAACCGAACGTTGAACCCGCTCACGTGACTTCGAAGTTGAGTTCGAAGTCAAGTTCGTCGTCGAGGAGAAACAGCTGATAATTCGCGAGTTCGAAAATTACGTGCAAAGGGAGAGATGATGACGATGATAATGATGGAAAGGCAAAATGGCAAATTGAGAGGAACTTCAGTTGGTGATTTCATCAAGTTTTGAAATTCATCGTCTTATGCGATGACAGGAAATTCAATAAAACATTTTGAAATTCAATAAAACATTTTGAAATACAATAAAACATTTTGAAATACAATAAATCATTTTCAAATTCAATAAACAGTGTTGAAATTCAATAAACCGTATATAAATTTAATTAACCATGCTGAAATCCAATAACTAATATTGTATAAGGGCGTGTTTTTAATTGGTTTTTGAAACAAATAATTGATAATAATAAAAAAACCCACAGTTATTCAACTCCCATTTCCTCAGCCTCGAGGCTGCTTTTTTTGAGGTTATCGGAGTTTGCGGTTTCTCTCTATCCATCTCTCACTCTTTTTCTCATCCTATCTCTTTCACCCTTCTCCCTGTTGAAATGACGGTCAATGTTGAGGCCAACAATTATAAAAGCCAATGATGTATTTTTAATTGTTGCATAAACAATTTCATACAAACTTCAACAATGTTCGAAGTTCAACAGAAAAAGCAAAAAACAAGTGCCGAAAATAAACAAATATTTATAATCGCTAATTGGCGGGCAAATATGATAATTATAGCGAGGGGCTGAGGTGTCCAGAGTTTGTTATAAAATATTTGCAAGCATGAAAATTCAACTACTTCAGTAAACACTCGGTGTTAATGGATTATTTTTGATGATTTCAAAGTTCAAATGTTTGCTATACTCCAAAAATAATTCAAGAGTAATAATTAAATAATGAAAATTTTTTTGTAAATATTTTTGTGACTCCCAACTTTTAAAATATCTCTCATTAATCATAATAAAATCATGCAAATTTCGTGTGATCAATAAATCTGTCTGAACAATGAAATATACTGCGTGATATCATTATATCCGTGTTCATTGTATTAGTATATTGGTGTTCTATGAATTATGGCAGACCTATTTGCCCCACCCGCCATAAAAACAACACCAACCACCACTAACAATCGCCATTATTAGCCTCTGTATACATTAACTACGGTCAGTTTTAGAGTTTGCAATAATTTTCGCCAAACATTTAAATGCTCACCATAAATCATTTTGTCTTCATTAAACTTTTATGCTGAATTAAGCGATTTTCTGCACGAGTCGATACCATTTCCTCCAGAGCTACTTGATTGCCTTTGGTTCTGTTCTATTTTGTCTTCTGGCTTTTATGTTTCTTCGAACTCTTCCACGAATGCCATTTTTATTTTATTTTTGTTTTTCTTGTATTTCTTGTGCCATAAAAATCTGTTTTATGTTCGCACATTTGATATGATTTCGTTTATTCAATTTAATTTAATTTAATTTAATTAAATTACAACAACCATGAAGCAGAACCGATTCCACCGTGAACGTACCACGTGGTACGACGAAGCCTGCTTGGCGGAAGTCGTGATTCGTAATTCTCCCATCGGAATGGGAGAATTATATAATATTGTAGGGGGAAAGAGTAAAGTGGGAATAGAAGACCACAGAAAGCCGGGGAAGCGAGAGTCATGACAAATCAGAAGAGTCAAAGTCCACCATAGGAGGGAATACATTTGTTATACCACATTTAGAGAGTACAGAAACTACCAATAACTTCCCAACTAAAGGATTAGAAGGAAAAACACGATGCGATAACGGACCTCTGACCGATAGAAGAAAAAGGAAAAAGTGATGGTAAATCATCGTCTACAAAGTATTGACCACCTGCTTTCTAGACACGGCTTCGTATCAAGGAAGAAAAAGAAGGAGAAAAGAAAAAACCGAATACTGTGTTTGCCAATCGTATCTTTCATTATCAACATTGTATAACTGTGGTAAAAACTGTGCAAAACCAAAAAAAAAAAAAACGCAATCATTTCGATGACAATTTACGGATATCTTTCGCCAAATCGACAATCAATTTAGTTGTCACCGGTGCTTCTTGGTCAATTTGACCCACTTTGCGATCGGAGAGATGCCGTATCGTCATCATTCGCGATCGCTAAGAGCGATTGTTTGTCTCATCATCGTCACAACGATCGATTAAAAAATTATCGACTTGAATTTCGTTGTCATGTGACCGACTTTTATAGTAATTATGTGATCATTTCGTGTTGTTGTTATCGATATTATTGCTATAGTTGTTGTTATTATTGTTATAGTTGTTGTAATTAATTACAAGCTAACTATATGTAATTTAAAACACATTTTTCAATGCGAAAGAAACGACTACAAAAATGAGAATTATTCAACCAATGGACAGATGTCGACGATTATATTAATTAAATGTTGACAAATAGCCGCAAAACGGAAACAAGAAAAATAATACAAAAAATATATATAATAAAACCGAAAAATAAATAAAACAGAAATACGAACTAAATTTAATTCTCATCGCGGAAATAAAAATGACTCGTTGATTGAGTGGAAAAATGAAATAAAATTCTCACACGATTTTCACAAACGACCGGCCAAAAACGAAATTCAACTCGGAAACAAATAAAAACAAAGCCGAAATGGGCAGCAAATGATTCGGTTTTGAAAAGTAAAAACCTTTACCGTTATGATAATTTGCCGCAAAAAGGTTCAACAACAACGAAACCATCACCACCATCAGCAATAACCTCAGCAACAGCATCACCATTACCATCAACAGCAACAGCTTCAGCAGCAACAATCATTTGCATGCTAATGAATAATGAGCTTTAGAATGGTTTGTGTTTTGTTTGTGTGGATTTTGTGGTTATTATGGTTGTTGTTTTTTTGTTGTTAAACTTTTTGAGTTGTTGTCATTTTTTGTGTTTTTTGTGATTGAAAAGTGTTGTTATTGTGTTGTTTTTATTTCGTTTTTTTTGGTTTTTATTGTTGCTCCCTTGTTTCGTCTTCGCTAATGCGAATATAATGAATTCTTTCGTCGATGTCGATTTTTTAAACAAGCTCAACCTTAGCTCGGTTTATCGGCCGCCTGTCGCCGCAATTTGTTAATGAGCTTGAGCTTGTTTTGTTTTGTTTTTATACAAATATATTTTTGAACACCTCATGCTTATACTTTCTATTAGCCATGGTAATAACTTTCTACTTCATGCCTCTGGTGACAACATTTTTCTTGGTTCGATTTTTCTTTTAATTTTGTCTTTTCATGGTTTATTTTTCATGTTTTGTTTAAATTGTTTTTTTCTTCTTCTCATAGTCTCGTTATTAATGGAGAGCATTATTTCCCATGCTAATGATTTGTGGTGGAGATGGATTGGGAGAAAACTGATCACTTTCGGCCCTCATTTGGGAATGAGTTGGAGTTTTATCTGGTTTCGTTTTTTTGCAATTTCACGATCTTTTATCGTTTTATAAGAATATTTAATGATTAATTTCTACTCTTTTGAACTTTTATCGTCGTATAATGAATATTTAATAATTAGTTCCATATCAATTTTTTTCCATTTCTAATACTTTAATTTTTATTTGAAGTTTTTACAATTTAATTTAATTTATCATTAGTTTTATATAATTTTAGGATTTAATAATATATTTTTTGTTTATTTTTTTTCAAATATTTATTTCAGAAATTCCATCATAACCATACAATCAATAAAGAACCACTGTTTGCGATGAGAGTTGCATCAACAGCAGTCGCTGCGACAACTAACAACAACAGTAATAACAACAACACAAACAAAAATACTAACAAAAATAATACTAACAACAAGAATATTAACAACAACAGCCATATCGACAACAAGTTTCAGTCAACAAACAAGTACCAGGAGTCAAAACAACAACAACTAAAACAACAACAAAACCAACAACACTATGAATAACAACAATAATAAACTTTCCATTTTCAAATTTGTACAAATTTCCACACGCGGACCAAACGACACTTGCTCCATACAGTCGAGCGAAAAAGTTTTGCGCCCAAGTGAGCGAAACGACTTTTTCACAAGTTGTTGTCGTTGTTGTTGATTTTTATGATGGTGGTGATGATGGTAGTGATGTTGTTGTTGTTATTATTGTTGTCATCTAGTGGAGTTTTGTTGATTTTGGAAATATTTACAAAAAAACAAACAATAATAAAAATAAGAAGAAAAAGCTAACTGTGCAAGTGACTGTTTTTTATTTTGTGTCTGCTCGTTGTCTGCTTCCGCGGCACGATTTTTGTTGCAGGTTGATTTGTTGCTGTATTAGATGGTGGTGATGGTGATGCTATTGCTGTGACTCAGGTTTTCTGTTTTTGTTTTTGTTGCTATCGACGTTCGCATCATCGACTTCTCAAATATTCGCAAGTTTTTGCTTCGTCGTTGAATCGGTTTTTTGTTCGGTTGTTTTTCAATGATTTTTCGCGAAAAACTTTCGTCGTCTCCAGGGAAGACGAGGATTTTTCACAATTTTCTTTTCGTTTGTGTTTTTGTTTTTTCTATCGAATTTTACTCTCTATCACATATTTTTGTTGTTGTACTGGTTGTTGTTGTTGTTGTGTTTTCCTCCTTTCGATCGTTTGATTTCCTTTCACTTCGCTTTCAATTGAAGTCGAGTCGAGCCGAATCCAGCCGAGGCGAACGATTGATTGTCAAGTGGAGACTCGAGTTGACGTCGAGTAGTGGCTGTGAAAGCAACAACAACACCTACTACAACAACAACAACAATGACAACAACAAAATCATCAACAAATAAAATAACAAAAAAAGTAAGAAAAAAACTATGAAACAATAAATAAATAATAATATAAAAAACCCTATCAGCAACAATTGTTTGAATCGCAAACTTGGCAACGGAAATTTCTGTTGTCTCTCTCTCTGTGCAAGGACGAGGGCGACGAACTTTCCGTCCAACAGATGACAATAACAAAAAAAAATTATACTGAACAAATTTTATTTCGAATTTTTAAAGTGATAAAAATTCAATTAAAAATTTACATTTTAAAGTACAAATTTATACTATAATTCGATTGACAAATATTTTATGTTGTTTTTTATCAATTTGTAAATTATTCTAATTTTTTTTGAATTTCTTAAGTTTTTTCATTATTTTCCCATTAATTTTTTTTTGTTCAAAATTTATTTAGACATTTGAAAACAGGTTTCGAGATTGAAATATTTTCATGTACCATATATTCTCATCCACACCCAGATCATCGGAGAATCTCCGCCCGATGCTGCCGCCGACCTTCAGGCGAAGACTTCAGAAAACCCACAAAAGCAAAACCCAGACCCCAAAATAAAAAAAACACGACAAAAGCCGACAAATAAACACCCCACCAATAGCATCAAAAACAACAATACCAACAATAGTAACAATAGCAATAACAACAACAATAGTAACAACAACAACTATAATAGTAACAACAACAACTATAATAGTAACAACAACAACCACTCAGAGACAACGCCATAAAAATGCAAATCGAAGTCCGATCGAATGCGGAAACCACTCGCGGTCTCAACTCGACCTGACTGACATCCATTCGAGGGTCCACAACGACGACGTCGACGACGACGATGACCGAAAACTGGCCGCTGTCGGCATTTTAATTAAACGCGAGCTTTTTGTTAACAAAATTGTTAACAACAACAACAAAATCCATGGCAATAAACCCAAAGACCTCTGGACCGTTGAAAACAAAACGTTCAAAAGGTCTTTCGCATAGACGAAAAAGTTCAACATTTTTGAACCACAAAAAGTTCTTTTTTTTTGTTTTGAAACATTAAATAACAATGGCGTGAAGTTAAAAATAAAAACGAAACCCTAAAAGTGAAGAAAAACTTAAAAAAAGGTGAAAAACCCTACAAAAAGTAGGAGTGAAAAAATCGTAGACACTAAAAAGATCTACAAAAATAATCATTAGCAATTCCGAAGATAAAAAAAAAAACACTAAAAAAGGCCTATACAAAAAAACCTATCAAACCTAGAGAAAAAAACATTAAATGCCTAGAGAAAAAATACTAAAAACCTAAAAAAAAACCCTAGAAACCTATAGAAAAAAACCCTTGACAACTTGTCGAACTGTCGGCAACTCGTTTCCTTCGCTGATCTGTCTGACAGCGAACGCCATCGATTAATTTTGGCGCGAGCTCCACTTCAGGGAAGACGTCAGAAGTCTTAAGCAGGCGATTGAGCAAAAGATTGAGATGAGATCAACAATAAACGATTTTTTGAAATTAAAATGTTAGAATTTTTTTTCTTCAACATTTTTTAAAGTTAAATAGAATTAAAATATTTCAAAGAATTTAAAAATTATAATACAATTCCAATATATCAATAAAATTCAAAAATTTTAATAAATAACAATTTTTTTTTAATAAAATCCAGAAATATCAATAAATTTAAAAAAATTTTATTAAAAAGCAAAAATTTCCAATAAAATTCAAAAATGTTATTGAAAACCAAAAATTTCAAAATTTCAAAATTAAATAAAATATTAAAAATTTTAAATTTTTAAATTTTTACTTTATTTTTTATATAAATTATTTTCTCCTCTTCATATCCTCCATCTATTCCTTCTTCTTCCATTAGCTTCTGGTTACTTCAACCCATGCTTCCATTTCGAACTTCTATTTAATAATTTCTCCAGTGTTTTGTTTTATTTATTTTTCCTCCATTCGCATTCGTCCATTCGGAAATGTTGTCGAGAATGTTGTCGCGTACGCGTTGCCAACTAAAACGCCTCTCGCTCGAAGACGTTCCTCATTCTTCGAATGAGTGAGTGTTCGTCAGGAGCAGCAGCTGCTTTTGTTGTTATTGCTGTTATTGTTTTTTCTTGTTTTTGTTATCCCTATATTTATTTGATTTGTGCGTTGGTTCTCTTTGTTGTTGTTGCTGTTATTGTTGTTGTAGTTGCTGGTCGTTGTCGTCGTCGTCGGTTGATGATATTTTTTCTATTGTCGCTACGACTCGATTCCAACAGTTGGCAACGCGCAGCTCGCATTCCACGACGAAAGCAATGTTGCTGCTGCAGCATCGCATTGAATCGCATCGTGTTGTCGTCAGACTATGCATGTTGTTGTTGTTATCTAAATAAAACAACAACAACAATAACAACTAAAAGTTATCGCTGTTGTCGTATCTTGCATGCATCAATTGTTGTTGTCGTTATTGTCGTTGGTCTGCAAAATTGCTTTCGCGCTCTTCCACCCTCAGATCTTGAGTTCAAGTTGATCTCATGCTTCTATTCATCTATTGCTTTTATATATGTAATAATTTTTTTTATATATGTAATAATAATATTGTTTTTATATGCAGTTTTTTTATTTTTCTGCTAATATTCTTTTATTTTGTTCCTCGTTAATTATATAAAATTATTTTATTTATAAAAACTACAACTTTAATATTTAAATAATATTTCATTTGTTGATTTTTGAAATATTTTTGTTTTTAAATTAATTAATTTTCTTTTTGGTATATGTTAATAATATGTTTCAAACTTATTTTCATATCTATTGAAAATTGAAAATTTTATTTTTTTATTCAAAAAATTCAATATTTTCATGTTTTAAGATTTTTTTATATTTTATCTATCGTTTCCTGTATTTTTAATATTTTTACTCTTTTTTTATTTTCCCATTTTTTTTTTCATTTTTCCTTATGCTTCTTCTTCTGTCGATCGTGTGTTGTTATTGTTATCTCTTGGCTTGTTTGTCTCAGTCGTTGTCGTCATCGTCGGTCTCGCCGTCGACAACAGAGATCAACGACACATGTCTCGGACGCATTGTTGTTGTTGTCGTTGTTGTTACTACTATTCTTGTTGCTGTCGCTTCTGATGGAATACCATGCGACAAACTTGGAAGCTTCTGCTTCTTCTACCGTCGACTCTCCATCGCTAAGCGTTGCATTTATTTGTTTTAATTTTCCTCCCGCCTCAACCTTCGTTTTTCATCCACCCTCCATCACCTCCTCCTCCTCCTTCGCCATCAGTCTGTTTCTTGTTTCCATCGACCCGCCCACTCGTTACCAACAACTTATTGTTGTTATTGTCGTTTTAGTTATTTTTGTCTTCTGTTGCGATTTTCCTCGAGTTTTTCACGTGAAAAATTGCAAGTTTCATGCAGAAAATTAAATGTTTTGATCTGGTTTTCTTCCAACTATTGTTGTCCTTCTTGTTATGGCAAGTGTTTGTTGTTGTTGTTGTTATTATGGTAAGTATTATTGTTGTTATTGTAGGTATTATTGTTGTTGTTATCGTATGTATTGTTGTTGTTATAGTTAGTGTTGTTATTGCTAGTGTTGTTGCCATTATTATAGTGGTTAGCGTTGCCACTATCTTTTGCGGAAACGTCGCGCCGAAGGTGTCTTTTGATCGCGATTGCAACCAACGACGACGACGACGACGACAACGAGACTAATTGCTCACCTTTGATTGCTGAGAACTGTTGCAGCAACTGTTGGTGATATTTTTAACCATCGCATGAATTGTGTAAGAGAGAATATTATGTAAGGAATATGTAAAGTTGAACAAGTAGTGTAAAAAATATTATTTTTTCTGTTTTATAATTTTCAAACTCATGAATTGAAAATAAAAATTAAGTATCTAACTTTTCATGCAAAAGCCTTGGGGAATCTATTTTTTAATTAAAATTTTTTTATTATTTTTTTTTTTTTCCAACCAAAAACCATGTTTTTTCTATAATCGCCGCAATTATATTCTTTCAGCTTCTTTAATCATAGAAAATCGATTTAAATCCGCATTTGGCTCCGTTTTGTGAAATTTTGATTTTTTTAGTTTTCTTCTTCTGTTTATTTACTCAAACACCAGCAATTAACCCACATTTAAGGCTCACATTAGCTCTTAGTCAACGATTCATCATCATCGACTGAATTTTCTATACTTTCGCTCACTTTTGACCAAATATTGTTAGATGGATGGATTTGAACAGATAGATTTGGTGAATCGGTGAATTTTCAGAGAGAGAGAGAAAAAAAAAGAAAAAATTCTTCAAAAGAAATTCAATAATTAAGGCCAAATAGAAGTGAGTTGGGAAGAAATTTTAGAAAATTTTCTAGTGAAGGAAAAGGGGAGGTTATGGCTAACACAGACACACACACACACTATCAACTCTTTGTTATCGACGATTACAAGAATAGTCATCGATAAGAAAAACTACAAAAATATATAAATAAAAACTGGCTCAAATCTGAACTAAATTGATTGAATTTCAACGGTAACAGTTTTTGTTGCAACTGTTGTGATCATTTTTGCCGTTTTAATTTTGTTGTTGTTATTTGTGTTTGTAGTATTCTTCCGCCTATCACGGTATCTGGCGTTTTTTTTTTTAATTTTTTTTACTTTTGTTTTTATTACGAATTTAATTTTCTGCTCACGTTTAAAATTAAGTTTTGCTTCTCGGATTTGTTTTTGTTTTTTTTTCACCTCTTTTGTTTTTGTTTCGAAACTTTTTTATTTTGTTTTTTTCTCTTCTTTTTTTCCAACCTCCCTTCCTCTTCTCCCTCACCTCTTCTTCATCTCTAACTTTATCGCTATCATGTTTTTTGTTGTTATTGAAGTTTGAACAAATTTTTTAATTAATTTTTAATACGTTTTATTGTTCATCACAACTTGGAGTTTTATTCATTCCCCTCTCTCTCTCTGTATCTTTCTTAAATCCGCCTTCCTCTTCTCCCCATCTCCCTCTCTCCTTCTCCCACTCGGTTTGTTCTCATTTTATTGTGGTCTCCACCTCAGCTTGTTCATCTTCCATTACCTCAAGCCATGGCCAAACCGATGATGAGGAAACTGTAGATGAACAAGAAGAAGCATCCACAGTAGCCTTTTATAAGCCACTCGGATCACATGTCTTCTCTCTCTGTCTTCCTCTCTCTCTCTCTCTCTCTCTCTTTCCCTCGGTCGATCTTCGGCGAATAACGGCAGACGAACGCATATCTGCTGGTTATAAAAACGTTCTTCTTCGATCGCTTCGATCATTAATTTTAAATGTGATTTTTTCGGTTAATTCCCCCACCCCTGTTCCTTCCCTAACATGAAATTCTCCTTCTTCTTCTCTGTTTCTCCCTCTCAATACCTTCTTCCTCTCTCTCTCTCTCCCTCTCCCTCTCCCTCTCAATACCTTCTCTCCACCTCCCTTTGATATTTGGGATCCGTTTCTGTGTGGCCGAAATTTTTGATGTTATTTTTTCGTTCTTTTGGTCCATTAATTCTCATGTTTTACTCCTCTCATTCACTCCCTTCATGATGCTGTATGTTTCTCTCCCCTTCTCGCTCTCTCTACACATCTTTTACTCTCTCATACCTCTCTCGTAGACCTCCCATTTTCCCCACGGGCGTGACTTTGTTGCGGTTGAATCCTCGGTGGGCTGCACTTTTAATAAATTGAATTATTCCAACGATCGTGTAGTTGTGACTCTTACTCCACCCTTAGTTGATCCTTTGGCGCTGTCTTCCCCCCAAACCTTCAACTTCATTAAATTTCCTCTACCTTCACTTAAAACTCTTCTACCTTCACCTAAATCTTCTCCAATACCTCCCATAGCACTCCCTCCCAGCACTTTTTTTTCCTTCTATACCTCGGTACCATTACTTTGTCTCCTCCTATAGCTCAGTACCAGCACTTTTTCCTCTCCTATACCTCTCATACCAGCACTTTGTCTCCTTCGATACCCCGGGTTTCTTCCTTTATGTCTTCCCGACCAGTGCCCGAAACCTTTTCATTAGCTTTACGACCGCCCTCGTCCCATCCTTCAGTTGCTGTGGGTCCTCCACACATCATCGTATATCTTATCCGCCTCCTATAAATCCCTCTATAGAACTTCTTCTTTCCTTTCTTTTCCATACCATTGCTTTCATTATAATTTATCCACCTTCCTTTACAATTTATCCACCTTCTTGCAAAATTTATTCACCTTCCAGCACAATTCATCCACCTTAATATCAATTTCTTTCTCCACCCATATCAACTGATCCTCATCCATATCATCCCTAATTTCCTTGGGTCTTCTCTCCTTATATCATCATCCTCCAATTGAACCTCATTCTACTCCTTTTCTCCAACCTCTCGAATTTTTCTCTTCCACCGATCCACCTCCCATTGTTGTCATCATCCATCGATGTCGTTTTGGGTGGTGGACGATTTTTCATCGGTTAATTTGTGAGTCCGAATTCACGTTGGAGGCTGGGTCGAATTTGGAACGAGGAAACCAAAACCCAAAAAGAGGAGGAGGAGGAGAAAAAGTCGAAGCCTCTGTTAGTAATAAAGTAATTAAAGTTTGACAACGGTGCTTGGGGAGTTCTTTTTCGGTTTTGAACTCATTTCGATTTCGAAAATTAATTCGAAAATTATGCTCTCAGCTATAAAATTGTTCATTGAAAATGTCAGATGTGGAGGAAATTTAAGAAAAATTAATTGAGTTCTGTAAATTAGGGTCATTTATAAAGGTGTATTCTTTTTTCTTTACTCTTTTCTCTCCACCAACATTTTTCTCTCACAAACGCTTGCTCTCTCTTTCTATCACTCGAAAGAATGACGAAGAAGTAGGAACAAAAATGAGATCTTTGGGAGAAACTGGAGCGTGCAATAAAAACATGAGGCTCGATGAGTCAACGATGACTGATGGTAAGACGAAGAAGAACAACATTATATAAATAAGAGAAAACTTAAGAGATTAATCTTCAAAAATAATTGTTCTGAGAGGAGTAAAAAAATAAATAAATTATTGAGAATTAATCTTTAATATTTACTCAATATTATAATTTCGCAATTATAATAAGAAAAAATTATATTTAAAATATGATATTTTCATGTTATTATTGGTTGAAAGAAAAAAAAATATCTAAGAAAAACCAACATTTTTTCAAAAATTAAATATATTTAAAAATTTAATGATATTAAATATTTTCCAAACTAAATGGTATAAAATTTTAAAAACATAATTTTTTGAAAAAAAAAAATATTTAAAAAAATCCCAATATAAATTCTCAAAATAAAATAAAAATTAAAAAAAAGTGTATTATCGAATTAAATTAAATAATTAATGAAACGTTTCCACAATTAAATGTTTGAAACTAAAATTGTGAAAAACAAACTAAATTTGTTTAAAACAAGAGATTGCAATAAATCTCCGTATCCAAAAGCCTGGGACCGGAACCACGAAGCTGTCCCAAGGAGTTGGTTGTTAAAAACGAGACTCGAGGAGATAAAATTGAAAAATAAACATAATGAAGCGTGTTTACGGCGTCTGAAGCCGTACGAAGCAGGTGACAAAAAAAAGAAACACCAGACGATGGGTGATGAAAGACAACAACAACAATAGGAATACAAAAAAAATAATAAAAAAAATATCTTCAAAAATAACTTTAAAAAAAATACTAAAATAACAACAAAATCAACCTAAAAAAGCAACAAAAATAAAATAACAAAAAAATAAAAAAAACAACAATAACAAGAAAAACAAAGACAAAGACATGTTAAATAACAACGAATGCAGATAAAAATGAGGATTTAAAGAAGATTAATTTACGATGTTACGCGAGGTGGAAGAATTTGACGAGGTTGAAATGAGAGGGAGATAAAAAAGAATAAGAGATACAGAGAAAAAGAAAAAGAAAGAGAGGGGGACAGAGATAGAAAGAGACAAACAATGAGATGGGGGATAAGCTAGAGAATAAAATCAAAATGAGTCAGAGAAAGATTCATACAAAAGAAGAGACGACAACAGAGAATGACGATAGAAAATATCGTATTAAGTAATAGAAAAAAAAAAGGAAAAATCATAAAACTTCCTCTTCAACAATAAACCAAAAAAAAAGAAATACAGAAAAAATACCAACAATTACAGAGAGTGGAAAGAAAGAAAGAAAAAATGTTCCTTAGGAGCAAAAAAAACAAGTAAACGTAATTTAAACGTTTCCTTCGCTCGTTAAAAGAAACCGAATCCTTTCCCATTTCAATCGCATTAAAATCAAAAAAAAAAAAAAATTAACAACAATAAAAAACAACAACAACAAAAAATCACTTGAAGCTGCAATGGACACAATTAACGAGCTCCGTTTGTTGTTATTGTTGTTGTTAACAAGCATTTAACAACCCATTCGGGCCAAGAGACTAGAGAGAGAAAAAGACAGAGAGAGCGAGAGAGAGATGGAGATGGAGAGAATAACAACAAAAATGAAAATCTACTCCCAAAACGGTCGTGCCTTTCTCCGGAAGCGAATAATTTGTTGCTCCGCTTTTTAGTAGTTTTCAATGGATTTTTTTAGACTTTTATTTTGTTGCTAATTTTACAACCAACGAAGGATACTTTGGGCTTGGTCGCAGTTGGACACCTGGAGGATGATTGTTGGAGTCATGGAGGAAGATTTTTAAAGACTTGGTGGACGTTTGTTTGAGACATGGAGAAGGATTTTTAGACCTTTGGATTGTCAAGTGTCGCCCGACAAAGTGGAGTAAAACGAGGAAAAGGAGTAAAGTACGGATTTTCACTATTCCAAACTCTGTTGCTGTCGTTTGTCTCGGTCTTGTCGATTGTTCACTGATGGTCTCTTTCACTCCATTAACTTTCTTCACCTCTTCCTTTGACTGTCTGTCTCTTTCTTTCCTCTTCATTCGCCTGTCTCTTTCGTTTCATTGACATTGCAAACGCAAGGCAGACCGTAAATATTTGCATTATGAGTGTAAATAGAGACACTTGACATGAGCGCTGGACAAATAGGCACGAAAATGCATAATAAAAACTACATTAAACAAGTCGAGGAAGATCATGAAGAGGAAGATGATGAGGAGAAAGATAAGGAGGAGGAAAAGAGAAGGAGGAGAAGGTGGAGAACACATTGAAGAAGTAGAGAACATTCCGACAACGACAAACCACGGAACGTTGACGAAAACGTTGAAATCGTCATCGGCGACAGTTCACAGCCTTTGAGATGACGACAATGGTGACAACAACTATAAAATAATAAAATGAAATAACCAGCGATACAATAACAACAAGTAAAAGGCATTAAAACAACAAAAAAATAACACTCTTGTACATTGAAACTGAAAAAAATCCTAGTCAAGCGTTAAGGTTCAGGTCTATTGACGAAAAGGCTGAAGTGAATACTTGAAGAAGGTGTTGATAATAGGAGCGGGAATTAAAAGATTAGACTTCTTACTAAACAAATACTAAGGGTAACTATTAATTACATTTAAATAGAAGAAAATATTCCAAGGATCATAAGAAATTCTAAAAATTGAAGAAATCATCAGTTAATTAAGAAGAGAGAGATAAACGCAATAGAAGAAATCATAAGAATTACGAAAATTATTCAGCAATAAATTGTTCTTCAACAAAAGAATCTCGACTCACCTCGATTCCTAAATGTTGACCCAGATTTTGTGATGATAAATTCTTTCTAGCGACTCTTCCAAACGCCTGGTATGAAATTCTTTCACAATTAAAATTTAATTGTCATTAGCGAAAAATGCACTGAAAGAAAAAAATACAGAGAATATACACCATTATTATCATGATATAGAAAATGGAATTCATTAAGGAATAATTAAATGGAATTGAATAATAATGAAGGAAAACAGGAGAAAGAGCGAGAGAGTGAGAGGGGGAAAGAGGAAAGAGAGAGAGAGAGCAAGAGACAAGACGAACAAAGGAAGTGTCTTGTTTGCACTCGCGAGCGATTAATTTACAAGCTTAAGCTTAATGTCAGCTTCTTAAGCGGCTCAAATCCGCCTCGGCCGGGTGAATGAATGAAGAGTGAAAGATGAAGGAGAGAGAAGGAGAAAGAGAAGCAGAGAGGGAGAGGATGGGGAGATTTTTTATCAAGAGGGAAGGAGGGAAGGAGGACTGAGCGGCATTCGATGCACTTGTTGGACGCCAGTGGCTGCTGATTAATGAACGATAAGCGTCTGGCGGCGATTGCAATTGTTGCTGTGATTCATCTACCGCTCCAGACGATCAACAACAACTGAAGCAACAACAATAACACAAAGAAACAAACAAGCATTTAGATAGATCCATAAAAATAGATACAAAACGTACGAATGGATACGAATCCAATGCAATCCAAGTATTATCTTCGAACTCAAGAGGCGACTTTGCATTCGATGCAGCTCGTGTAATAATTGGATTAGAAACGCAATGAGCGATGATGCTGCTGTTGCTCCTGCTTCTACTGTTGTTGTTCTTGTTGTTATTGTATTTTCTTCTGATGAATGCACCGACAGCAACAACAATGATGAATACAACGAAGCGACCGATGCGATGAAGAAGATTATTTAAAAGTTGATGCGAGAAGAACGAGGAAGAGAAGGTGGAGGAGAAGGAGGAGGAGGAGGAGAAAGAGATGGAGGAGCAGAGGGAGAAAGAGAAGAATGTATTCGAGCAGATGGAGTCAATGAAAGAATCTCACAGCTCGCAAAAATTATTGCAAATGAAAGATAATTGAATAAGAGATGTTCTCATTGTTGTTATTCTTCTCGATATTCTTCTCCATTTCATGTTGTTGTTGCAAATACTTGGAATTTTATCTCAACTGTGGAAAAAAAAATAATGAAAAAAAAAACACAGCAGAAAAATGTGAATGAAAAAGTTTAATGAGAAAAACACTGATAAATTAAATTAACAACAAAAAACAGCAGCAGCAACAAAATAGGTTAAAAGTTTGCATCTGCGTCCGATACTCAATCTACCGTTAAGACAGACAGCTGTAACTACAACAAATACAAACAATCATAAAATAACAACAACAACAATGGAAGCAATAGAAAGAAAAACAACAACAACAACATTATCAGTATAAACAACAACAACAATCACAAGATGAGTTATTACTAGAACCACATCATAAAATCCTTAAACTAGCAGCAGAACAAAAAACCGATATCATATACGGAAACTTGATATATATCTTAGTTATCGTTCCATTTTTCATTTTCATTCTTTATTATTATTATTTTTTTATTTTTGTTTGTTTTATTATTTTGTTTTGTTTTATTATTTCTTATTTTTGTTTTATTATTTCTTATTTTTGTTTTATTATTTCTTATTTTTGTTTTATTATTTCGTAGTTTTGTTTTATTTTTATTTGTTATTTATTGTTTTTTTAATACAGTTTCCATTATAATATCCAAAACATCTCTCGGTAATTTTAATATTACCTCTGTCATCATTACTATTCTCACCTCTAATATGCATATCAACTCTTAAACCAGGCGTCTGATCAAATGAAATATCAACTGTTTCTACAATTACCATCATCACAGACGTAACTGTCATCTTATACAAAATCATCATCATACACCTAAGCATAATAATCCCAGAACTATCATCATAATCTTTAAAACTACCGTCACATTCTCCTAGAATCATATTCTCCTAGACTGTCATCATAATCTCCTAGCCAACCATCATAATCTATGTGACTACCATCAACTCTCGCACCACCAGCTCCACCCACTCCCCCAACCCCCTTCCTCCACCGCCCACTCTATCAATTCGTCAACCCCGTTCCGGCCCCCTACAACAACAATAACAACAACACCTCAATCGGCGAACTCAATCCGATCGAATTCGTTGACCAGGCTTTCTATTATGTACAGAATGCATCTTCTGAATACAATGATTTCCCACTTAACTGTATCTGCATATCGAGATTCCGTCGACGTAAATATCTGAATCGGTGTCCGGGCGTATCTGGGTTGGATGTTAGATAGTAGGTTGGTAGGTAGGTAGGCAGAGCTATAGTGGAGGTTGATGTTGGATGAAGAGGAGAAGGAGGTCGAGGTGGAGGAGGCAGGTGAAGGAGGTAGAGAAGGAGATAAAGTAGGAGATAAAGTAGGAGATAGAGGAGGAGATAGAGGAGGTTGAAGAGGCTAGAGAGATATGGATAGATGGAGAGAGAGGAGGGAGGCAGAGGAGAGGTGTATTTATGTAGATCGAGACGTGTACGTGGATCGCGGCTCGCGGAGCTGTGTTTAATATTTATGATAAACGCTTTGTTTGCTCTCAAATTAGTAGCGCGATGCATAAGTTGATCGCAGATGATGATGTTTTTCTTCATGTTGTTGTGGTATTAAAATTTAATTATTGGATTGAATATTTTTGTTGTATTGAATATTGTTGTTGTGAATCTATTTGTTGTGAATATTGTTTTTTGTTTTTCATTATGAAGTATCGAGTGTTGTGAATATTGAAGTAGTACTTGTTGTTGTTATATTTGTTGTTGTTATTTTTGTTTTTGTGCTCTAAATAAACACCCGCCAAGTGCTTCAAGCATTTAATCGATGTTCAAAAAATGCAATCAAGCTTGAAAATGCCGCAGAAACAGTTGTTGTTGTTTTTTGCTCTTCATCATCGTGGTGTTGTTGTTGTTCACCATGTTGTTATTGTTGTTCTTCATGTTGTTATTGTTATTATTTCCGTCGTTGTCTTCGTTGTCGTTTTTTGTTATTGTTGTTATTGTGGGTGGATGTGGGCAGCCACTTGGTCAAAAGAAAAAGACCAGTAATAGCAAATAGAGCAAGAGGAGCAACAACAACGATAACAACAACAGATACAACAACAACAGCTACAACAACAGCTACAACACAACAACGAATACAACAACTACTGCTGTTGAAGAATTTTCTAACTGTTCATGGAAAAATTGCATAAAATATTAAATCGAAAAAAAAAGAAAAATTATTGACTATAAAAATAACAATCGAATTTTCACTCGCTGTGGGATTTGCTTTATTGATTATGAGATTCGAATAGGATTTCTAGGCCAAGAAGTCAATGTTCCAAATATCATTGTCTAGGTTGAATTTTTTACAATTTATTTCTTTTTTAAATATTTTTCCATTCATTTAATTTATATTTATAAATTTATAGTACTTTAATTGTTCTCCTCCTTTTTTAATTTTTTTTTTTAAATATTTTTTTATAAATATATTTCAAATATATTAAATATTTAATTTTATAGTTGAAAATTTTATTTTTTATTTTTTATACATTTCCTATTTAATTTAATGCTTTCCTACTTAATATAAATGTATTTCTCTATTTCTTTTAAACCACTTTTTATATTTCTTTGCTCTTTGCTGATATTTTCTTATATTTTATTTCCATCTTATATTTTATTTCCTCCTTATATTTTTCTTTTTTTGTGTACACATTTTTTCTATTTTTCATACATAAAACATGTGTTTTTTCTTTGCACATTTTTCTATAGATTTTTGCATATTTCCCGAACTCACCGATTTTATTGCTCGTTCCATAGCGGTTCATAGATCTTGATAATTTATGCAAATCTTTTGGCCAAGAACGTGTTCACCTACAATTCGCACAACGGCCACAATCCGCACGCCTCGGTCGGGCGGCAACACTGGCCGCAAGTGTTTTGAGCTTCGACATGTTCGCAAGCAAACAAAACAACTCAACAGGTGCGAGCCATGGTCCAGCCGGGCGTCGTCAGGCGTCGTTTGCGCGACGTTGCGACGTTTTTGCAAATCAGTTGGCAACCTTGTGCCGTGATTTCGCGAATGACATTTGCTTGGTTGGACGCCCGTGTGAAAGGTCTCTCTGTGGGCTTCTGGGGGCCGGTTGGCCAGACTAATGGTTTATCGCATTAACGTAGATTTCAAATTAATCTAATTTTTGTATTGTATTAGTTTTTTATTATTGTATTTGTTTTTGTTATTGTATTTGTTTTTGTTATTGTATTTGTTTTGTATTCCGATACCTATCTATTATTTGAAATTAATCTTGATTCCAGTTTTTCTCCTTTTGCAGGAATAAATTTGTTTTTCAAGAATAATTTTTTTAGTTTTAATATCAATTTCCATATTAGTTTATTTTTAGGATTATTATTTTTTTTTTCTTTTTTATTAATTGTTATACTTTTTTCACAAGTAATGCATTTTGTTAATAGTATAACAAAATACCACGCTTTGGTATTTTTTCTAATGAGTTGTCTAATTGGCTACTGTATAAGGAATGACTCATGTTAGATATTGATATTTATTTTTTTAGTTTAAGTCAGTTTTTTTAATTAAAAACAAAAACATTTTAAACAAGAAAAAAAAAACATGTTTATAATCATTAAGTTTTTGGGAACATTAATTTTGTGCGAATTTTTTTTTTTTTTTGAATTAGTGAATTTTTAAATGTTGTATAATAATGACCTCACAATATAAAATGACTCACAAGAAGAAAAAAAATAGACAAAATCTGGTTCCATAGAAATAAATCTATAACAAAATTCAAACATAATAACAATCTACTATAATAAAGATATATTCTGGAAGAGTTTTTTGATTTTCAGAACTTTAGAAACTTTTTGACTTTTGTTATATAGGTCAATCGCTCATAATGCGTCAGCACCGTAGATCGATCCATATGTATTTCTGAACCTATCGCTATCTCTCTCTTACCTTTACTATCTATCCCACTCACACTCTTCATTGTCAATTGACCACGATCAGAACCTTCTTCAAAAATCTCTTCATCGATCTTGACGTTATCGGTATATTTAATTTATGTTCTCAGCTAATTGAATATGATTCTTGGAGAAGTTTACATAAATTTCGACAAAACCCCAAAATGACAGTGAGTTCTTAACAATAACAATAACAACAACAAAATAAGAAGAACTCTCATAGATTGTCACGAGTTAAAGAAAAAAGTTCACAAGAAGACTTTTACAAAAGCGAGGGGGGAAAAAATAAAACCAAAACTGAAAGAAATGCATTTCATGTGAAATCGTTGGTTGAAGCTTTTTCTGGGACAAAGAATTTAAATGGCTGTCACGTGCGACTGTCAAAAATGCAACAACAATGCAACAATAACAACAACAAACGCCCAACGTTGAGATTAGCTTTCGTTGGTGGTTCTGGAAGACGTTGGGTTGGAACAAAAATTATGACAGTTGAGGACAAAACTAGAGCCATTGATAACAAAGGTATGGTGAAGTAAAAAGAGGGTCAAAAGCAGAAGAAGAAGAAGGCGAAGATAGAGAAAGAAGATGAAGAAATGCAACTGAGATACTAATAACAAAAACAACAAGAAGTTGAAGAAAAAAACACGGTCAACAAACTCGATAACTGAGATAAACTACAACAACAGCAACAACAAACGATGACGAGTTAACAGCTAGAAGAACCGAGAAAAACGATGAAAATCGAAGATGAGGGCGAACGAATGATAAAAAGAGATAGACAGATAGTGATAGGGAGTAAGAGAGAGAGAGAGAGAAAATGGTAACCGCTATTTCATTATTATTGCTATTATTATGTAAATTATGGTGCAACAACAAAACACAAAACAACAAGAACAACAACAACAAACAACACCAATGACACGACGATGGACGTCGCCAACGGATGCCGTTGATGAAGCATTAAAAATTAGTTTCCCTCCGTTGGATTTCGACAATAACAATAACAAAAACAACAACTATAACAATAACAACACTAACAATAACGACAAATGATACAACAATAACAACAACAATAATAACAATCAAATTACAAGTAGTACAACAACAACAAGTGTCCGAACAATGTCAACCGAAAAATTTACCACGAAAACTAGAGTAAAACGTGACATGATTTTTTTTTTTGTTCTCTCCTTTTTTTTCTCTCTTTTGGTTTACTTTTTAAATTTAGTACAAATTTGGTTCTGGTATAAATTTTGTTCTGGTATTTGTTGTTGTTTTTGTATTATTATTATTTTTTTTTTATTTAGCTTGTTCTTGCCGTGTTATTTGCCTCCTCCAATTTTGGTAACAAGTTAAGCTGCTCTGTGTCCAGTTAATTTGAGCTTTTGCTCTGGTCTTATTTTCAATTCTTCTCTTTCTCGCTACTCTTCACTCCCATTTTATCTCCTTCTCTCTCTGTCTATCTCCCTTATTCTCTTATTCCATCTGTCTCTGAATTCTAGCCCAAAGTGAGCAAAGTTATAATTTTATTTTACGGTGGGATTTCGCAGACACGGTTGGTTTTAATGCCGAAATCAGTGGACGGTTTTGGGTTTGGGTTATTTCAACTCGGTGTCAGACTGACCTCTGGTATAGCTTCGTTGGCCCACGGCAGCGACCGTTAGAGGCGAGTCGAAATGTGTCAGTCGAAGCCGGGAGCCGAGTAGAAATAGCCAGAGAAGTCAGCAAACAGAAGTTTAACTCGGGTTAGTCTAAGGTTTCTCACTTAGGTTTCTGTCTAAGATTTCTCACTAAGATTTCTGTCTAAGATTTCTCACTATTCCCCAATTCCTCTAAGAACCAAATTACCCGAGGTAAAATCTGACCCATGGTTAATTAATTTTCAAAGACAAAGTAATAGAAAATATGACTATTGGGTTCTCAGGGCAAAAATCTATCCTAAAGTTGAGCCTGACGAATTAATAAGTTATGCCTGTTACTATTCAATATTTTGCTTTGTTTTGCCTAAATTCAGGTCAAGGGTTCTGGCGAAATAAGATTGATGAATATTGATAAAACTGATAATATCTAATAATAATTCTATACCAAAACTAATATCATTAGCTACAACTATTGTTGTTGGCGAAGAGATAAAATTCAGATACGAATTCGCCAATAGAAAATAACCAAATTAGCAGCTGTGGTAGTGAGGAAAAATTCCCAAAAGAAGACAACATGAAAAAAATTAATTCAAAAATAAAGTTGAGCATTCGCCATAAGTAGAAAAATCCCATACAATAGCATACTCATGGTATATCATATTATTGTAACAAAGAAGACAAAATTAATAAAATAACTTTATTTGAAAAAAAATAATACTCAACTCGTCAGTTGCGTGTCTCCAATGTCAAAAAATAAAAATCTCAAGTACAAAGAGAGTAAAAATTAAGTGATATTATAGTTTTTTTTATTTTTATTTTATTTTAAATTTTATCTTTTAATCAAATTGCATGTGCAATGTCGACACTAATGACCATTTAATGTCGGCTCTGAGTGTTTTTTTCCCCACAAAATATATCACCGATCAAGTTTCCATTATTCCAAAAAAAAACCGGCAAAAAACCGTCGAGTGGGGTAAAAAAAAAAAAATACTCCCAAAAATATAGAGATTGTCAAACTCCACCGAAAAAAGCGATTCAGCAGTAAAAATCGACAGCTTGGAAATCCGAAAACGAAATCTCACTATTATTAGTTCAATATTAGTAGGACCGAGCGAAGCAATGAATTGAGGGTTCTTTCGCAGCAGTTGGCAACTCGTGCGGCGCAGGCACTCGAGCAGAGCGACGACTCATTAACATGAATCTCTATTATTATTATTAATTTTTTTCAATTTTAAAATTTTTCAATATTATGATTTTTTATATTGACCAATTTTTTTAATTTTTGGTCTCAATTTTTTTTCAATTTTCTAAATTATATTTTTCTCAATTCAAATTTTTTCTCGATTTTAAATTTTTAAAATTGTAATTTAATAGACTTTTTTGATTTTCTTCAATTAAAATAAATTTATTAATTTTCTGAATTTTTTTATTTTTTATATATTTATTATTTTAATATTATCTAAATTTCTCGGTTTCTTCACCTTCTGCTCTCATTGATTTCTCTTTGTAATTGTATTGCTATCTCGTTTGTTGTTCGCGTTTTACATCGAAAATATTAATATTAATTTCTCAATTAGTATTAAATGAGCTTCAACTTGCTCCACTTCGACGGCGGCTGCTGCTGCTGCTGCTCCGTCTTCGTTCACGACTTTGTCTTGAACGTTAATCACTGATTTCTTGCACCATTAAATTTCGTGATTTTTTCACACCTTCGTTTGGCTCCCCATCAAATATTCATAATTATTATGATTCTTCTTTATTTTGTTATTATTTTTCGACTTCGCTCGTGCTGTCAACAATCGAGACGAGATGTCAGTGGGTTCGATCGGTTTTTTTTCTTCTCTCTCTCGCTCTTTTTGACACTTTTTGTTGTTATTGTTGCGGTTCACCAGAAATCTCGCACCTTTTTAATACTTTTCAATATTAAATTTTACCGAAATATTCTCTCGATTTTTCGTATATTTTGTTGATTTCTCGTATATTTTATTAACTTCTTATAAACTTCATTGATTTTTACTGATTATTTATTAATTTTATTTGCATTTATTATTTTTCGTTCAATATAACTTTTTTTTTTGAATCTGCTGTTTTATTTGTATTTATATATTTGTTTTTATTTCTTTATTTTTATTTATTATTTGCTTTTATTATTTATCCTTTTTAATCGATATTTTGATTTTGATGACTTTTTTCTTTCCCGCATTTGTGAATTTGGTAATTTTGAAAATATACATTTTTATTATTGCAAAAACTTGTGCATATTTTCTTTTTCGTTCCCCGACACGATTTCACTCGCACACGTCCGACTCGCTGCACGCTCACGTGGTGAATAAAATGCTCCATCGTCGGTCTCTCGGCCCGAGCCATCGTCGTTCCAGCCGCGCTCGAGACCTCGACCGAGCTCCAGCTCGATTTCGGCATCGAACTTCGGCTCCAACATGTTGTATTTTGTTTGAAGCGAACGATGTGCGGTGAGAAGGGTCTGAGTTTGAGGGGTGGGGGGTGGTTTGTCCGGTGGTGGGAGGCGTTTGGCCGGTGGTGAGAGAGATCGATGGCTGGAAGAGGAGATATCGAAATGTTGTAAGCGAAACAGAGAGAAGGAGAGAGAGCGATGCATTTTGTCAACAGGTGTGCGCGCAACATGTTCCCGAGAAACTCACCACAGGCGACTCTTGTTGTTCTCTCTCATTTTATATCCACCTCCTCCCACTTCAGTGGAGTTTTTCTCTCCCTCTCTCTTTCAGTCTCTCTCTCTTGAATCGTATGCAGTGCCGAAAACCCGGGGGAACGAGAGCACGAGGTTTTGATAACAGATAAGAGAACAAAGTTTAAAGTTGAAGGTTGTGCGAAATTCTTCTTCTTCTTCAGGCTTTTTGTTGGTAGTTGGTTATTGTAGTTATTGTTGTTGTTGCTGTGGTAGTTGGTGCCTTGATAAATGTTGTTGTTGTGGTACTTGTGGTTACTGCAGCAACAGGTTGGGCTGAAATGCGTGTTGGTGGCATCGACGTCGTCTGTTGCATGCCTTGAACTTCTTTTCAATTAGTGGTGAATTCAAATCGAATTACGATTTCAAAGTTCTAATTAAGTTGCGAACTTCGTTAATGGAAAGCAGTTTCCTCCAATTTGTATGCATTAAATTTTTTTTTTTATTTACATATTTATTTATTCTAGAAAAACAATTATTAACTATTTAAAACAATTATGAAAATTAATATTAACTTATATAGTTTATAATAAAAGCGATCGATCGAATTTTTGTGTTAATATTAAATTAAAAATAATATTTGGATTATTTAGTAATTG